>JAEIGM010000246.1:0-50059 GCA_018903735.1 Drosophila cardini
ATTTGTATCGATTCTGCAACAAAATAATCATGATTTCGTCAATTTAAAGTTTTTTCATAAATTTTTAGTTTTTTGAATTTTTTGTCGTTTCTAGATGATTTTCATTTGTATCGACTCTGCAACAAAATAATCATGATTTCGTCAATTTAAAGTTTTTCATTTATTTTTTGTTTTTAGCATTTTTTGGCGTTTCTAGATGATTTTCATTTATATCGACTCTGCATTAAAATAATCATGATTTCGAAAATTTAAAATTTTTTTGTTTTTTGCCTTTTTTGTCGTTTCTAGATGATTTTCATTTGTATCGAATCTTCATCAAAATAATCCATGATTTCGTCAATTTAAAGTTTTTTCATAAATTTTTGGTTTTTTGCCTTTTTTGTCGTTTCTAGATGATTTTCATTTATATCGCACTGCATCAAAATAGTCATATTTTCGTCAATTTAAAATTTTTTCATACATATTTTTGGTTTTTTGCCGTTTTTGTCGTTTTTAGATGATTTTTATTTGTATCGACTCTGCATCAAAATAATCATGATTTCGTCAATTTAAAGTTTTTTTCATTTATTTTTTGTTTTTTGCCTTTTTGTCGTTTTTAGATGATTTTTATTTGTATCGACTCTGCATCAAAATAATCATGATTTCGTCAATTTAAAGTTTATTCATAAATTTTTGGTTTTTTGCCTTTTTTGTCGTTTCTAGATGATTTTCATTTATATCGCACTGCATCAAAATAGTCATATTTTCGTCAATTTAAAATTTTTTCATACATTTTTTGTTTTTTGCCTTTTTTGTCGTTTCTAGATGATTTTCATTTGTATCGACTCTGCATCAAAATAATCATGATTTCGTCAATTTAAAGTTTTTCATTTATTTTTTGTTTTTTGCCTTTTTGTCGTTTTTAGATGATTTTTATTTGTATCGACTCTGCATCAAAATAATCATGATTTCGTCAATTTAAAGTTTATTCATACATTTTTTGTTTTTTGCCTTTTTTGTCGTTTCTAGATGATTTTCATTTATATCGCACTGCATCAAAATAGTCATATTTTCGTCAATTTAAAATTTTTTCATACATTTTTGTTTTTTGCCTTTTTTGTCGTTTCTAGATGATTTTCATTTGTATCGACTCTGCATCAAAATAATCATGATTTCGTCAATTTAAAGTTTTTTCATAAATTTTTGGGTTTTTGCCGTTTTTGTCGTTTTTAGATGATTTTTATTTGTATCGACTCTGCATCAAAATAATCATGATTTCGTCAATTTAAAGTTTTTTCATTTATTTTTTGTTTTTAGCATTCTTTGGCGTTTCTAGATGATTTTCATTTATATCGCACTGCATCAAAATAATCATGATTTCGAAAATTTAAAATTTTTTTTTTTTTGCCTTTTTTGTCGTTTCTAGATGATTTTTATTTGTATCGACTCTGCATCAAAATAATCATGATTTCGTCAATTTAAAGTTTTTTTTCATTTATTTTTTGTTTTTTGCCTTTTTTGTCGTTTTTAGATGATTTTTATTTGTATCGACTCTGCATCAAAATAATCATGATTTCGTCAATTTAAAGTTTTTTCATTTATTTTTTGTTTTTTGCCTTTTTTGTCGTTTTTAGATGATTTTTATTTGTATCGACTCTGCATCAAAATAATCATGATTTCGTCAATTTAAAGTTTATTCATAAATTTTTGGTTTTTTGCCTTTTTTGTCGTTTCTAGATGATTTTCATTTATATCGCACTGCATCAAAATAGTCATATTTTCGTCAATTTAAAATTTTTTCATACATTTTTTGTTTTTTGCCTTTTTTGTCGTTTCTAGATGATTTTCATTTATATCGCACTGCATCAAAATAGTCATATTTTCGTCAATTTAAAATTTTTTCATACATTTTTGTTTTTTGCCTTTTTTGTCGTTTCTAGACGATTTTCATTTGTATCGACTCTGCATCAAAATAATCATGATTTCGTCAATTTAAAGTTTTTTCATTTATTTTTTTGTTTTTAGCATTCTTTGGCGTTTCTAGATGATTTTCATTTATATCGCACTGCATCAAAATAATCATGATGTCGACAATTTAAAATTTTTTCATAAATTTTTGGTTTTTTGCCTTTTTTTGTCGTTTTTAGATGATTTTTATTTGTATCGACTCTGCATCAAAATAATCATGATTTCGTCAATTTAAAGTTTTTTCATAAATTTTTGGTTTTTTGCATTTTTTGTCGTTTCTAGATGATTTTCATTTGTATCGACTCTGCAACAAAATAATCATGATTTCGTCAATTTAAAGTTTTTTCATAAATTTTTGGTTTTTTGCCTTTTTTGTCGTTTCTAGATGATTTTCATTTGTATCGACTCTGCAACAAAATAATCATGATTTCGTCAATTTAAAGTTTTTTCATTTATCTTTTGTTTTTAGCATTCTTTGTCGTTTTTAGATGATATTTATTTGTATCGACTCTGCATCAAAATAATCATGATTTCGTCAATTTAAAGTTTTTTCATTTATTTTTTGTTTTTAGCATTCTTTGGCGTTTCTAGATGATTTTCATTTATATCGCACTGCATCAAAATAATCATGATGTCGACAATTTAAAATTTTTTCATAAATTTTTGGTTTTTTGCCTTTTTTGTCGTTTTTAGATGATTTTTATTTGTATCGACTCTGCATCAAAATAATCATGATTTCGTCAATTTAAAGTTTTTTCATTTATTTTTTGTTTTTTGCCTTTTTTGTCGTTTTTAGATGATTTTTATTTGTATCGACTCTGCATCAAAATAATCATGATTTCGTCAATTTAAAGTTTATTCATAAATTTTTGGTTTTTTGCCTTTTTTGTCGTTTCTAGATGATTTTCATTTATATCGCACTGCATCAAAATAGTCATATTTTCGTCAATTTAAAATTTTTTCATACATTTTTTGTTTTTTGCCTTTTTTGCCGTTTCTAGATGATTTTTCATTTGTATCGACTCTGCATCAAAATAATCATGATTTCGTCAATTTAAAGTTTTTTCATTTAATTTTTTGTTTTTGCCTTTTTTGTCGTTTTTAGATGATTTTTATTTGTATCGACTCTGCATCAAAATAATCATGATTTCGTCAATTTAAAGTTTTTTCATTTATTTTTTGTTTTTTGCCTTTTTGTCGTTTTTAGATGATTTTTATTTGTATCGAATCTTCATCAAAATAAGCATGATTTCGTCAATTTAAAGTTTTTTCATAAATTTTTGGTTTTTTGCCTTTTTTGTCGTTTCTAGATGATTTTCATTTGTATCGAATCTTCATCAAAATAGTCATAATTTCGTCAATTTAAAATTTTTTCATAAATTTTTGGTTTTTTGCCTTTTTTGTCGTTTCTAGATGATTTACATTTATATCGCACTGCATCAAAATAATCATATTTTCGTCAATTTAAAATTTTTTCATACATTTTTTGTTTTTTGCCCTTTTTGTCGTTTCTAGATGATTTTTATTTGTATCGACTCTGCATCAAAATAATCATGATTTCGTCAATTTAAAGTTTTTTCATTTTTTTTTTGTTTTTTGCCTTTTTGTCGTTTTTAGATGATTTTTATTTGTATCGACTCTGCATCAAAATAATCATGATTTCGTCAATTTAAAGTTTTTTCATTTATTTTTTGTTTTTTGCCTTTTTGTAGTTTTTAGATGATTTTTATTTGTATCGACTCTGCATCAAAATAATCATGATTTCGTCAATTTAAAGTTTATTCATAAATTTTTGGTTTTTTGCCTTTTTTGTCGTTTCTAGATGATTTTCATTTATATCGCACTGCATCAAAATAGTCATATTTTCGTCAATTTAAAATTTTTCCATACATTTTTGTTTTTTGCCTTTTTGTCGTTTCTAGATGATTTTCATTTGTATCGACTCTGCATCAAAATAATCATGATTTCGTCAATTTAAAGTTTTTTTCATAAATTTTTGGTGTTTTTTGCCTTTTTTGTCGTTTTTAGATGATTTTTATTTGTATCGACTCTGCATCAAAATAATCATGATTTCGTCAATTTAAAGTTTTTTCATTTATTTTTTGTTTTTAGCATTCTTTGGCGTTTCTAGATGATTTTCATTTATATCGCACTAATCATGATGTCGACAATTTAAAATTTTTTCATAAATTTTTGGTTTTTTGCCTTTTTTGTCGATTCTAGATGATTTTCATTTGTATCGACTCTGCATCAAAATAATCATGATTTCGTCAATTTAAAGTTTTTTCATAAATTTTTTGGTTTTTTGCCGTTTTTGTCGTTTTTAGATGATTTTTATTTGTATCGACTCTGCATCAAAATAATCATGATTTCGTCAATTTTAAAGTTTTTTTTC
Organism: Drosophila cardini; assembly: GCA_018903735.1. Classification (NCBI taxonomy): domain Eukaryota; kingdom Metazoa; phylum Arthropoda; class Insecta; order Diptera; family Drosophilidae; genus Drosophila; species Drosophila cardini. The sequence continues at coordinate 4,343 of JAEIGM010000246.1, forward strand.
ATTTATTTTTTGTTTTTAGCATTCTTTGGCGTTTCTAGATGATTTTCATTTATATCGCACTGCATCAAAATAATCATGATGTCGACAATTTAAAATTTTTTCATAAATTTTTGGTTTTTTGCCATTTTTGTCGTTTTTAGATGATTTTTATTTGTATCGACTCTGCATCAAAATAATCATGATTTCGTCAATTTAAAGTTTTTCATAAATTTTTGGTTTTTTGCATTTTTTGTCGTTTCTAGATGATTTTCATTTGTATCGACTCTGCAACAAAATAATCATGATTTCGTCAATTTAAAGTTTTTTCATAAATTTTTGGTTTTTTGCCTTTTTTGTCGTTTCTAGATGATTTTCATTTGTATCGACTCTGCAACAAAATAATCATGATTTCGTCAATTTAAAGTTTTTTCATTTATTTTTTGTTTTTTGCCTTCTTTGGCGTTTCTAGATGATTTTCATTTATATCGACTCTGCATTAAAATAATCATGATTTCGAAAATTTTTTAAAATTTTTGTTTTTTGCCTTTTTTGTCGTTTCTAGATGATTTTCATTTGTATCGACTCTGCATCAAAATAATCATGATTTCGTCAATTTAAAGTTTTTTCATTTATTTTTTGTTTTTTGCCTTTTTGTCGTTTTTAGATGATTTTTATTTGTATCGACTCTGCATCAAAATAATCATGATTTCGTCAATTTAAAGTTTATTCATAAATTTTTGTTTTTTGCCTTTTTTGTCGTTTCTAGATGATTTTCATTTATATCGACTCTGCATCAAAATAGTCATATTTTCGTCAATTTAAAATTTTTTCATACATTTTTTGTTTTTTGCCTTTTTTGTCGTTTCTAGATGATTTTCATTTGTATCGACTCTGCATCAAAATAATCATGATTTCGTCAATTTAAAGTTTATTCATAAATTTTTGGTTTTTTGCCTTTTTTGTCGTTTCTAGATGATTTTCATTTATATCGCACTGCATCAAAATAGTCATATTTTCGTCAATTTAAAAATTTTTCATACATTTTTTGTTTTTTGCCTTTTTGTCGTTTCTAGATGATTTTCATTTGTATCGACTCTGCATCAAAATAATCATGATTTCGTCAATTTAAAGTTTTTCATAAATTTTTGGTTTTTTGCCTTTTTTGTCGTTTCTAGATGATTTTCATTTATATCGACTCTGCATCAAAATAGTCATATTTTCGTCAATTTAAAATTTTTTCATACATTTTTTGTTTTTTGCCTTTTTTGTCGTTTCTAGATGATTTTCATTTGTATCGACTCTGCATCAAAATAATCATGATTTCGTCAATTTAAAGTTTTTTTCATACATATTTTTGGTTTTTTGCCGTTTTTGTCGTTTCTAGATGATTTTCATTTGTATCGACTCTGCATCAAAAATAATCATGATTTCGTCAATTTAAAGTTTTTTCATTTATTTTTTGCTTTTTTAGCCTTTTGGCGTTTCTAGATGATTTTCATTTATATCGACTCTGCATTAAAATAATCATGATTTCGTAAATTTAAACAAATTTTTTGTTTTTTGCCTTTTTTGTCGTTTTTTAGATGATTTTTATTTGTATCGACTCTGCATCAAAATAATCATGATTTCGTCAATTTAAAGTTTATTCATAAATTTTTGGTTTTTTGCCTTTTTTGTCGTTTCTAGATGATTTTCATTTATATCGCACTGCATCAAAATAGTCATATTTTCGTCAATTTAAAATTTTTTCATACATTTTTTGTTTTTTGCCTTTTTGTCGTTTCTAGATGATTTTCATTTGTATCGACTCTGCATCAAAATAATCATGATTTCGTCAATTTAAAAGTTTTTCATAAATTTTTGGGTTTTTTGCCCTTTTTGTCGTTTTTAGATGATTTTTTTTTGTATCGACTCTGCATCAAAATAATCATGATTTCGTCAATTTAAAGTTTTTTCATTTATTTTTTGTTTTTTGCCTTTTTTGTCGTTTTTAGATGATTTTTATTTGTATCGACTCTGCATCAAAATAATCATGATTTCGACAATTTAAAATTTTTTCATAATTTTTTGTTTTTTGCCCTTTTTGTCGTTTCTAGATGATTTTCATTTGTATCGACTCTGCATCAAAATAATCATGATTTCGTCAATTTAAAATTTTTTCATAAATTTTTTGTTTTTGCCTTTTTGTCGTTTTTAGATGCATTTTTATTTGTATTGACTCTGCATCAAAATAATCATGATTTCGTCAATTTAAAGTGTTTTCATTTATTTTTTGTTTTTAGCATTCTTTGTCGTTTCTAGATGATTTTCATTTATATCGCCACTGCATCAAAATAATCATGATTTCGACAATTTAAAATTTTTTCATGAATTTTTGGTTTTTTGCCTTTTTTGTCGTTTCTAGATGATTTTCATTTATATCGCACTGCATCAAAATAGTCATATTTTCGTCAATTTAAAAATTTTTTCATACATTTTTTGTTTTTTGCCTTTTTTGTCGTTTCTAGATGATTTTCATTTGTATCGACTCTTGCATCAAAATAATCATGATTTCGTCAATTTAAAGTTTTTTCATTTATTTTTTGTTTTTTGCCTTTTTTTGTCGTTTTTAGATGATTTTTATTTGTATCGACTCTGCATCAAAATAATCATGATTTCGTCAATTTAAAGTTTTTTCATAAACTTTTGGCATTTGCCCTTTTTGTCGTTTCTAGATGATTTTCATTTATATCGCACTGCATCAAAAATAGTCATATTTTCGTCAATTTAAAATTTTTTCATACATTTTTTGTTTTTTGCCTTTTTTGTCGTTTCTAGATGATTTTCATTTGTATCGACTCTGCATCAAAATAATCATGATTTCCGTCAATTTAAAGTTTTTCATTTATTTTTTGTTTTTTGCCTTTTTTGTCGTTTTTAGATGATTTTTATTTGTATCGACTCTGCATCAAAATAATCATGATTTCGTCAATTTCAAGTTTATTCATAAATTTTTGGTTTTTTTTGCCTTTTTTGTCGTTTCTAGATGATTTTCATTTATATCGCCACTGCATCAAAATAGTCATCATTTTTCGTCAATTTAAAATTCTTTTTCATACATTTTTGTTTTTTGCCTTTTTTGTCGTTTTTAGATGATTTTTATTTGTATCGACTCTGCATCAAAAATAATCATGATTTCGTCAATTTAAAGTTTTTTCATTTATTTTTTGTTTTTTGCCTTTTTTGTCGTTTCGAGATGATCTTTATTTGTATCGACTCTGCATCAAAATAATCATGATTTCCGTCAATTTAAAGTTTTTTCATTTATTTTTTGAATTTGCCTTTTTGTCGTTTTTAGATGATTTTTATTTGTATCGACTCTGCATCAAAATAATCATGATTTCGTCAATTTAAAGCCAAATTTTCATAAATTTTTGGCTTTTGCCTTTTTTTGTCGTTTCTAGATGATTTTCATTTATATCGACACTGCATCAAAATAGTCATATTTTCGTCAATTTAAAATTTTTTCATACATTTTTGTTTTTTGCCTTTTTTGTCGTTTCTAGATGATTTTCATTTGTATCGACTCTGCATCAAAATAATCATGATTTCGTCAATTTAAAGTTTTTTTTTCATTTATTTTTGTTTTTTGCCTTTTTTGTCGTTTTTAGATGATTTTTATTTGTATCGACTCCCAGCATCAAAAATAATCATGATTTCGTCAATTTACAGTTTTTTCATAAGTTTTTGGTTTTTTGCCTTTTTTGTCGTTTCTAGATGATTTTCATTTATATCGCACTGCATCAAAATAGTCATATTTTCGTCAATTTAAAATTTTTTCATACATTTTTTGTTTTTTGCCTTTTTTGTCGTTTCTAGATGATTTTCATGGGGGGGGGGGGGGGGGGGGGGGGGGGGGGGGGGGGGGGGGGGGGGGGGGGGGGGGGGGGGGGGGGGGGGGGGGGGGGGGGGGGGAAAAAAAAAAAAAAAAAAAAAAAAAATTTGTATCGACTCTGCATCAAAATAATCATGTGATTTCGTCAATTTAAAATTTTTTCATAAATTTTTGGTTTTTTGCCTTTTTTGTCGTTTTTAGATGATTTTCATTTGTATTGACTCTGCATCAAAATAATCATGATTTCGTCAATTTAAAGTTTTTTCATTTACTTTTTGTCTTTAGCATTCTTTGGCGTTTCTAGATGATTTTCATTTATATCGCACTGCATCAAAATAAATCATGATGTCGACAATTTAAAATTTTTTCATAAATTTTTGGTTTTTTTGCTCTTTTTGTCGTTTCTAGATGATTTTCATTTATATCGACACTGCATCAAAATAGTCATATTTTCGTCAATTTAAAATTTTTTCATACATTTTTTGTTTTTTGCCTTTTTTGTCGTTTCTAGATGATTTTCATTTGTATTGACTCTGCATCAAAATAATCATGATTTCGTCAATTTAAAGTTTTTTCCATTTATTTTTTGTTTTTTGCGTTTTTTGGCGTTTTTTTAGATGATTTTTATTTTGTATCGACACTGCATCAAAATAATCATGATTTCGACAATTTAAAATTTTTCATAAATTTTTTTGGTTTTTTGCCTTTTTTGTCGTTCTCTAGATGATTTTCATTTATATTGCTCTGCATCAAAATAGTCATAATTTCGTCAATTTACAATTTTTTTTTACATTTTTGTTTTTTGCCTTTTTTGGCGTTTCTAGATGATTTTCATTTATATCGCACTGCATCAAAATAATCATGATGTCGACAATTTAAATTGTTTCATACATTTTTGTTTTTGCCTTTTTGTCGTTTCTAGATGATTTTTATTTGTATCGACTCTGCATCAAAATAATCATAATTTCGTCAATTTAAAATTTTTTATTTTTATTTGTTTTTAGCATTCTTTGGCGTTTCTAGATGATTTTCATTTATATCGCCACTGCATCAAAATAATCATGATGTCGACAATTTAAAATTTTTTCATAAATTTTTTGTTTTTCCCACTTTTTGTCGTTTCTAGATGATTTTCATTTGTATCGACTGTGCATCAAAATTATCATGATTTCGTCAATTTACAATTTTCATTTATTTTGTTTTTAGCATTCTTTGGCGTTTCTAGATGATTTTCATTTATATCGCACTGCATCAAAATAATCGCTGATGACGACAATTTAAAATTTTTCATAAATTTTTGGTTTTTTTGCCTTTTGGCGTTTCTAGATGATTTTCATTTATATCGCGCGCATCAAATAATCATGAATATCGTCAATTTAAAAATTTTCATAAATTTTTTTTTTATTAGCCTTTTTTGTCGTTTCTTGATGATTTTTTCATTTATTTGGACTCTGCATCAAAATAATCGTGATGTCGACAATTTAAAATTTTTTCATTCATTTTTTTGTTTTTTGCCTTTTTTTGTCGTTTCTAGATGATTTTTATTTGTATCGACTCTGCATCAAAACAATCATAATTTCGTCAATTTAAAATTTTTTATTTACTATTTTGTTTTTGGCATCTTTGTCGTTTCTAGATCATTTTCATTTTGTATCGAATCTGCATCAAAATAATCATGATGACGTCAATGTTAAGATTTTTCATAAATTTTTTGTTTTTCCCCTTTTTGGCGTTTCTAGATGATTTTTTTTTATATCGCACTGCATCAAAATAATCATGTTTCGACAATTAAAATTTTTTCATTCATTTTTGTTTTTTGCATTCTTTGAGTTTCGATGATTTTCATTTATATCGACTCTGCATCAAAATAATCATGATGTCGACAATTTAAAATTTTTCATACATTTTTTGTTTTTGCCTTTTTGTCGTTTCTAGATGATTTTCATTTATATCGACTCTGCATCAAAATAATCATGATTTCGTCAATTTAAATTTTTTCATTTATTTTTTGTTTTTGCCTTTTTTGTCGTTTCTAGATGATTTTCATTTGTATCGACTCTGCATCAAAATAATCATGATTTCGACAATTTAAAAATTTTCATAAATTTTTTTGTTTTTTGCCTTTTTGTCGTTTCTAGATGATTTTCATTTGTATGACTCTGCATCAAAATAATCATGATGTCGTCAATTTAAATTTTTTCATACATTTTTGTTTTGCTTTTTTTGTCGTTTCTAGATGATTTTCATTTGTATCGACTCTGCATCAAAATAATCATGATTTCGTCAATTTAAATTTTTTCATACATTTTTTTGTTTTTGCCTTTTTTGTCGTTTCTAGATGATTTTTATTTGTATCGACTCTGCATCAAAATAATCATGATTTCGTCAATTTAAAATTTTTTCATTATATTTTGTTTTTTGCTTTTTTGTCGTTTCTAGATGATTTTCATTTATATCGACTTTGCATCAAAATAATCATGATTTCGTCAATTTAAAATTTTTTCATACATTTTTGTTTTTGCCTTTTTGTCGTTTCTAGATGATTTTCATTTGTATCGACTCTGCATCAAAATAATCATGATTTCGTCAATTTAAATTTTTTCATTTATTTTTTGTTTTTTGCCTTTTTGTCGTTTCTAGATGATTTTCATTTGTATCGACTCTGCATCAAAATAATCATGATTTCGACAATTTAAAATTTTTTCATTAATTTTTTGTTTTTTGCCTTTTTGTCGTTTTAGATGATTTTCATTTGTATCGACTCTGCATCAAAATAATCATGATTTCGTCAATTTAAAATTTTTCATTTTTTTTTTGTTTTTTGCTTTTTTTGTCGTTTTTAGATGATTTTTATTTGTATCGACTCTGCATCAAAATAATCATGATTTCGTCAATTTAAAATTTTTTCATATATTTTTTGTTTTTTTGCATTTTTTGTCGTTTCTAAGATGATTTTCATTTGTATCGACTCTGCATCAAAATAATCATGATTTCGACAATTTAAAATTTTTTCATTCATTTTGTTTTTTGCCTTTTTTGTCGTTTCTAGATGATTTTTATTTTGTATCGACTCTGCATCAAAATAATCATGATTTCGTCAATTTAAAATTTTTCATTTATTTTTGTTTTTTGCATTCTTTGTCGTTTCTAGATGATTTTATTTATATCGTCTCTGCATCCAAATAATCAGGATTTCGTCAATTTAAAAGTTTTTCATAAATTTTTGTTTTTTGCCTTTTTTGTCGTTTCTAGATGATTTTCATTTATATCGCACTGCATCAAAATAAGTCCATGTTTTCGTCAATTTAAAATTTTTTATCATTTTTGTTTTTGCCTTTTTTGTCGTTTCTAGATGATTTTTATTTATAGCATCTGCAGTCAAAATAATCATGATTTCGTCAATTTAAAATTTTCATATATTTTTTGTTTTTGCCTTTTTGTCGTTTTAGATGATTTTTATTTGTATCGACTCTGCATCAAAATAATCATGATTTCGTCAATTTAAATTTTTTCATTTATTTTTTGTTTTTGCCTTTTTTGTCGTTTCTAGATGATTTTTTATTTATATCGACTCTGCATCAAAACTAATCATGATTTCGTCAATTTAAAATTTTTTCATAAATTTTTTTTTTTTGTTTTTTGTCGTTTCTAGATGATTTTTATTTATATCGACTTTGCATCAAAATAATCATAATTTCGTCAATTTAAAATTTTTCATTTATTTTTTTGTTTTTTGCTTCTTTGGCGTTTCTAGATGATTTTCATTTGTATCGACTCTGCATCAAAATAATCATGATTTCGTCAATTTAAAAATTTTTCTTATTTTTGTTTTTTGCTTTTTTGTCGTTTTTAGATGATTTTCATTTGTATCGACTCTGCATCAAAATAATCATGATTTCGCAATTTAAAATTTTTTCATCCATTTTTTTTTTTTTGCCTTTTTTGTCGTTTCTAGATGATTTTCATTTATATCGCTCTGCATCAAAATAATCATAATTTCGTCAATTTAAAATTTTTTCATTCACATTTTGTTTTTTGCCTTTTTGTCGTTTCTAGATGATTTTCATTTATATCGACTCTGCATCAAAATAATCATGATTTCGACCATTTAAAATTTTTCATATATTTTTTTTTTTTTGCCTTTTTTGTCGTTTCTAGATAGATTTTTATTTGTATCGACTTCTGCATCAAAAATAATACATGATTTCGTCAATTTAAATTTTTTTCATAAATTTTTGGTTTTTGCTTTTTTGTCGTTTCTAGATGATTTTCATTTGTATCGACTCTGCATCAAAATAATCATGATGTCGACAATTTAAAAATTTTTCATACATTTTTTGTTTTTTGCCTTTTTTGTCGTTTCTAGATGATTTTCATTTGTATCGACTCTGCATCAAAATAATCATGATTTCGTCAATTTAAAGTTTTTTCATAAATTTTTTGTTTTTTTGCCTTTTTTTGTCGTTTCTAGATGATTTTCATTTATATCGACTCTGCATCAAAATAATCATGATTTCGACAATTTAAAATTTTTCATAAATTTTTTGGTTTTTTGCCTTTTTGTCGTTTCTTAGATGATTTTCATTTGTATCGACTCTGCATCAAAATAATCATGATTTCGTCAATTTAAAATTTTTTCATAAATTTTTGTTTTTCGCCTTTTTTGTCGTTTCTAGATGATTTTCATTTATATCGCACTGCATCAAAATAATCATGATGTCGACAATTTAAAAATTTTTTCATACATTTTTTGGTTTTTTGCCGCTTTTGTCGTTTTTAGATGATTTTTATTTGGATCGACTCTGCATCAAAATAATCATGATTTCGTCAATTTTAAAGTTTTTTTTATTTATTTTTTGTTTTTTGCCTTTTTTGTCGTTTTTAGATGATTTTTATTTGTATCGACTCTGCATCAAAATAATCATGATTTCAAGGTCAATCACCTTAAAGTTTATTCATAAATTTTTAGGTTTTTTAAATCTTTTTTGTCGTTTCTAGACAGATTTTCTTATTTATATCGCACTGCATCAAAATAGTCATATTTTCGTCAATTTAAAATTTTTTCATACATTTTTGTTTTTTGCCTTTTTTGTCGTTTTTAGATGATTTTCATTTGTATCGACTCTGCATCAAAATAATCATGATTTCGTCAATTTAAAGTTTTTTCATAAATTTTTGGTTTTTTGCTGTTTTTTGTCGGTTTTTAGATGATTTTTATTTGTATCGACTCTGCATCAAAATAATCATGATTTCGTCAATTTAAAGTTGTTTCTTTTATTTTTTGTTTTTTGCTTTTTTGGCGTTTTTAGATGATTTTTATGTGTATCGACTCTGCATCAAAATAATCATGATTTCGTCAATTTAAAAGTTTTTCATTTATTTTTTGTTTTTGCCCTTTTTGTCGTTTTTAGATGATTTTTATTTGTATCGACTCTGCATCAAAATAATCATGATTTCGTCAATTTAAAGGTTTTTCATTTATTTTTTGTTTTTTGCCCTTTTTGTCGTTTTTAGATGATTTTTATTTGTATCGACTCTGCATCAAAATAATCATGATTTCGTCAATTTAAAGTTTTTTCATTTATTTTTTGTTTTTTGCCTTTTTGTCGTTTTTAGATGATTTTTATTTGTATCGACTCTGCATCAAAATAATCATGATGTCGTCAATTTAAAATTTTTTCATACATTTTTTGTTTTTTGCCTTTTTTGTCGTTTCTAGATGATTTTCATTTGTGTCGACTCTGCATCAAAATAATCATGATTTCGTCAATTTAAAATTTTTTCATAAATTTTTGGTTTTTTGCCTTTTTTGTCGTTTTTAGATGATTTTTATTTGTATCGACTCTGCATCAAAATAATCATGATTTCGTCAATTTAAAGTTTTTTCATTTATTTTTTGTTTTTAGCATTCTTTGGCGTTTCTAGATGATTTTCATTTATATCGCACTGCATCAAAATAATCATGATGTCGACAATTTAAAATTTTTTCATAAATTTTTGGTTTTTTGCCCTTTTTGTCGTTTCTATATGATTTTCATTTATATCGCACTGCATCAAAATAGTCATATTTTCGTCAATTTAAAATTTTTTCATACATTTTTTGTTTTTTGCCTTTTTTGTCGTTTCTAGATGATTTTCATTTGTATCGACTCTGCATCAAAATAATCATGATTTCGTCAATTTAAAGTTTTTTTTCATTTATTTTTTGTTTTTTGCCTTTTTGTCGTTTTTAGATGATTTTTATTTGTATCGACTCTGCATCAAAATAATCATGATTTCGTCAATTTAAAGTTTTTTCATTTATTTTTTGTTTTTTGCTTTTTTTGTCGTTTCTAGATGATTTTCATTTGTATCGACTCTGCATCAAAATAATCATGATTTCGTCAATTTAAAATTTTTTCATAAATTTTTTGGTTTTTTGCCTTTTTGTCGTTTTTAGATGATTTTTATTTGTATCGACTCTGCATCAAAATAATCATGATTTCGTCAATTTAAAGTTTTTTCATTTATTTTTTGTTTTTTTGCCTTTTTTGTCGTTTTTAGATGATTTTTATTTGTATCGACTCTGCATCAAAATAATCATGATTTCGTCAATTTAAAGTTTATTCATAAATTTTTGGTTTTTTGCCTTTTTTGTCGTTTCTAGATGATTTTCATTTATATCGCACTGCATAAAATAGTCATATTTTCGTCAATTTAAAATTTTTCATACATTTTTGTTTTTTGCCTTTTTTGTCGTTTTTAGATGATTTTCATTTGTATCGACTCTGCATCAAAATAATCATGATTTCGTCAATTTAAAATTTTTTCATAAATTTTTGGTTTTTGCCTTTTTGTCGTTTTTAGATGATTTTTATTTGTATCGACTCTGCATCAAAATAATCATGATTTCGTCAATTTAAAAGTTTATTCATAAATTTTTTGTTTTTTGCCTTTTGTCGTTTCTAGATGATTTTCATTTATATCGCACTGCATCAAAATAGTCATATTTTCGTCAATTTAAAATTTTTTCATACATTTTTTGTTTTTTGCCTTTTTTGTCGTTTCTAGATGATTTTCATTTGTATCGACTCTGCATCAAAATAATCATGATTTCGTCAAATTAAAGATTTTTTCATTTATTTTTTGTTTTTAGCATTCTTTGGCGTTTCTAGATGATTTTCATTTATATCGACTCTGCATTAAAATAATCATGATTTCGAAAATTTAAAATTTTTTTTGTTTTTTGCCTTTTTTGTCGTTTTTAGATGATTTTTATTTGTATCGACTCTGCATCAAAATAATCATGATTTCGTCAATTTAAAGTTTATTCATAAATTTTTGGTTTTTTGCCCTTTTTGTCGTTTCTAGATGATTTTCATTTATATCGCACTGCATCAAAATAGTCATATTTTTTCGTCAATTTAAAATTTTTTCATACATTTTTTGTTTTTTGCCTTTTTTGTCGTTTCTAGATGATTTTCATTTGTATCGACTCTGCATCAAAATAATCATGATTTCGTCAATTTAAAAATTTTTTCATAAATTTTTGGTTTTTTTGCCTTTTTTGTCGTTTTTAGATGATTTTTATTTGTATCGACTCTGCATCAAAATAATCATGATTTCGTCAATTTAAAGTTTTTTCATTTATTTTTTGTTTTTAGCATTCTTTGGCGTTTCTAGATGATTTTCATTTATATCGCACTGCATTAAAATAATCATGATGTCGACAATTTAAAATTTTTTCATAAATTTTTGGTTTTTTGCCTTTTTTGTCGTTTCTAGATGATTTTCATTTGTATCGACTCTGCATCAAAATAATCATGATTTCGTCAATTTAAAGTTTTTTCATTTATTTTTTGTTTTTTGCCTTTTTTGTCGTTTTTAGATGATTTTTATTTGTATCGACTCTGCATCAAAATAATCATGATTTCGTCAATTTAAAGTTTTTTCATTTATTTTTTGTTTTTTGCCTTTTTTGTCGTTTTTAGATGATTTTTATTTGTATCGACTCTGCATCAAAATAATCATGATTTCGTCAATTTAAGTTTTTTCATTTATTTTTTGTTTTTTGCCTTTTTTGTCGTTTTTAGATGATTTTTATTTGTATCGACTCTGCATCAAAATAATCATGATGTCGACAATTTAAAATTTTTTCATAAATTTTTGGTTTTTTGCCTTTTTTGTCGTTTCTAGATGATTTTCATTTATATCGCACTGCATCAAAATAGTCATATTTTCGTCAATTTAAAATTTTTTCATACATTTTTTGTTTTTAACCTTTTTTGTCGTTTCTAGATGATTTTTATTTGTATCGACTCTGCATCAAAATAATCATGATTTCGTCAATTTAAAGTATTTTTTCATACATTTTTTTTTTTTTGCCTTTTTTGTCGTTTTTAGATGATTTTTATTTGTATCGACTCTGCATCAAAATAATCATGATTTCGTCAATTTAAAGTTTTTTTCATTTATTTTTTGTTTTTTGCCTTTTTTGTCGTTTTTAGATGATTTTTATTTGTATCGACTCTGCATCAAAATAATCATGATGTCGACAATTTAAATTTTTTCATTTATTTTTGGTTTTTTGCCTTTTTTTGTCGTTTCTAGATGATTTTCATTTATATCGCTCTGCATCAAAATAGTCATGTTTTCGTCAATTTAAAATTTTTTCATACATTTTTTGTTTTTTGCCTTTTTTGTCGTTTCTAGATGATTTTCATTTATATCGCACTGCATCAAAATAGTCATATTTTCGTCAATTTAAAATTTTTTCATACATTTTTTGTTTTTTGCCCTTTTTGTCGTTTCTAGATGATTTTCATTTGTATCGACTCTGCATCAAAATAATCATGATTTCGTCAATTTAAAGTTTTTTCATTTATTTTTTGTTTTTTGCCTTTTTTGTCGTTTTTAGATGATTTTTATTTGTATCGACTCTGCATCAAAATAATCATGATTTCGTCAATTTAAAGTTTATTCATAAATTTTTGGTTTTTTGCCTTTTTTGTCGTTTCTAGATGATTTTCATTTATATCGCACTGCATCAAAATAGTCATATTTTCGTCAATTTAAAATTTTTTCATACATTTTTTGTTTTTTGCCTTTTTTGTCGTTTCTAGATGATTTTCATTTGTATCGACTCTGCATCAAAATAATCATGATTTCGTCAATTTAAAGTTTTTTCATTTATTTTTTGTTTTTTGCCTTTTTTGTCGTTTTTAGATGATTTTTATTTGTATCGACTCTGCATCAAAATAATCATGATTTCGTCAATTTAAAGTTTATTCATAAATTTTTGGTTTTTTGCCTTTTTTGTCGTTTCTAGATGATTTTCATTTATATCGCACTGCATCAAAATAGTCATATTTTCGTCAATTTAAAATTTTTTCATACATTTTTGTTTTTTGCCTTTTTTGTCGTTTTTACATGATTTTTATTTGTATCGACTCTGCATCAAAATAATCATGATTTCGTCAATTTAAAGTTTTTTCATTTATTTTTTGTTTTTTGCCTTTTTTGTCGTTTCTAGATGATTTTCATTTGTATCGACTCTGCATCAAAATAATCATGATTTCGTCAATTTAAAGTTTTTTCATTTATTTTTTGTTTTTTGCCTTTTTTGTCGTTTTTAGATGATTTTTATTTGTATCGACTCTGCATCAAAATAATCATGATTTCGTCAATTTAAAGTTTATTCATAAATTTTTGGTTTTTTTGCCTTTTTTGTCGTTTCTAGATGATTTTCATTTATATCGCACTGCATCAAAATAGTCATATTTTCGTCAATTTAAAATTTTTTTCATACATTTTTTGTTTTTTGCCCTTTTTGTCGTTTCTAGATGATTTTCATTTGTATCGACTCTGCATCAAAATAATCATGATTTCGTCAATTTAAAGTTTTTTCATTTATTTTTTGTTTTTTGCCTTTTTTGTCGTTTTTAGATGATTTTTATTTGTATCGACTCTGCATCAAAATAATCATGATTTCGTCAATTTAAAATTTTTTCATAAATTTTTGGTTTTTTGCCTTTTTTGTCGTTTCTAGATGATTTTCATTTATATCGCACTGCATCAAAATAGTCATATTTTCGTCAATTTAAAATTTTTTCATACATTTTTTGTTTTTTGCCTTTTTTGTCGTTTCTAGATGATTTTCATTTGTATCGACTCTGCATCAAAATAATCATGATTTCGTCAATTTAAAGTTTTTTCATTTATTTTTTGTTTTTTGCCTTTTTTGTCGTTTTTAGATGATTTTTATTTGTATCGACTCTGCATCAAAATAATCATGATTTCGTCAATTTAAAAGTTTTTTCATTTATTTTTTGTTTATTGCCTTTTTTGTCGTTTTTAGATGATTTTTATTTGTATCGACTCTGCATCAAAATAATCATGATTTCGTCAATTTAAAGTTTATTCATAAATTTTTGGTTTTTTGCCTTTTTTGTCGTTTCTAGATGATTTTCATTTATATCGCACTGCATCAAAATAGTCATATTTTCGTCAATTTAAAATTTTTTCATACATTTTTGTTTTTTGCCTTTTTTGTCGTTTTTAGATGATTTTCATTTGTATCGACTCTGCATCAAAATAATCATGATTTCGTCAATTTAAAGTTTTTTCATTTATTTTTTGTTTTTAGCATTCTGTGGCGTTTCTAGATGATTTTCATTTATATCGACTCTGCATTAAAATAATCATGATTTCGAAAATTTAAAATTTTTTGTTTTTTGCCTTTTTTGTCGTTTTTAGATGATTTTTATTTGTATCGACTCTGCATCAAAATAATCATGATTTCGTCAATTTAAAGTTTATTCATAAATTTTTGGTTTTTTGCCTTTTTTGTCGTTTCTAGATGATTTTCATTTATATCGCACTGCATCAAAATAGTCATATTTTCGTCAATTTAAAATTTTTTCATACATTTTTTGTTTTTTGCCTTTTTTGTCGTTTCTAGATGATTTTCATTTGTATCGACTCTGCATCAAAATAATCATGATTTCGTCAATTTAAAGTTTTTTCATTTATTTTTTGTTTTTTGCCTTTTTTGTCGTTTTTAGATGATTTTTATTTGTATCGACTCTGCATCAAAATAATCATGATTTCGTCAATTTAAAAGTTTTTTCATTTATTTTTTGTTTTTAGCATTCTTTGGCGTTTCTAGATGATTTTCATTTATATCGCACTGCATCAAAATAATCATGATGTCGAAAATTTAAAATTTTTTCATACATTTTTTGTTTTTTGCCTTTTTTGTCGTTTCTAGATGATTTTCATTTATATCGACTCTGCATCAAAATAGTCATATTTTCGTCAATTTAAAATTTTTTCATACATTTTTTGTTTTTTGCCTTTTTTGTCGTTTCTAGATGATTTTCATTTGTATCGACTCTGCATCAAAATAATCATGATTTCGTCAATTTAAAGTTTTTTCATTTATTTTTTGTTTTTTGCCTTTTTGTCGTTTCTAGATGATTTTCATTTGTATCGACTCTGCATCAAAATAATCATGATTTCGTCAATTTAAAATTTTTTTCATAAATTTTTGGTTTTTTGCCTTTTTTGTCGTTTTTAGATGATTTTTATTTGTATCGACTCTGCATCAAAATAATCATGATTTCGTCAATTTAAAGTTTTTTCATTTATTTTTTGTTTTTTGCCTTTTTTGTCGTTTTTAGATGATTTTTATTTGTATCGACTCTGCATCAAAATAATCATGATTTCGTCAATTTAAAGTTTATTCATATATTTTTGGTTTTTTGCCTTTTTTGTCGTTTCTAGATGATTTTCATTTATATCGCACTGCATTAAAATAGTCATATTTTCGTCAATTTAAAATTTTTTCATACATTTTTTGTTTTTTGCCTTTTTTGTCGTTTTTAGATGATTTTCATTTGTATCGACTCTGCATCAAAATAATCATGATTTCGTCAATTTAAAATTTTTTCATAAATTTTTGGTTTTTTGCCTTTTTTGTCGTTTTTAGATGATTTTTATTTGTATCGACTCTGCATCAAAATAATCATGATTTCGTCAATTTAAAGTTTTTTCATTTATTTTTTGTTTTTAGCATTCTTTGGCGTTTCTAGATGATTTTCATTTATATCGCACTGCATCAAAATAATCATGATGTCGACAATTTAAAATTTTTTCATAAATTTTTGGTTTTTTGCCTTTTTTGTCGTTTCTAGATGATTTTCATTTATATCGCACTGCATCAAAATAGTCATATTTTCGTCAATTTAAAATTTTTTCATACATTTTTTGTTTTTTTGCCTTTTTTGTCGTTTCTAGATGATTTTCATTTGTATCGACTCTGCATCAAAATAATCATGATTTCGTCAATTTAAAGTTTTTTTCATTTATTTTTTGTTTTTTGCCTTTTTTGTCGTTTTTAGGTGATTTTTATTTGTATCGACTCTGCATCAAAATAATCATGATTTCGTCAATTTAAAGTTTATTCATAAATTTTTGGTTTTTTGCCTTTTTTGTCGTTTTTAGATGATTTTCATTTATATCGCACTGCATCAAAATAGTCATATTTTCGTCAATTTAAAATTTTTTCATACATTTTTTGTTTTTTGCCTTTTTTGTCGTTTCTAGATGATTTTCATTTGTATCGACTCTGCATCAAAATAATCATGATTTCGTCAATTTAAAATTTTTTCATAAATTTTTGGTTTTTTGCCTTTTTTGTCGTTTTTAGATGATTTTTATTTGTATCGACTCTGCATCAAAATAATCATGATTTCGTCAATTTAAAGTTTTTTCATTTATTTTTTGTTTTTTGCCTTTTTTGTCGTTTTTAGATGATTTTTATTTGTATCGACTCTGCATCAAAATAATCATGATTTCGTCAATTTAAAAGTTTATTCATAAATTTTTGGTTTTTTGCCTTTTTTGTCGTTTCTAGATGATTTTCATTTATATCGCACTGCATCAAAATAGTCATATTTTCGTCAATTTAAAATTTTTTCATACATTTTTGTTTTTTGCCTTTTTGTCGTTTTTAGATGATTTTTATTTGTATCGACTCTGCATCAAAATAATCATGATTTCGTCAATTTAAAAGTTTTTTCATTTATTTTTGTTTTTTGCCTTTTTTGTCGTTTTTAGATGATTTTTATTTGTATCGACTCTGCATCAAAATAATCATGATTTCGTCAATTTAAAGTTTATTCATAAATTTTTGGTTTTTTGCCTTTTTTGTCGTTTCTAGATGATTTTCATTTATATCGCACTGCATCAAAATAGTCATATTTTCGTCAATTTAAAATTTTTTCATACATTTTTTGTTTTTTGCCTTTTTTGTCGTTTCTAGATGATTTTCATTTGTATCGACTCTGCATCAAAATAATCATGATTTCGTCAATTTAAAGTTTTTTCATTTATTTTTTGTTTTTTGCCTTTTTGTCGTTTTTAGATGATTTTTATTTGTATCGACTCTGCATCAAAATAATCATGATTTCGTCAATTTAAAGTTTTTTTCATTTATTTTTTGTATTTTGCCTTTTTTGTCGTTTTTAGATGATTTTTATTTGTATCGACTCTGCATCAAAATAATCATGATTTCGTCAATTTAAAGTTTTTTCATTTATTTTTTGTTTTTAGCATTCTTTGGCGTTTCTAGATGATTTTCATTTATATCGACTCTGCATTAAAATAATCATGATTTCGAAAATTTAAAATTTTTTGTTTTTTGCCTTTTTTGTCGTTTCTAGATGATTTTCATTTATATCGCACTGCATCAAAATAGTCATATTTTCGTCAATTTAAAATTTTTTCATACATTTTTTGTTTTTTGCCTTTTTTGTCGTTTCTAGATGATTTTCATTTGTATCGAATCTTCATCAAAATAATCATGATTTCGTCAATTTAAAGTTTTTTTCATTTATTTTTTGTTATTTGCCTTTTTTGTCGTTTTTAGATGATTTTTATTTGTATCGACTCTGCATCAAAATAATCATGATTTCGTCAATTTAAAGTTTATTCATAAATTTTTGGTTTTTTGCCTTTTTTGTCGTTTCTAGATGATTTTCATTTATATCGCACTGCATCAAAATAGTCATATTTTCGTCAATTTAAAATTTTTTCATACATTTTTGTTTTTTGCCTTTTTTGTCGTTTCTAGATGATTTTCATTTGTATCGACTCTGCATCAAAATAATCATGATTTCGTCAATTTAAAGTTTTTTCATAAATTTTTGGTTTTTTGCCGTTTTTGTCGTTTTTAGATGATTTTTATTTGTATCGACTCTGCATCAAAATAATCATGATTTCGTCAATTTAAAGTTTTTTCATTTATTTTTTGTTTTTAGCATTCTTTGGCGTTTCTAGATGATTTTCATTTATATCGCACTGCATCAAAATAATCATGATGTCGACAATTTAAAATTTTTTCATAAATTTTTGGTTTTTTGCCTTTTTTGTCGTTTTTAGATGATTTTTATTTGTATCGACTCTGCATCAAAATAATCATGATTTCGTCAATTTAAAGTTTTTTCATTTATTTTTTGTTTTTTGCCTTTTTTGTCGTTTTTAGATGATTTTTATTTGTATCGACTCTGCATCAAAATAATCATGATTTCGTCAATTTAAAGTTTATTCATAAATTTTTGGTTTTTTGCCTTTTTTGTCGTTTCTAGATGATTTTCATTTATATCGCACTGCATCAAAATAGTCATATTTTCGTCAATTTAAAATTTTTTTCATTTCTAGATGATTTTCATTTATATCGCACTGCATCAAAATAGTCATATTTTCGTCAATTTAAAATTTTTTTCATTTGTATCGACTCTGCATCAAAATAATCATGATTTCGTCAATTTAAAGTTTTTTCATTTATTTTTTGTTTTTTGCATTCTTTGGCGTTTCTAGATGATTTTTATTTATATCGACTCTGCATTAAAATAATCATGATTTCGAAAATTTAAAATTTTTTGTTTTTTGCCTTTTTTGTCGTTTCTAGATGATTTTCATTTGTATCGAATCTTCATCAAAATTATCATGATTTCGTCAATTTAAAGTTTTTTCATAAATTTTTGGTTTTTTGCCTTTTTTGTCGTTTCTAGATGATTTTCATTTATATCGCACTGCATCAAAATAGTCATATTTTTGTCAATTTAAAATTTTTTTTCATACATTTTTTGTTTTTTGCCTTTTTTGTCGTTTCTAGATGATTTTTATTTGTATCGACTCTGCATCAAAATAATCATGATTTCGTCAATTTAAAGTTTTTTCATTTATTTTTTGTTTTTTGCCTTTTTTGTCGTTTTTAGATGATTTTTATTTGTATCGACTCTGCATCAAAATAATCATGATTTCGTCAATTTAAAGTTTTTTCATTTATTTTTTGTTTTTTGCCTTTTTTGTCGTTTCTAGATGATTTTCATTTATATCGCACTGCATCAAAATAGTCATATTTTCGTCAATTTAAAGTTTATTCATAAATTTTTGGTTTTTTGCCTTTTTTGTCGTTTCTAGATGATTTTCATTTGTATCGACTCTGCAACAAAATAATCATGATTTCGTCAATTTAAAGTTTTTTTCATTTATTTTTTGTTTTTAGCATTCTTTGGCGTTTCTAGATGATTTTCATTTATATCGACTCTGCATTAAAATAATCATGATTTCGAAAATTTAAAATTTTTTGTTTTTTGCCTTTTTTGTCGTTTCTAGATGATTTTCATTTGTATCGAATCTTCATCAAAATTATCATGATTTCGTCAATTTAAAGTTTTTTCATAAATTTTTGGTTTTTTTGCCTTTTTTGTCGTTTCTAGATGATTTTCATTTATATCGCACTGCATCAAAATAGTCATATTTTCGTCAATTTAAAATTTTTCATACATTTTTGTTTTTTGCCTTTTTTGTCGTTTCTAGATGATTTTCATTTGTATCGACTCTGCATCAAAATAATCATGATTTCGTCAATTTAAAGTTTTTTCATTTATTTTTTGTTTTTTGCCTTTTTTGTCGTTTTTAGATGATTTTTATTTGTATCGACTCTGCATCAAAATAATCATGATTTCGTCAATTTTAAAGTTTTTTCATTTATTTTTTGTTTTTTGCCTTTTTTGTCGTTTCTAGATGATTTTCATTTATATCGCACTGCATCAAAATAGTCATATTTTCGTCAATTTAAAATTTTTTCATACATTTTTGTTTTTTGCCTTTTTTGTTGTTTCTAGATGATTTTCATTTGTATCGACTCTGCATCAAAATAATCATGATTTCGTCAATTTAAAAGTTTTTTCATAAATTTTTGGTTTTTTGCCGTTTTTGTCGTTTTTAGATGATTTTTATTTGTATCGACTCTGCATCAAAATAATCATGATTTCGTCAATTTAAAGTTTTTTCATAAATTTTTGGTTTTTTGCATTTTTTGTCGTTTTTAGATGATTTTCATTTGTATCGACTCTGCAACAAAATAATCATGATTTCGTCAATTTAAAGTTTTTTCATTTATTTTTTGTTTTTAGCATTCTTTGGCGTTTCTAGATGATTTTCATTTGTATCGACTCTGCAACAAAATAATCATGATTTCGTCAATTTAAAGTTTTTTCATAAATTTTTGGTTTTTGCATTTTTTTGTCGTTTCTAGATGATTTTCATTTGTATCGACTCTGCAACAAAATAATCATGATTTCGTCAATTTAAAGTTTTTTCATTTATTTTTTGTTTTTAGCATTCTTTGGCGTTTCTAGATGATTTTCATTTATATCGACTCTGCATTAAAATAATCATGATTTCGAAAATTTAAAATTTTTTGTTTTTTGCCTTTTTTGTCGTTTCTAGATGATTTTCATTTGTATCGAATCTTCATCAAAATAATCATGATTTCGTCAATTTAAAGTTTTTTCATAAATTTTTGGTTTTTTGCCTTTTTTGTCGTTTCTAGATGATTTTCATTTATATCGCACTGCATCAAAATAGTCATATTTTCGTCAATTTAAAATTTTTTCATACATTTTTTGTTTTTTGCCTTTTTTGTCGTTTCTAGATGATTTTTATTTGTATCGACTCTGCATCAAAATAATCATGATTTCGTCAATTTAAAGTTTTTTCATTTATTTTTTGTTTTTTGCCTTTTTTGTCGTTTTAAGATGATTTTTATTTGTATCGACTCTCCATCAAAATAATCATGATTTCGTCAATTTAAAGTTTTTTCATTTATTTTTTGTTTTTTGCCTTTTTTGTCGTTTCTAGATGATTTTCATTTACATCGCACTGCATCAAAATAGTCATATTTTCGTCAATTTAAAATTGTTTCATACATTTTTTGTTTTTTGCCTTTTTTGTCGTTTCTAGATGATTTTCATTTGTATCGACTCTGCATCAAAATAATCATGATTTCGTCAATTTAAAGTTTTTTCATTTATTTTTTGTTTTTTGCCTTTTTTGTCGTTTTTAGATGATTTTTATTTGTATCGACTCTGCATCAAAATAATCATGATTTCGTCAATTTAAAGTTTTTTCATTTATTTTTTTGTTTTTTGCCTTTTTTGTCGGTTTTAGATGATTTTTATTTGTATCGACTCTGCATCAAAATAATCATGATTTCGTCAATTTAAAGTTTATTCATAAATTTTTGGTTTTTTGCCTTTTTGTCGTTTCTAGATGATTTTCATTTATATCGCACTGCATCAAAATAGTCATATTTTCGTCAATTTAAAATTTTTTCATACATTTTTGTTTTTTGCCTTTTTTGTCGTTTCTAGATGATTTTCATTTGTATCGACTCTGCATCAAAATAATCATGATTTCGTCAATTTAAAAATTTTTCATAAATTTTTGGTTTTTTTGCCTTTTTTTGTCGTTTTTAGATGATTTTTATTTGTATCGACTCTGCATCAAAATAATCATGATTTCGTCAATTTAAAGTTTTTTCATTTATTTTTTTGTTTTTAGCATTCTTTGGCGTTTCTAGATGATTTTCATTTGTATCGACTCTGCAACAAAATAATCATGATTTCGTCAATTTAAAGTTTTTTCATAAATTTTTGGTTTTTTGCATTTTTTGTCGTTTCTAGATGATTTTCATTTGTATCGACTCTGCAACAAAATAATCATGATTTCGTCAATTTAAAGTTTTTTCATTTATTTTTTGTTTTTAGCATTCTTTGGCGTTTCTAGATGATTTTCATTTATATCGACTCTGCATTAAAATAATCATGATTTCGAAAATTTAAAATTTTTTGTTTTTTGCCTTTTTTGTCGTTTCTAGATGATTTTCATTTGTATCGAATCTTCATCAAAATAATCATGATTTCGTCAATTTAAAGTTTTTTCATAAATTTTTAGTTTTTTGCCTTTTTTGTCGTTTCTAGATGATTTTCATTTATATCGCACTGCATCAAAATAGTCATATTTTCGTCAATTTAAAATTTTTTCATACATTTTTTGTTTTTTGCCTTTTTTGTCGTTTCTAGATGATTTTCATTTGTATCGACTCTGCATCAAAATAATCATGATTTCGTCAATTTAAAGATTTTTCATAAATTTTTGGTTTTTTGCCGTTTTTGTCGTTTTTAGATGATTTTTATTTGTATCGACTCTGCATCAAAATAATCATGATTTCGTCAATTTAAAGTTTTTTCATTTATTTTTTGTTTTTAGCATTCTTTGGCGTTTCTAGATGATTTTCATTTATATCGCACTGCATCAAAATAATCATGATGTCGACAATTTAAAATTTTTTCATAAATTTTTGGTTTTTTGCCTTTTTTGTCGTTTTTAGATGATTTTTATTTGTATCGACTCTGCATCAAAATAATCATGATTTCGTCAATTTAAAGTTTTTTCATTTATTTTTTGTTTTTTGCCTTTTTTGTCGGTTTTAGATGATTTTTATTTGTATCGACTCTGCATCAAAATAATCATGATTTCGTCAATTTAAAGTTTATTCATACATTTTTGTTTTTTTGCCTTTTTTGTCGTTTCTAGATGATTTTCATTTATATCGCACTGCATCAAAATAGTCATATTTTCGTCAATTTAAAATTTTTTCATACATTTTTTTTTTTGCCTTTTTTGTCGTTTCTAGATGATTTTCATTTGTATCGACTCTGCATCAAAATAATCATGATTTCGTCAATTTAAAGTTTTTTCATAAATTTTTGGTTTTTTGCCGTTTTTGTCGTTTTTAGATGATTTTTATTTGTATCGACTCTGCATCAAAATAATCATGATTTCGTCAATTTAAAGTTTTTTCATTTATTTTTTGTTTTTAGCATTCTTTGGCGTTTCTAGATGATTTTCATTTATATCGCACTGCATCAAAATAATCATGATGTCGACAATTTAAAATTTTTTCATAAATTTTTGCTTTTTTGCCTTTTTTGTCGTTTTTAGATGATTTTTATTTGTATCGACTCTGCATCAAAATAATCATGATTTCGTCAATTTAGAGTTTTTTCATAAATTTTTGGTTTTTTGCATTTTTTGTCGTTTCTAGATGATTTTCATTTGTATCGACTCTGCAACAAAATAATCATGATTTCGTCAATTTAAAGTTTTTTCATAAATTTTTGGTTTTTTGCATTTTTTGTCGTTTCTAGATGATTTTCATTTGTATCGACTCTGCAACAAAATAATTATGATTTCGTCAATTTAAAGTTTTTTTCATTTATTTTTTGTTTTTAGCATTCTTTGGCGTTTCTAGATGATTTTCATTTATATCGACTCTGCATTAAAATAATCATGATTTCGAAAATTTAAAATTTTTTGTTTTTGCCTTTTTTGTCGTTTCTAGATGATTTTCGTTTGTGTCGAATCTTCATCAAAATAATCATGATTTCGTCAATTTAAAGTTTTTTCATAAATTTTTAGTTTTTTGCCTTTTTTGTCGTTTCTAGATGATTTTCATTTATATCGCACTGCATCAAAATAGTCATATTTTCGTCAATTTAAAATTTTTTCATACATTTTTTGTTTTTTTGCCTTTTTGTCGTTTCTAGATGATTTTTATTTGTATCGACTCTGCATCAAAATAATCATGATTTCGTCAATTTAAAGTTTTTTCATTTATTTTTTGTTTTTTGCCTTTTTTGTCGTTTTTAGATGATTTTTATTTGTATCGGCTCTGCATCAAAATAATCATGATTTCGTCAATTTAAAGTTTATTCATAAATTTTTGGTTTTTTGCCTTTTTTGTCGTTTTTAGATGATTTTTATTTATATCGCACTGCATCAAAATAGTCATATTTTCGTCAATTTAAAATTTTTTTCATTTCTACATGATTTTCATTTATATCGCACTGCATCAAAATAGTCATATTTTCGTCAATTTAAAATTTTTTTCATTTGTATCGACTCTGCATCAAAATAATCATGATTTCGTCAATTTAAAGTTTTTTCATTTATTTTTTGTTTTTTGCCTTTTTTGTCGTTTTTAGATGATTTTTATTTGTATCGACTCTGCATCAAAATAATCATGATTTCGTCAATTTAAAGTTTTTTCATTTATTTTTTGTTTTTTGCCTTTTTTGTCGTTTTTAGATGATTTTTATTTGTATCGACTCTGCATCAAAATAATCATGATTTCGTCAATTTAAAGTTTATTCATAAATTTTTGGTTTTTTGCCTTTTTTGTCGTTTCTAGATGATTTTCATTTATATCGCACTGCATCAAAATAGTCATATTTTCGTCAATTTAAAATTTTTTTCATTTCTAGATGATTTTCATTTATATCGCACTGCATCAAAATAGTCATATTTTCGTCAATTTAAAATTTTTTTCATTTGTATCGACTCTGCATCAAAATAATCATGATTTCGTCAATTTAAAGTTTTTTCATTTATTTTTTGTTTTTTGCCTTTTTGTCGTTTTTAGATGATTTTTATTTGTATCGACTCTGCATCAAAATAATCATGATTTCGTCAATTTAGAGTTTTTTCATAAATTTTTGGTTTTTTGCATTTTTTGTCGTTTCTAGATGATTTTCATTTGTATCGACTCTGCAACAAAATAATCATGATTTCGTCAATTTAAAGTTTTTTCATAAATTTTTGGTTTTTTGCATTTTTTGTCGTTTCTAGATGATTTTCATTTGTATCGACTCTGCAACAAAATAATCATGATTTCGTCAATTTAAAGTTTTTTTCATTTATTTTTTGTTTTTTAGCATTCTTTGGCGTTTCTAGATGATTTTCATTTATATCGACTCTGCATTAAAATAATCATGATTTCGAAAATTTAAAATTTTTTGTTTTTTGCCTTTTTTGTCGTTTCTAGATGATTTTCATTTGTGTCGAATCTTCATCAAAATAATCATGATTTCGTCAATTTAAAGTTTTTTTTCATAAATTTTTAGTTTTTTGCCTTTTTTGTCGTTTCTAGATGATTTTCATTTATATCGCACTGCATCAAAATAGTCATATTTTCGTCAATTTAAAATTTTTTCATACATTTTTTGTTTTTTGCCTTTTTTGTCGTTTCTAGATGATTTTTATTTGTATCGACTCTGCATCAAAATAATCATGATTTCGTCAATTTAAAGTTTTTTTCATTTATTTTTTTGTTTTTTGCCTTTTTTGTCGTTTTTAGATGATTTTTATTTGTATCGGCTCTGCATCAAAATAATCATGATTTCGTCAATTTAAAGTTTATTCATAAATTTTTGTTTTTTGCCTTTTTTGTCGTTTTTAGATGATTTTTATTTATATCGCACTGCATCAAAATAGTCATATTTTCGTCAATTTAAAATTTTTTTCATTTCTACATGATTTTCATTTATATCGCACTGCATCAAAATAGTCATATTTTCGTCAATTTAAAATTTTTTTCATTTGTATCGACTCTGCATCAAAATAATCATGATTTCGTCAATTTAAAGTTTTTTCATTTATTTTTTGTTTTTTGCCTTTTTTGTCGTTTTTAGATGATTTTTATTTGTATCGACTCTGCATCAAAATAATCATGATTTCGTCAATTTAAAGTTTTTTCATTTATTTTTTGTTTTTTGCCTTTTTTGTCGTTTTTAGATGATTTTTATTTGTATCGACTCTGCATCAAAATAATCATGATTTCGTCAATTTAAAGTTTATTCATAAATTTTTGGTTTTTTGCCTTTTTTGTCGTTTCTAGATGATTTTCATTTATATCGCACTGCATCAAAATAGTCATATTTTCGTCAATTTAAAAATTTTTTTTCATTTCTAGATGATTTTCATTTATATCGCACTGCATCAAAATAGTCATATTTTCGTCAATTTAAAATTTTTTTCATTTGTATCGACTCTGCATCAAAATAATCATGATTTCGTCAATTTAAAGTTTTTTCATTTATTTTTTGTTTTTTGCCTTTTTTGTCGTTTTTAGATGATTTTTATTTGTATCGACTCTGCATCAAAATAATCATGATTTCGTCAATTTAAAGTTTTTTCATTTATTTTTTGTTTTTTGCCTTTTTTGTCGTTTTTAGATGATTTTTATTTGTATCGACTCTGCATCAAAATAATCATGATTTCGTCAATTTAAAGTTTATTCATAAATTTTTGGTTTTTTGCCTTTTTTGTCGTTTCTAGATGATTTTCATTTATATCGCACTGCATCAAAATAGTCATATTTTCGTCAATTTAAAATTTTTTTCATACATTTTTTTGTTTTTTGCCTTTTTTGTCGTTTCTAGATGATTTTCATTTGTATCGACTCTGCATCAAAATAATCATGATTTCGTCAATTTAAAGTTTTTTCATTTATTTTTTGTTTTTTTGCCTTTTTTGTCGTTTTTAGATGATTTTTATTTGTATCGACTCTGCATCAAAATAATCATGATTTCGTCAATTTAAAGTTTTTTCATTTATTTTTTGTTTTTTGCCTTTTTTGTCGTTTTTAGATGATTTTTATTTGTATCGACTCTGCATCAAAATAATCATGATTTCGTCAATTTAAAGTTTTTTCATTTATTTTTTGTTTTTTGCCTTTTTTGTCGTTTTTAGATGATTTTTATTTGTATCGACTCTGCATCAAAATAATCATGATTTCGTCAATTTAAAGTTTTTTCATTTATTTTTTGTTTTTTGCCTTTTTTGTCGTTTTTAGATGATTTTTATTTGTATCGACTCTGCATCAAAATAATCATGATTTCGTCAATTTAAATAAATAAATTTTTGGTTTTTTGCCTTTTTTGTCGTTTCTAGATGATTTTCATTTATATCGCACTGCATCAAAATAGTCATATTTTCGTCAATTTAAAATTTTTTCATACATTTTTGTTTTTTGCCTTTTTGTCGTTTCTAGATGATTTTCATTTGTATCGACTCTGCATCAAAATAATCATGATTTCGTCAATTTAAAGTTTTTTTCATTTATTTTTTGTTTTTAGCATTCTTTGGCGTTTCTAGATGATTTTCATTTATATCGACTCTGCATTAAAATAATCATGATTTCGAAAATTTAAAATTTTTTTTTTTTTTGCCTTTTTTGTCGTTTCTAGATGATTTTCATTTGTATCGAATCTTCATCAAAATAATCATGATTTCGTCAATTTAAAGTTTTTTCATAAATTTTTGGTTTTTTGCCTTTTTTGTCGTTTCTAGATGATTTTCATTTATATCGCACTGCATCAAAATAGTCATATTTTCGTCAATTTAAAATTTTTTCATACATTTTTTGTTTTTTGCCTTTTTTTGTCGTTTCTAGATGATTTTCATTTATATCGCACTGCATCAAAATAGTCATATTTTCGTCAATTTAAAATTTTTTCATACATTTTTTGTTTTTTGCCTTTTTTGTCGTTTCTAGATGATTTTCATTTGTATCGACTCTGCATCAAAATAATCATGATTTCGTCAATTTAAAGTTTTTTCATTTATTTTTTGTTTTTTGCCTTTTTTGTCGTTTTTAGATGATTTTTATTTGTATCGACTCTGCATCAAAATAATCATGATTTCGTCAATTTAAAGTTTATTCATAAATTTTTTGGTTTTTTGCCTTTTTTGTCGTTTCTAGATGATTTTCATTTATATCGCACTGCATCAAAATAGTCATATTTTCGTCAATTTAAAATTTTTTCATACATTTTTTGTTTTTTGCCTTTTTTGTCGTTTCTAGATGATTTTCATTTGTATCGACTCTGCATCAAAATAATCATGATTTCGTCAATTTAAAGTTTTTTTCATTTATTTTTTGTTTTTTGCCTTTTTTGTCGTTTTTAGATGATTTTCATTTATATCGACTCTGCATCAAAATAATCATGATTTCGTCAATTTAAAGTTTTTATACCCTTGCAGAGGGTATATTAATTTTGTCACGAAGTTTGTAACGCATTGAAGGAGGCATCTCCGACCCCATAAAGTATATATATTCTTGATCAGCATCAACAGGCGAGTCGATATAGCCATGTCCGTCTGTCCGTCTGTCCGTCTGTCCGTCTGTCCGTCTGTTTCTATGCGAACTAGTCTCTCAGTTTTAAAGCTATCTTGATGAAACTTGGTACAGATGTGTATTCTCTCTGCAGGCAGATCATTTGTTAAAATCGGCCGGATCGGATGACTATATCATATAGCTCCCATAGGAACAATCGGTTGAAAAAAAAATTTTTTTTGAGCTATATCAACCAAATTAAGCCTATATGCATTTAGTACCAAATCCCATGTGCAAACCAAATTTCATCCGAATCGGACCACTATATCATATAGCTGCCATAGGAACAATCGGTTGAAAATGATGAAAATGCGTAGTATGAAAATTTTCAGTGTCGATTGAGCGATTTCAACCAAACTCACGCCATGAACATTTGCCATCATTCCCCAGCTGCTGACCAAATTTCATTTGGATCGAACCACTATATCATATAGCTGCCATAGGAACAATCGGTTCAAAGGCTTAGTATGAAAATTTTTAATGTCTATTGAGCGATTTCAACCAAATTCACGCAGTACGCATAAGCTATCATTCCCTATATGCTGACCAAATTTCATCCAAATCGGACTACTATATCATATAGCTTCCATAGGAACAATCGGTTGAAAATGATGAAAATGCTTAGTATAAACATTTTCAGTGTCGATTGAGCAATTTCAACCAAACTCACGCCATAAACATTTGCTATCATTCCCCAGCTGTTGACCAAATTTCATTCGGATCGAAACATTATATCATATAGCTGCCATAGGAACAATCGGTTCAAAGGCTTAGTATGAAAATTTGTAAAGTCTATTAAGCGATTTCAGCTAAATTCACGCACTACTCCTTTGCTATTATTCCCTATATACTGACCAAATCTCATCTAAATCATATCATACAGCATTCATAGGAACCACTGGTAACTGAATTTAATGAACGCAACATGCATGACTGCAAGGGTATTTAATCTTCGGCGAGCCGAAGATAACCTTTCTTTCTTGTTTCATTTATTTTTTGTTTTTTGCCTTTTTTGTCGTTTTTAGATGATTTTTATTTGTATCGACTCTGCATCAAAATAATCATGATTTCGTCAATTTAAAGTTTTTTCATTTATTTTTTGTTTTTGTATCGACTCTGCATCAAAATAATCATGATTTCGTCAATTTAAAGTTTTTTCATTTATTTTTTGTTTTTTGCCTTTTTTGTCGTTTTTAGATGATTTTTATTTGTATCGACTCTGCATCAAAATAATCATGATTTCGTCAATTTAAAGTTTATTCATAAATTTTTGGTTTTTTGCCTTTTTTGTCGTTTCTAGATGATT
The DNA here is from genome assembly GCA_018903735.1 of Drosophila cardini. NCBI lineage: Eukaryota > Metazoa > Arthropoda > Insecta > Diptera > Drosophilidae > Drosophila > Drosophila cardini. The sequence goes on from JAEIGM010000246.1 coordinate 33,851, forward strand.
TTCATTTATATCGCACTGCATCAAAATAGTCATATTTTCGTCAATTTAAAATTTTTTCATACATTTTTTGTTTTTTGCCTTTTTTGTCGTTTCTAGATGATTTTCATTTATATCGCACTGCATCAAAATAGTCATATTTTCGTCAATTTAAAATTTTTTCATACATTTTTTGTTTTTTGCCTTTTTTGTCGTTTCTAGATGATTTTCATTTGTATCGACTCTGCATCAAAATAATCATGATTTCGTCAATTTAAAGTTTTTTCATTTATTTTTTGTTTTTTGCCTTTTTTGTCGTTTTTAGATGATTTTTATTTGTATCGACTCTGCATCAAAATAATCATGATTTCGTCAATTTAAAGTTTATTCATAAATTTTTGGTTTTTTGCCTTTTTTGTCGTTTCTAGATGATTTTCATTTATATCGCACTGCATCAAAATAGTCATATTTTCGTCAATTTAAAATTTTTTCATACATTTTTTGTTTTTTGCCTTTTTTGTCGTTTCTAGATGATTTTCATTTGTATCGACTCTGCATCAAAATAATCATGATTTCGTCAATTTAAAGTTTTTTCATTTATTTTTTGTTTTTTGCCTTTTTTGTCGTTTTTAGATGATTTTTATTTGTATCGACTCTGCATCAAAATAATCATGATTTCGTCAATTTAAAGTTTTTATACCCTTGCAGAGGGTATATTAATTTTGTCACGAAGTTTGTAACGCATTGAAGGAGGCATCTCCGACCCCATAAAGTATATATATTCTTGATCAGCATCAACAGGCGAGTCGATATAGCCATGTCCGTCTGTCCGTCTGTCCGTCTGTCCGTCTGTCCGTCTGTTTCTATGCGAACTAGTCTCTCAGTTTTAAAGCTATCTTGATGAAACTTGGTACAGATGTGTATTCTCTCTGCAGGCAGATCATTTGTTAAAATCGGCCGGATCGGATGACTATATCATATAGCTCCCATAGGAACAATCGGTTGAAAAAAAAATTTTTTTTGAGCTATATCAACCAAATTAAGCCTATATGCATTTAGTACCAAATCCCATGTGCAAACCAAATTTCATCCGAATCGGACCACTATATCATATAGCTGCCATAGGAACAATCGGTTGAAAATGATGAAAATGCGTAGTATGAAAATTTTCAGTGTCGATTGAGCGATTTCAACCAAACTCACGCCATGAACATTTGCCATCATTCCCCAGCTGCTGACCAAATTTCATTTGGATCGAACCACTATATCATATAGCTGCCATAGGAACAATCGGTTCAAAGGCTTAGTATGAAAATTTTTAATGTCTATTGAGCGATTTCAACCAAATTCACGCAGTACGCATAAGCTATCATTCCCTATATGCTGACCAAATTTCATCCAAATCGGACTACTATATCATATAGCTTCCATAGGAACAATCGGTTGAAAATGATGAAAATGCTTAGTATAAACATTTTCAGTGTCGATTGAGCAATTTCAACCAAACTCACGCCATAAACATTTGCTATCATTCCCCAGCTGTTGACCAAATTTCATTCGGATCGAAACATTATATCATATAGCTGCCATAGGAACAATCGGTTCAAAGGCTTAGTATGAAAATTTGTAAAGTCTATTAAGCGATTTCAGCTAAATTCACGCACTACTCCTTTGCTATTATTCCCTATATACTGACCAAATCTCATCTAAATCATATCATACAGCATTCATAGGAACCACTGGTAACTGAATTTAATGAACGCAACATGCATGACTGCAAGGGTATTTAATCTTCGGCGAGCCGAAGATAACCTTTCTTTCTTGTTTAATGCATTTTTTGTTTTTTGCCTTTTTTGTCGTTTCTAGATGATTTTCATTTGTATCGACTCTGCATCAAAATAATCATGATTTCGTCAATTTAAAGTTTTTTCATTTATTTTTTGTTTTTGTATCGACTCTGCATCAAAATAATCATGATTTCGTCAATTTAAAGTTTTTTCATTTATTTTTTGTTTTTTGCCTTTTTTGTCGTTTTTAGATGATTTTTATTTGTATCGACTCTGCATCAAAATAATCATGATTTCGTCAATTTAAAGTTTATTCATAAATTTTTGGTTTTTTGCCTTTTTTGTCGTTTCTAGATGATTTTCATTTATATCGCACTGCATCAAAATAGTCATATTTTCGTCAATTTAAAATTTTTTCATACATTTTTGTTTTTTGCCTTTTTTGTCGTTTCTAGATGATTTTCATTTGTATCGACTCTGCATCAAAATAATCATGATTTCGTCAATTTACAATTTTTTCATTTATTTTTTGTTTTTAGCATTCTTTGGCGTTTCTAGATGATTTTCATTTATATCGACTCTGCATTAAAATAATCATGATTTCGAAAATTTAAAATTTTTTGTTTTTTGCCTTTTTTGTCGTTTCTAGATGATTTTCATTTGTATCGAATCTTCATCAAAATAATCATGATTTCGTCAATTTAAAGTTTTTTCATAAATTTTTGGTTTTTTGCCTTTTTTTGTCGTTTCTAGATGATTTTCATTTATATCGCACTGCATCAAAATAGTCATATTTTCGTCAATTTAAAATTTTTTCATACATTTTTTGTTTTTTGCCTTTTTTTGTCGTTTCTAGATGATTTTCATTTATATCGCACTGCATCAAAATAGTCATATTTTCGTCAATTTAAAATTTTTTCATACATTTTTTGTTTTTTGCCTTTTTTGTCGTTTCTAGATGATTTTCATTTGTATCGACTCTGCATCAAAATAATCATGATTTCGTCAATTTAAAGTTTTTTCATTTATTTTTTGTTTTTTGCCTTTTTTGTCGTTTTTAGATGATTTTTATTTGTATCGACTCTGCATCAAAATAATCATGATTTCGTCAATTTAAAGTTTTTTCATTTATTTTTTGTTTTTTGCCTTTTTGTCGGTTTTAGATGATTTTTATTTGTATCGACTCTGCATCAAAATAATCATGATTTCGTCAATTTAAAGTTTATTCAAAAATTTTTGGTTTTTTGCCTTTTTTGTCGTTTTTAGATGATTTTTATTTGTATCGACTCTGCATCAAAATAATCATGATTTCGTCAATTTAAAGTTTTTTCATTTATTTTTTGTTTTTAGCATTCTTTGGCGTTTCTAGATGATTTTCATTTATATCGCACTGCATCAAAATAATCATGATGTCGACAATTAAAAATTTTTTCATAAATTTTTGGTTTTTTGCCTTTTTTGTCGTTTTTAGATGATTTTTATTTGTATCGACTCTGCATCAAAATAATCATGATTTCGTCAATTTAGAGTTTTTTTCATAAATTTTTGGTTTTTTGCATTTTTTGTCGTTTCTAGATGATTTTCATTTGTATCGACTCTGCAACAAAATAATCATGATTTCGTCAATTTAAAGTTTTTTCATAAATTTTTGGTTTTTTGCATTTTTTGTCGTTTCTAGATGATTTTCATTTGTATCGACTCTGCAACAAAATAATCATGATTTCGTCAATTTAAAGTTTTTTCATTTATTTTTTGTTTTTAGCATTCTTTGGCGTTTCTAGATGATTTTCATTTATATCGACTCTGCATTAAAATAATCATGATTTCGAAAATTTAAAATTTTTTGTTTTTTGCCTTTTTTGTCGTTTCTAGATGATTTTCATTTGTATCGAATCTTCATCAAAATAATCATGATTTCGTCAATTTAAAGTTTTTTCATAAATTTTTAGTTTTTTGCCTTTTTTGTCGTTTCTAGATGATTTTCATTTATATCGTACTGCATCAAAATAGTCATATTTTCGTCAATTTATAATTTTTTCATACATTTTTGTTTTTTGCCTTTTTTGTCGTTTCTAGATGATTTTTATTTGTATCGACTCTGCATCAAAATAATCATGATTTCGTCAATTTAAAGTTTTTTCATTTATTTTTTGTTTTTTGCCTTTTTTGTCGTTTTTAGATGATTTTTATTTGTATCGACTCTGCATCAAAATAATCATGATTTCGTCAATTTAAAGTTTATTCATAAATTTTTGGTTTTTTGCCTTTTTTGTCGTTTTTAGATGATTTTCATTTATATCGCACTACATCAAAATAGTCATATTTTCGTCAATTTAAAATTTTTTCATACATTTTTTGTTTTTTGCCTTTTTTGTCGTTTCTAGATGATTTTCATTTGTATCGACTCTGCATCAAAATAATCATGATTTCGTCAATTTAAAGTTTTTTCATTTATTTTTTGTTTTTTGCCTTTTTTGTCATTTTTAGATGATTTTTATTTGTATCGACTCTGCATCAAAATAATCATGATTTCGTCAATTTAAAGTTTTTTCATTTATTTTTTGTTTTTAGCATTCTTTGGCGTTTCTAGATGATTTTCATTTATATCGCACTGCATCAAAATAATCATGATTTCGTCAATTTAAAGTTTTTTCATAAATTTTTGGTTTTTTGCCTTTTTTGTCGTTTCTAGATGATTTTCATTTATATCGCACTGCATCAAAATAGTCATATTTTCGTCAATTTAAAATTTTTTCATTTATTTTTTGTTTTTTGCCTTTTTTGTCGTTTCTAGATGATTTTCATTTATATCGCACTGCATCAAAATAGTCATATTTTCGTCAATTTAAAATTTTTTCATACATTTTTTGTTTTTTGCCTTTTTTGTCGTTTCTAGATGATTTTCATTTGTATCGACTCTGCATCAAAATAATCATGATTTCGTCAATTTAAAGTTTTTTCATTTATTTTTTGTTTTTTGCCTTTTTTGTCGTTTTTAGATGATTTTTATTTGTATCGACTCTGCATCAAAATAATCATGATTTCGTCAATTTAAAGTTTTTTCATTTATTTTTTGTTTTTTGCCTTTTTTGTCGGTTTTAGATGATTTTTATTTGTATCGACTCTGCATCAAAATAATCATGATTTCGTCAATTTAAAGTTTATTCAAAAATTTTTGGTTTTTTGCCTTTTTTGTCGTTTTTAGATGATTTTTATTTGTATCGACTCTGCATCAAAATAATCATGATTTCGTCAATTTAAAGTTTTTTCATTTATTTTTTGTTTTTAGCATTCTTTGGCGTTTCTAGATGATTTTCATTTATATCGCACTGCATCAAAATAATCATGATGTCGACAATTAAAAATTTTTTCATAAATTTTTGGTTTTTTGCCTTTTTTGTCGTTTTTAGATGATTTTTATTTGTATCGACTCTGCATCAAAATAATCATGATTTCGTCAATTTAGAGTTTTTTCATAAATTTTTGGTTTTTTGCATTTTTTGTCGTTTCTAGATGATTTTCATTTGTATCGACTCTGCAACAAAATAATCATGATTTCGTCAATTTAAAGTTTTTTCATAAATTTTTGGTTTTTTGCCTTTTTTGTCGTTTCTAGATGATTTTCATTTGTATCGACTCTGCAACAAAATAATCATGATTTCGTCAATTTAAAGTTTTTTTCATTTATTTTTTGTTTTTAGCATTCTTTGGCGTTTCTAGATGATTTTCATTTATATCGACTCTGCATTAAAATAATCATGATTTCGAAAATTTAAAATTTTTTGTTTTTTGCCTTTTTTGTCGTTTCTAGATGATTTTCATTTGTATCGAATCTTCATCAAAATAATCATGATTTCGTCAATTTAAAGTTTTTTCATAAATTTTTAGTTTTTTGCCTTTTTTGTCGTTTCTAGATGATTTTCATTTATATCGTACTGCATCAAAATAGTCATATTTTCGTCAATTTATAATTTTTTCATACATTTTTGTTTTTTGCCTTTTTTGTCGTTTCTAGATGATTTTTATTTGTATCGACTCTGCATCAAAATAATCATGATTTCGTCAATTTAAAGTTTTTTCATTTATTTTTTGTTTTTTGCCTTTTTGTCGTTTTTAGATGATTTTTATTTGTATCGACTCTGCATCAAAATAATCATGATTTCGTCAATTTAAAGTTTATTCATAAATTTTTGGTTTTTTGCCTTTTTTGTCGTTTTTAGATGATTTTCATTTATATCGCACTGCATCAAAATAGTCATATTTTCGTCAATTTAAAATTTTTTCATACATTTTTTGTTTTTTGCCTTTTTTGTCGTTTCTAGATGATTTTCATTTGTATCGACTCTGCATCAAAATAATCATGATTTCGTCAATTTAAAGTTTTTTCATTTATTTTTTGTTTTTTGCCTTTTTTGTCATTTTTAGATGATTTTTATTTGTATCGACTCTGCATCAAAATAATCATGATTTCGTCAATTTAAAGTTTTTTCATTTATTTTTTGTTTTTAGCATTCTTTGGCGTTTCTAGATGATTTTCATTTATATCGCACTGCATCAAAATAGTCATATTTTCGTCAATTTAAAATTTTTTCATACATTTTTTGTTTTTTGCCTTTTTTGTCGTTTCTAGATGATTTTCATTTATATCGCACTGCATCAAAATAGTCATATTTTCGTCAATTTAAAATTTTTTCATACATTTTTTGTTTTTTGCCTTTTTTGTCGTTTCTAGATGATTTTCATTTGTATCGACTCTGCATCAAAATAATCATGATTTCGTCAATTTAAAGTTTTTTCATTTATTTTTTGTTTTTTGCCTTTTTTGTCGTTTTTAGATGATTTTTATTTGTATCGACTCTGCATCAAAATAATCATGATTTCGTCAATTTAAAGTTTTTTCATTTATTTTTTGTTTTTTGCCTTTTTTTGTCGGTTTTAGATGATTTTTATTTGTATCGACTCTGCATCAAAATAATCATATTTTCGTCAATTTAAAATTTTTTCATAAATTTTTGGTTTTTTGCCTTTTTTGTCGTTTTTAGATGATTTTTATTTGTATCGACTCTGCATCAAAATAATCATGATTTCGTCAATTTAAAGTTTTTTCATTTATTTTTTGTTTTTTGCCTTTTTTGTCGTTTTTAGATGATTTTTATTTGTATCGACTCTGCATCAAAATAATCATGATTTCGTCAATTTAAAGTTTATTCATAAATTTTTGGTTTTTTGCCTTTTTTGTCGTTTCTAGATGATTTTCATTTATATCGCACTGCATCAAAATAGTCATATTTTCGTCAATTTAAAATTTTTTCATACATTTTTTGTTTTTTGCCTTTTTTGTCGTTTCTAGATGATTTTCATTTGTATCGACTCTGCATCAAAATAATCATGATTTCGTCAATTTAAAGTTTTTTCATTTATTTTTTGTTTTTTGCCTTTTTGTCGTTTTTAGATGATTTTTATTTGTATCGACTCTGCATCAAAATAATCATGATTTCGTCAATTTAAAGTTTTTTTCATTTATTTTTTGTTTTTAGCATTCTTTGGCGTTTCTAGATGATTTTCATTTATATCGACTCTGCATTAAATTAATCATGATTTCGAAAATTTAAAATTTTTTGTTTTTTGCTTTTTTTGTCGTTTTTAGATGATTTTTATTTGTATCGACTCTGCATCAAAATAATCATGATTTCGTCAATTTAAAGTTTATTCATAAATTTTTGGTTTTTTGCCTTTTTTGTCGTTTCTAGATGATTTTCATTTATATCGCACTGCATCAAAATAGTCATATTTTCGTCAATTTAAAATTTTTTCATACATTTTTGTTTTTTGCCTTTTTTGTCGTTTCTAGATGATTTTCATTTGTATCGACTCTGCATCAAAATAATCATGATTTCGTCAATTTAAAGTTTTTTCATTTATTTTTTGTTTTTAGCATTCTTTGGCGTTTCTAGATGATTTTCATTTATATCGACTCTGCATTAAAATAATCATGATTTCGAAAATTTAAAATTTTTTGTTTTTTGCCTTTTTTGTCGTTTTTAGATGATTTTTATTTGTATCGACTCTGCATCAAAATAATCATGATTTCGTCAATTTAAAGTTTATTCATAAATTTTTGGTTTTTTTGCCTTTTTTGTCGTTTCTAGATGATTTTCATTTATATCGCACTGCATCAAAATAGTCATATTTTCGTCAATTTAAAATTTTTTCATACATTTTTTGTTTTTTGCCTTTTTTGTCGTTTCTAGATGATTTTCATTTGTATCGACTCTGCATCAAAATAATCATGATTTCGTCAATTTAAAGTTTTTTCATTTATTTTTTGTTTTTTTGCCTTTTTTGTCGTTTTTAGATGATTTTTATTTGTATCGACTCTGCATCAAAATAATCATGATTTCGTCAATTTAAAGTTTTTTCATTTATTTTTTGTTTTTTGCCTTTTTTGTCGTTTCTAGATGATTTTCATTTGTATCGAATCTTCATCAAAATAATCATGATTTCGTCAATTTAAAGTTTTTTCATAAATTTTTGGTTTTTTGCCTTTTTTGTCGTTTCTAGATGATTTTCATTTATATCGCACTGCATCAAAATAGTCATATTTTCGTCAATTTAAAATTTTTTCATACATTTTTTGTTTTTTTGCCTTTTTTGTCGTTTCTAGATGATTTTCATTTGTATCGACTCTGCATCAAAATAATCATGATTTCGTCAATTTAAAATTTTTTCATAAATTTTTGGTTTTTTGCCTTTTTTGTCGTTTTTAGATGATTTTTATTTGTATCGACTCTGCATCAAAATAATCATGATTTCGTCAATTTAAAGTTTTTTCATTTATTTTTTGTTTTTTGCCTTTTTTGTCGTTTTTAGATGATTTTTATTTGTATCGACTCTGCATCAAAATAATCATGATTTCGTCAATTTAAAGTTTATTCATAAATTTTTGGTTTTTTGCCTTTTTTGTCGTTTCTAGATGATTTTCATTTATATCGCACTGCATCAAAATAGTCATATTTTCGTCAATTTAAAATTTTTTCATACATTTTTTGTTTTTTGCCTTTTTTGTCGTTTCTAGATGATTTTCATTTGTATCGACTCTGCATCAAAATAATCATGATTTCGTCAATTTAAAGTTTATTCATAAATTTTTGGTTTTTTGCCTTTTTTGTCGTTTCTAGATGATTTTCATTTATATCGCACTGCATCAAAATAGTCATATTTTCGTCAATTTAAAATTTTTTCATACATTTTTTGTTTTTTTGCCTTTTTTGTCGTTTCTAGATGATTTTCATTTGTATCGACTCTGCATCAAAATAATCATGATTTCGTCAATTTAAAATTTTTTCATAAATTTTTGGTTTTTTGCCTTTTTGTCGTTTTTAGATGATTTTTATTTGTATCGACTCTGCATCAAAATAATCATGATTTCGTCAATTTAAAGTTTTTTCATTTATTTTTTGTTTTTTGCCTTTTTTGTCGTTTTTAGATGATTTTTATTTGTATCGACTCTGCATCAAAATAATCATGATTTCGTCAATTTAAAGTTTATTCATAAATTTTTGGTTTTTTGCCTTTTTTGTCGTTTCTAGATGATTTTCATTTATATCGCACTGCATCAAAATAGTCATATTTTCGTCAATTTAAAATTTTTTCATACATTTTTTGTTTTTTGCCTTTTTTGTCGTTTCTAGATGATTTTCATTTGTATCGACTCTGCATCAAAATAATCATGATTTCGTCAATTTAAAATTTTTTCATAAATTTTTGGTTTTTTGCCTTTTTTGTCGTTTTTAGATGATTTTTATTTGTATCGACTCTGCATCAAAATAATCATGATTTCGTCAATTTAAAGTTTTTTCATTTATTTTTTGTTTTTTGCCTTTTTTGTCGTTTTTAGATGATTTTTATTTGTATCGACTCTGCATCAAAATAATCATGATTTCGTCAATTTAAAGTTTATTCATAAATTTTTGGTTTTTTGCCTTTTTTGTCGTTTCTAGATGATTTTCATTTATATCGCACTGCATCAAAATAGTCATATTTTCGTCAATTTAAAGTTTTTTCATTTATTTTTTGTTTTTTGCCTTTTTTGTCGTTTTTAGATGATTTTTATTTGTATCGACTCTGCATCAAAATAATCATGATTTCGTCAATTTAAAGTTTATTCATAAATTTTTGGTTTTTTGCCTTTTTTGTCGTTTCTAGATGATTTTCATTTATATCGCACTGCATCAAAATAGTCATATTTTCGTCAATTTAAAATTTTTTCATACATTTTTGTTTTTTGCCTTTTTTGTCGTTTTTAGATGATTTTTATTTGTATCGACTCTGCATCAAAATAATCATGATTTCGTCAATTTAAAGTTTTTTCATTTATTTTTTGTTTTTTGCCTTTTTTGTCGTTTTTAGATGATTTTTATTTGTATCGACTCTGCATCAAAATAATCATGATTTCGTCAATTTAAAGTTTTTTCATTTATTTTTTGTTTTTTGCCTTTTTTTGTCGTTTTTAGATGATTTTTATTTGTATCGACTCTGCATCAAAATAATCATGATTTCGTCAATTTAAAAGTTTTTTCATTTATTTTTTGTTTTTTGCCTTTTTTGTCGTTTTTAGATGATTTTTATTTGTATCGACTCTGCATCAAAATAATCATGATTTCGTCAATTTAAAGTTTATTCATAAATTTTTGGTTTTTTGCCTTTTTTGTCGTTTCTAGATGATTTTCATTTATATCGCACTGCATCAAAATAGTCATATTTTCGTCAATTTAAAAATTTTTTCATACATTTTTGTTTTTTGCCTTTTTTGTCGTTTTTAGATGATTTTTATTTGTATCGACTCTGCATCAAAATAATCATGATTTCGTCAATTTAAAGTTTATTCATAAATTTTTGGTTTTTTGCCTTTTTTGTCGTTTCTAGATGATTTTCATTTATATCGCACTGCATCAAAATAGTCATATTTTCGTCAATTTAAAATTTTTTCATACATTTTTTGTTTTTTGCCTTTTTTGTCGTTTCTAGATGATTTTCATTTGTATCGACTCTGCATCAAAATAATCATGATTTCGTCAATTTAAAAGTTTTTTCATTTATTTTTTGTTTTTTGCCTTTTTTGTCGTTTTTAGATGATTTTTATTTGTATCGACTCTGCATCAAAATAATCATGATTTCGTCAATTTAAAGTTTTTTCATTTATTTTTGGTTTTTAGCATTCTTTGGCGTTTCTAGATGATTTTCATTTATATCGACTCTGCATTAAAATAATCATGATTTCGAAAATTTAAAATTTTTTGTTTTTTGCCTTTTTGTCGTTTTTAGATGATTTTTATTTGTATCGACTCTGCATCAAAATAATCATGATTTCGTCAATTTAAAGTTTTTTCATTTATTTTTTGTTTTTTGCCTTTTTGTCGTTTTTAGATGATTTTTATTTGTATCGACTCTGCATCAAAATAATCATGATTTCGTCAATTTAAAGTTTTTTCATTTATTTTTTGTTTTTTGCCTTTTTTGTCGTTTTTAGATGATTTTTATTTGTATCGACTCTGCATCAAAATAATCATGATTTCGTCAATTTAAAGTTTATTCATAAATTTTTGGTTTTTTTGCCTTTTTTGTCGTTTCTAGATGATTTTCATTTATATCGCACTGCATCAAAATAGTCATATTTTCGTCAATTTAAAATTTTTTCATACATTTTTTGTTTTTTGCCTTTTTTGTCGTTTCTAGATGATTTTCATTTGTATCGACTCTGCATCAAAATAATCATGATTTCGTCAATTTAAAATTTTTTCATAAATTTTTGGTTTTTTGCCTTTTTTGTCGTTTTTAGATGATTTTTATTTGTATCGACTCTGCATCAAAATAATCATGATTTCGTCAATTTAAAGTTTTTTCATTTATTTTTTGTTTTTTGCCTTTTTTGTCGTTTTTAGATGATTTTTATTTGTATCGACTCTGCATCAAAATAATCATTCGTCAATTTAAAGTTTATTCATAAATTTTTGGTTTTTTGCCTTTTTTGTCGTTTCTAGATGATTTTCATTTATATCGCACTGCATCAAAATAGTCATATTTTCGTCAATTTAAAATTTTTTCATACATTTTTTGTTTTTTGCCTTTTTTGTCGTTTCTAGATGATTTTCATTTGTATCGACTCTGCATCAAAATAATCATGATTTCGTCAATTTAAAGTTTATTCATAAATTTTTGGTTTTTTGCCTTTTTTGTCGTTTCTAGATGATTTTCATTTATATCGCACTGCATCAAAATAGTCATATTTTCGTCAATTTAAAATTTTTTCATACATTTTTGTTTTTTGCCTTTTTTGTCGTTTTTAGATGATTTTTATTTGTATCGACTCTGCATCAAAATAATCATGATTTCCTCAATTTAAAGTTTTTTCATTTATTTTTTGTTTTTTGCCTTTTTTGTCGTTTTTAGATGATTTTTATTTGTATCGACTCTGCATCAAAATAATCATGATTTCGTCAATTTAAAGTTTATTCATAAATTTTTGGTTTTTTGCCTTTTTTGTCGTTTCTAGATGATTTTCATTTATATCGCACTGCATCAAAATAGTCATATTTTCGTCAATTTAAAATTTTTTCATACATTTTTGTTTTTTGCCTTTTTTGTCGTTTTTAGATGATTTTTATTTGTATCGACTCTGCATCAAAATAATCATGATTTCGTCAATTTAAAGTTTTTTCATTTATTTTTTGTTTTTTGCCTTTTTTGTCGTTTTTAGATGATTTTTATTTGTATCGACTCTGCATCAAAATAATCATGATTTCGTCAATTTAAAGTTTTTTCATTTATTTTTTGTTTTTTGCCTTTTTTGTCGTTTTTAGATGATTTTTATTTGTATCGACTCTGCATCAAAATAATCATGATTTCGTCAATTTAAAGTTTTTTCATTTATTTTTTGTTTTTTGCCTTTTTTGTCGTTTTTAGATGATTTTTATTTGTATCGACTCTGCATCAAAATAATCATGATTTCGTCAATTTAAAGTTTATTCATAAATTTTTGGTTTTTTGCCTTTTTTGTCGTTTCTAGATGATTTTCATTTATATCGCACTGCATCAAAATAGTCATATTTTCGTCAATTTAAAATTTTTTTATACATTTTTGTTTTTTGCCTTTTTTGTCGTTTTTAGATGATTTTTATTTGTATCGACTCTGCATCAAAATAATCATGATTTCGTCAATTTAAAGTTTTTTCATTTATTTTTTGTTTTTTGCCTTTTTTGTCGTTTTTAGATGATTTTTATTTGTATCGACTCTGCATCAAAATAATCATGATTTCGTCAATTTAAAGTTTTTTCATTTATTTTTTGTTTTTTGCCTTTTTTGTCGTTTTTAGATGATTTTCATTTGTATCGACTCTGCATCAAAATAATCATGATTTCGTCAATTTAAAGTTTTTTCATTTATTTTTTTGTTTTTAGCATTCTTTGGCGTTTCTAGATGATTTTCATTTATATCGACTCTGCATTAAAATAATCATGATTTCGAAAATTTAAAATTTTTGTTTTTTGCCTTTTTGTCGTTTTTAGATGATTTTTATTTGTATCGACTCTGCATCAAAATAATCATGATTTCGTCAATTTAAAGTTTATTCATAAATTTTTGGTTTTTTGCCTTTTTTGTCGTTTCTAGATGATTTTCATTTATATCGCACTGCATCAAAATAGTCATATTTTCGTCAATTTAAAATTTTTTCATACATTTTTTGTGTTTTTTGCCTTTTTTGTCGTTTCTACATGATTTTCATTTGTATCGACTCTGCATCAAAATAATCATGATTTCGTCAATTTAAAGTTTTTTCATTTATTTTTTGTTTTTTGCCTTTTTTGTCGTTTTTAGATGATTTTTATTTGTATCGACTCTGCACCAAAATAATCATGATTTCGTCAATTTAAAGTTTTTTCATTTATTTTTGGTTTTTAGCATTCTTTTGGCGTTTCTAGATGATTTTCATTTATATCGACTCTGCATTAAAATAATCACGATTTCGAAAATTTAAAATTTTTTGTTTTTTGCCTTTTTTGTCGTTTTTAGATGATTTTTATTTGTATCGACTCTGCATCAAAATAATCATGATTTCGTCAATTTAAAGTTTTTTTATTTATTTTTTGTTTTTTGCCTTTTTTGTCGTTTTTAGATGATTTTTATTTGTATCGACTCTGCATCAAAATAATCATGATTTCGTCAATTTAAAGTTTTTTCATTTATTTTTTGTTTTTTGCCTTTTTTGTCGTTTTTAGATGATTTTTATTTGTATCGACTCTGCATCAAAATAATCATGATTTCGTCAATTTAAAGTTTATTCATAAATTTTTGGTTTTTTGCCTTTTTTGTCGTTTCTAGATGATTTTCATTTATATCGCACTGCATCAAAATAGTCATATTTTCGTCAATTTAAAATTTTTTCATACATTTTTTGTTTTTTGCCTTTTTTGTCGTTTCTAGATGATTTTCATTTGTATCGACTCTGCATCAAAATAATCATGATTTCGTCAATTTAAAATTTTTTCATAAATTTTTGGTTTTTTGCCTTTTTTGTCGTTTTTAGATGATTTTTATTTGTATCGACTCTGCATCAAAATAATCATGATTTCGTCAATTTAAAGTTTTTTCATTTATTTTTTGTTTTTTGCCTTTTTTTGTCGTTTTTAGATGATTTTTATTTGTATCGACTCTGCATCAAAATAATCATTCGTCAATTTAAAGTTTATTCATAAATTTTTGGTTTTTTGCCTTTTTTGTCGTTTCTAGATGATTTTCATTTATATCGCACTGCATCAAAATAGTCATATTTTCGTCAATTTAAAATTTTTTTCATACATTTTTTGTTTTTTGCCTTTTTTGTCGTTTCTAGATGATTTTCATTTGTATCGACTCTGCATCAAAATAATCATGATTTCGTCAATTTAAAGTTTATTCATAAATTTTTGGTTTTTTGCCTTTTTTGTCGTTTCTAGATGATTTTCATTTATATCGACACTGCATCAAAATAGTCATATTTTCGTCAATTTAAAATTTTTTCATACATTTTTGTTTTTTGCCTTTTTTGTCGTTTTTAGATGATTTTTATTTGTATCGACTCTGCATCAAAATAATCATGATTTCCTCAATTTAAAGTTTTTTCATTTATTTTTTGTTTTTTGCCTTTTTTGTCGTTTTTAGATGATTTTTATTTGTATCGACTCTGCATCAAAATAATCATGATTTCGTCAATTTAAAGTTTATTCATAAATTTTTGGTTTTTTGCCTTTTTTGTCGTTTCTAGATGATTTTCATTTATATCGCACTGCATCAAAATAGTCATATTTTCGTCAATTTAAAATTTTTTCATAAATTTTTTGTTTTTTGCCTTTTTGTCGTTTTTAGATGATTTTTATTTGTATCGACTCTGCATCAAAATAATCATGATTTCGTCAATTTAAAGTTTTTTCATTTATTTTTTGTTTTTTGCCTTTTTTGTCGTTTTTAGATGATTTTTATTTGTATCGACTCTGCATCAAAATAATCATGATTTCGTCAATTTAAAGTTTTTTCATTTATTTTTTGTTTTTTGCCTTTTTTGTCGTTTTTAGATGATTTTTATTTGTATCGACTCTGCATCAAAATAATCATGATTTCGTCAATTTAAAGTTTATTCATAAATTTTTGGTTTTTTGCCTTTTTTGTCGTTTCTAGATGATTTTCATTTATATCGCACTGCATCAAAATAGTCATATTTTCGTCAATTTAAAATTTTTTTATACATTTTTGTTTTTTTGCCTTTTTTGTCGTTTTTAGATGATTTTTATTTGTATCGACTCTGCATCAAAATAATCATGATTTCGTCAATTTAAAGTTTTTTCATTTATTTTTTGTTTTTTTCTTTTTTGTTGTTTTTAGATGATTTTTTATTTTTCACGACTCTGCATCAAAATAACATGATTTCGTCAATTTAAAGTTTTTTTTTTTTTGTTTTTTGCCTTTTTTTTTCGTTTTTAGATGATTTTTATTTGTATCGACTCTGCATCAATAAAGTTTTTTCATTTATTTTTTGGTTTTGATTCTTTTTGGCGTTTCTAGATGATTTTCATTTATATCGACTCTGCATTAAAATAATCATGATTTCGAAAATTTAAAATTTTTGTTTTTTCTTTTTTGTTTTTTTTAGATTATTTTTTTTTGATTAAATGATTTCGTCAATTTAAAGTTTATTCATAAATTTTTGGTTTTTTGCCTTTTTGGTCGTTTCTAGATGATTTTCATTTATATCGCACTGCATCAAAAATAGTCATATTTTCGTCAATTTAAAATTTTTTCATACATTTTTTGTTTTTTGCCTTTTTTGTCGTTTCTAGATGATTTTCATTTGTATCGACTCTGCATCAAAATAATCATGATTTCGTCAATTTAAAGTTTTTTCATTTATTTTTC
>JAEIGM010000767.1:0-10609 GCA_018903735.1 Drosophila cardini
GTTGTCTGCTTTCGTCCATTAGCAACTTAAAATCTTCCTTCTCTCCTGGGCCTGACCAACATTCCTAGTTGCGTGTAAGGAGTACTTATAATTTAACCTCTTCAATTCTTTTTTTCTCCCTTCCTTTGGAATCCTTCTTTTTTCCTTCCTTTTGGCCTGGAAAGAATCTTACATTATCCCTCTGCATAAAAAGGTTGCAAGTCGGATATATCCAACTACAGGGGAATTGCGAAGTTGTCCGCAATCCCTAAGCTCTTCGAAAAGATAATTACTTCGACTTTGCAACACCTCTGCAAGTCAATTATCTCCCCTGCCCAACACGGCTTTGTTAAGAGTCGGTCGACTTCGACCAATCTATTGGAATTTACCTCTTTTGTAAATGAGGCATTCCTTAATAGAATGCAAACTGATGTCATCTATACTGATTTCAGTAAAGCGTTTGACTCTGTTAATCATAACCTCCTTCTGCATAAGCTATGCATTTTAGGCTTCCCACCTTCCCTTCTTCTGTGGATATCATCATATCTTACAGGTAGGACCCAAAGGGTTATGCTTAGATCAGCCATATCTAAATCTGTCTTCGTTACTTCTGGAGTTCCCCAGGGTAGTCACCTAGGCCCCCTATTTTTTAATCTTTTTATAAATGACCTTCCTTCTTCACTAGCCCATTGTCGTATACTTATGTATGCCGATGACGTGAAATTATTATTGTCTTATAAGGATCCCCCAGATCATACGCTTCTTCAAGATGATTTAAATTCTATGCACAACTGGTGCATAACTAATCACTTGAACCTAAATTTTTCTAAATGCCTGTTTATGACATTTAACAGGGTGACTCCTTACTTAGCCAACTATCACATTGACAATATACCTTAAAAACGTATATTGTTAGTCGTTGACCTCGGTGTTCTTTTTGATAATAAATTAAGTTTCACACATCATGTTTCCACTGTAGTTAATAAAGCTAAGGGAACTCTTGGATTTATTAAACGCTGGTCTAAGGAATTTAATGATCCATTCGTCACCAAACTTCTTTACACATCCCTAGTCCGTCCCATTCTTGAGTATTGTTCATGTGTCTGGTCTCCTCAACATGCTCATAGTCAAGCTTTAATTGAGTCAGTGCAGAAGCAGTTTTTTCTCTTCGCGCTTCGTGGACTTAATTGGGACCCTAATCTTCGCCTTCCATCTTACACTAACAGACTCTTGCTTCTGAATCTTCCATCCCTTACTAATCGGAGAAGAGTTCTTGGGGTAATCTTCCTCCATAAATTAATAATTGGTGATATCTGCTCCCCATCTCTTTTAGAACGCCTTAAATTTAATATTCCCTCCAGGACCACTAGGTACTACATACCTTTATCTCTACCAACATGCACAACTGACTATGCTTTGCACAATCGTTTTCGGGTATTATGCTCTAATTATAATGAACACTATAGATTGATTGATACATCTCTCTCTCTCTTCCATATTAAAGCTTCACTTTAAAGCCAACTCCGTTATATCTCTGATTTCCAAGAGAAGTAAGAATGGAGTCTCTGCCATCCATTCTTCCCCTTAAATCAGTGATCTTTCGAGCTAGTTTTGGCAAAATTTTTTTGATCTGGTTGGGTTTTTCTGGGTTTTTCCCAGCCCTTGCAACAAACGTTGGATCAATTTGTTTGTTTGTTTTCCCAGATTAATGGTCTAATTATTATCTTTTTAATTTCAGTTTAATTTAAATTTCAATTTTTTAATTATTACTTTTAATACTACGTAAATTTAAATTATATATCTATACACAACGTAATCATATAATTAAATTAAATACTCGCGACTGCTTTTAGTCTGCGTTAATAAATAAATAAATAAATAAACTTGGAAATATCTCTATAGTTGCAGACATTAGACTTGTTTCCTTTTTTGTGAAAAAGAATAATGTAAGATGATTTCCAAGCTTCAGGGAAACAGCATGATTCAACAGACAATGTAAATAGTTTATACAGGGGCTTCAAAAGGGCGTCGGCACAGTTTCTAAGCACACAGCCTGGGACTCCGTCTGGCCAAGGTGAAACAAGAAAGAAAAGTACAGTCGAGCACGCCCGACCGTAGAATACTCTGCATTTTATTCCCGATCATTTTAATAAAATCGATATCCTGGTGTATCAATGGATAGTACTTGCAATAAAACACGTTGAAACAAAAACATCTGTATACACACACATATACATTTGACATTATATGTATGCACGCACATATGTATTTGTGTATATGTTATACATACACAATTGGTTGGCGCAGCCGAGCAATTCGAGCGCTGCCGGTACGCTACGCAAGCATCGAAAACGTTCGCTCACATGTTTGTATGTTTCTGTCTCGCCTGCACACATGCATTGACATTGCGTTCAATTATTAACTTTCTTACATGTCTAGCTCTTTTGTTTGTTGTCTGATTTATATGAAACTTTCAGGATAGTTTAATATATTTTGTCTCCAAACCAATTTGAAATTACAAGACTGTACGATAAGAACATTTGCGTTAAAATCGGCATTGAAGTTTAACAATTATTTTATTTCTGGTGAGAAAAGGGGGCGTGGCAGCCAATAAATTTTAATAGCATTATATTTATGCTTTGACTAGGAACCTTCACACCAAAATTGGTGTTCCTAAGTGCCATAGTTACTGAGATATTCACCTAAAACATCAATTTTTTACGAGATGTGTCTACTTTTTTGCTCATTGTGGGCGAATGGGGCGTGACATCAAAAAAAACAAAGATTCTTGTATTGATTGACTTAATATCGAGTCGATACTGACTAAATTCGAACTTGTAGCTCTTACCATCTCCGAAATCTGTTTGTTCATACGGACAGACTCGACTCGGCTTGTGATGCTGATCAAGAATATATATACTTTATGGGGTCTGCCACGCCTCCTTCTGCCATACATACTTTTTTTTTTGCAGAGAGTATAAAAACAGGTTCAATAGCTTTTAGATTAAGTAAAAGCGAGCTTTCAGTGATTACTGGCGCGAAATTACAATTGGAAGAATTTACACGATAAGGGTAAGAAGAATTAGAACTATAATCCTGTAAGTGGTTTGGAAAAAATCGGCAAATAAATCGGCGATAGCTTGATCTGAGTTAGCAGTTTCTCTCTCAAAGACTAGTTAGTTATAAAACCGTCTAGGATCCCTTCGGAACTGTTGCCCACAGTTAGTAAGGTATTCCTTATAGCAACGGTCATTCAAGACAGAGAAATCAGATCGTGCAATCAGATAGCGAGAGAGATACAAGGAAGAGCCAGTTTCCCTGAATCTCTTATAAAATCTCGACTTAATATTTTTAAGCAATGTTAACTCGCGGGTAAACCAAACAGGCTTGTTGGACCTAGTTGGCACACGAACCGGAACACAGACATCAAGTAGGGAATTCAAAGTATAAAAAAATATTGTGATTGCACTATCCATATCTCTACACATGAACAGCTGGGACCAGTCAGTCTCAGACAACAGTTCATTTAACCTGTTAAAATCGGTTTTCTGAAACTGGCGAGAACGCTTAGTAGATATTCTACTAGTACTGGTCACCTTAACAGGTAAATCAATCAACACCTCCAAAGTCGGATGATAAGGATCTTCAGGATTAGATAAAGAAGTGATACGGGAAACAGAAAAGCAGCATGAATCCAAAACAAAAATCAAATCGAGCATTCTGTTTAATGAGTTCGGGATAGAACTGATCTGAAACAATGAAATCCCAAACAGACCATCAAAAAATCGTGCTGGGTCATAGGGATCAACACGGCAGAGTCAGGACACAAAGTCCATGTAGTTCCTGCAATATTAAAATCGCCAAGAACTACAATTTAATAGCTGAAAAATGTAATGAATAAAGAGAAGAGTCAGAAGATGGAGGAATATAAGAACAAGTTATGAAAACACTAATATTATTTAGGCAAAACTTAATAGCAACAAATTCAATATCTATAGAGCCATCGATTGTTACTTCTTCAGAGGATAAGTTAACATCAACGGCAAAAAGCACACCACCACCGCGGCGAGATGTACGATCTTTCCTATAGATACAGAACTTATTGGATAGAATTTCAGAGTTAAGTTAAGTTAATATCGGCCTTAACCATGTTTCGGAAAAGGCGACGACTTGAAAATGAAATGACAGACTATTTAAATAGATATTACTTAGCTTACTACAAAGACCTCTAACATTTTGATAGGCATTTCTTCGCTGTATATTCTTTTATTATTAGGTGGTCTGGCCAAAATTCTTTACAGCAAATTGTGCTGAAATATTTGGCAGGAACACTTACTTTAAAAGACGAAATTTCCCGAAGATACGAGAACTGGAATTTTTCCACCGTAATGTTGGCTTCTGATTTAGCCTGAATAAAGGCCTTGACATCATCCGATGTGGTATCAGGGGCAAGTCTGGAAGCAAACATTTGTTTTTTTGGCGGAACTCCTACAAGAGTCTTTTTATTAGACCCCGTACTCTAAAAAAGAGTAGAGGGGTCTATTAAGTTTGTCTGAAGCGAAATGTGCGTAACAGGCAGAAGGAGGCGTGACCGACCCCATAAAGTATATATATTCTTGATCAGCATCAACAGCCGAGACGATATAGCAATGTCCGTCTGTCCGTCTGTCCGTCCGTCTGTATGAACACCTAGATCTTTTAAACTACAAAAGCTAGAGACACCAAATTTGGAATGAAAGTCCGTTTGCTTCGCGAGCAGATCAAGTTTATTTTAAATCTTTGCCACGCCCCTTACCGCCCCCGCAAATTGTAAAAAACTATGGTCACCTCGGAAAAAATTGATGTTTTAAGCAAATATCTCAGTAACTATAGCACTTAGGAACACCATTTTTGGTATGTAAGTTGCTAGAGACAGCATAAATGCATTGTCATTAAAATTTTTGGACTGCCACGCCCCGTTTTCCCACAAGAATGAAATAATTTTCAAACTTCAATGCCATTTTTAAGGCATTTGCACTTATCGTACGGTATTGTAATTTCAAATTCGTTTGGAGACAAAGTATCACAAGTTGCATACAAATCGGACAATAAACAAAAGAGCTAGACACGTAACAAAGTTAACAATTGCAGGCAACGTCAATGCATGTGTGCAAGCGAGACAGAAGCATATAATCATGTGAGCGAACGTTTTCGCTGCTTGTGTAGCGACTGCACTGCTTGCGGACAATGCACGCACATGTATGCATACGATACGATTTATCATATATCGATATTCAATACCATAGTAATTATAATTGCGACATAATATCGCATGCAATATTTGGTCATTATGTCTATATCTATAGCGATATATCGTATTTAAATTCAGTTGTTGATAATATCGATATTTGATTTGATGTGATATTTTAATTAATATCGATATCGGCATTTTCTTAGCGATTTGCATCCCTATTACAAATTGATGGTTTTGTTTCAGTGCTTTAAATACTATGAGTACAAATACTATGAGTGCGGGGTCTTTTACAGTCGGCTAGCTCGACTGTAGCCTTTCTTACTTGTTAGACACTGTAGTTACTTCTGTGGAAGCGACCGCAGTGATTGACTCATTAATTGGTTCATTAACTGCAACATGGTTGACAGCCAACGAATCAGAAACTATAACTTCGGGGTTTGTAAGGATAACTTCAGTGGGTAGAGTAAAATTGTCATCCCTACTAACTAATACATTTGGAGATGGGGATGAAAAGTTGATTAAGGAAGGTGCGGACAAAGTGGGAGGACAAAGCTGTGGAGGGGCCGAAAGTTCATTAGGGCCAATCGACAATCTAAAGTTGGCCTTTTTACGCTTTGGAGAATCATTCAAGACTTTTAAATCTTTGAATTCTTTATCCAAAGCTGCGAAACTATCGGACAGACTTTTGAATCTGCCAAATAGGTCACCAAAGCCTCTTTTAGTGTGTCTCATGAAGCTCATCATATCCCTTTCGACATCCCTACAAGCTTCGCATGTCCACTTTAAACCTGATTTAGACTCGATCAGGTCAATAATTCGGCCGTTGAGGCCTGCACATTTTTCATGTGAAACATTTTCACATAGCCAGCAGCAAACAAAACCCACCTTAACGTTTGTTCGAACCTGGCAATTAGTATTGTAGCAGTCGTACATGTTGATTCAAATTTAGTTTTAATGCAATACGAAACAGAAATATAATAATAAAAAAATATATTATAATGTAAAGCTAAACAAGCACTGTAACTAAAATAGTATGCAATCTAGGGTTAATTTGCAAGCTACTGATGTTTACTTACAAAGTTTATGCACAAAAACAAATTATGCGCGGACGCGGCGACCGAAAAGAGAAAACAAACGGAATTACCGGCCAACACCAAAATCAAGATAAAAGAGCGCGTTAGATGAGAGCGCGACGAGAGCGTAAATAAAGAAGAGGGCCCGAAGATAACAGCGAGATAAATTCTACACAAACAAAATGTTAGCGCAAGCAACGGCGTAAAATTACAAGAACAATTTAACAGGAGCAAAAGTAAGTAAACAGAAATGTTTGGCTGTGCAATTATTTTTGTATTTAAACACAAAGTTATTTAAAATTGGCTTTTTAGTTATTAAAACAATGTGTTTCAACACAACCGATGTCTAACACAAAGTTACAAAGGGATTAAGGCAGAAATATTAAACAAAATTATGTGTTTAAGCGAGGAAAACTTGGAAATAGATAGAAGCGATTAAAAACACGTCCGTCAGCGAAAGCGAGTCGAAGCGAATTTATTTATACTTGCTACTTTCTTTAATTTTAAAGTCATTGGCTTCACAACGTGTGCGAAGTTAGGAAAGAATTTTCTATAATAACCACAAAGGCCTAAAAATGATTTTATTTCTTTGGGGGTCTTTGGTATTGGAAAATGTTGTATGGCAGAGATTTTTGTTGGATTTGCTTTTATTCCTTCTGTTGTTATTATGTGTCCAAGGAATTCAGTTTCTTTTTTCATGAATTCACATTTGTCCAATTGCAGTTTTAAATTGGCTCCACGCAGTTTAGCGAATACCCTTTTTAATGATAATAGATGTTCTTCCAATGAAGTGGAATACACTATTATATCATCCATGTATACTGAACAATCTTTATAAATTAGATCTTCTCATAGATTGTTCATACAACGTTGAAATGTTGCTTGGGCGTTTTCCAATCCAAAAGGCATTCGAGTATATTCGTAATGTCCATTTTTAGTTGAGAAAGCTGTTTTTGGTATACTATGTGGATCCATTTGTATCTGATGAAATCCTTTCGCAAGGTCAATTGTGGTAAAATACTGACATTTTTCAAGTTTGTCTAGTATGTCATCCATTACTGTCTAGTATGTCATCCATTACTGGAATAGGATATTTATCTTCGATTGTTATTTCGCTTAAGTTTCGATAGTCAATAACTATACGGAACTTTTCTTTACGTGATGCATCACTTTTCTTTGGCACAATCCAAATTGGTGAGCAATAAGGCGAGTTTGATTTGCGAATTATGTCTTTTTCAATCATTTCTTTGATTTGTTTGTCGACTTCTTCGTCGAATGTTTGCGCATACTTGTATGGACGCTTTTGAATTGGGTCTTCGTGTTTAGTTTGGATGACATGCTTAATTGTACTGGTGAAAGTCAAATTTTCACTTTCTTTGTAGTGAATGTCACTAAACTCGAAAATAATTTTGGTTAGTTTAGTTTTTTCTTCATCGTTCAGATGTTCTAAACGGAATTGATTTGATTCATTAAACTCATTATTTATAGCATAATTACTGTTATATCGTTTGTTTGGGGCGGATCAAGGCATTGAAATGCGGTGTTGTCCTTGACAGAATCCTCACGATCATATCTCATTTAAAATGATTGCTTGTTAAAAATAACTGTTTTTTGTTTATAGTCAATTCGTGCTTCACAGGATTCTAGATATTCTCTACCTAGTAGAATATCATAATTGTCGGAAAAGTTGTGTATATAGAATATTTGATTAGTAGGACAAAGCTTACTAGGTGCAAAAGATACGTAATTTTTTAATTGAACAATTCCATTTATTGTTTGTACATTTAATTGGCAAGGTTTGATAGGAAAATTTAGAAAGTTTTGTTTAATTAGATTGATGGACGAACCTGTGTCAATTACACAGTTAAAATGTTGCCCATTCAATACTAATCTGATGAAGGGATTTGTTCTTCTTGGTCCGAGGCTCCTTGATGAAAATTTTCAGAAGTTTCCATCTTAGAGTGACCACTGGTACTTTCTCGCTGTCTTTTGTCTAAAGGATTTGAGGACCTTTGGCTTTGATTTTGGTAATTCATTGGGTTTTGTAATCTAGCTTGATCAAGGTTTTGTTTGAATTCTTTATATAATGTCTGATTATTTTCTGCATTTTCTTTTGGTTTATTACTTTGGTTTGTATTGTTTGAATAATTGAGACTTGGATAATAATTTTGATTATTTCCTTTTCCACGATTGTCATTATTAATTTTGTTGGGTTTTAAGCTTTCAGTACTTTGGTTAGTACGTTCATTAAAATTGTTTTCGTAAAGTCCTTCGCGTTGAGCGACTTGTTTAAGTTTTGAAATAGTTGTAATGTCATGTCTAGCTAAGGTCATAAATAATCTGTCGGGTAGTTTCCTAGTAATTACATCTTTAATTGTTGTTTGGTTCAGCAGTAAATAATAAGTTAAAATAATTCTATTACTCTTGTAAATTGCGCTGCGAGGTAATATCGATCAGCTGTTACTTGCATTGGCGCTTCTCGCATATCGTTTCGCATATTTGTTATCATAACATTCATCATTTGTTCTTTTTGCATCCATATTCTTACCGGGTCGCGCATCATCATGAGCCACAATAGTTAGTTGCTTTTCGTTCGCACTTCTGCTTAGAAGTTTCTTATCGCACTTCTCTAAGAAGTTACTAATTTTCAATCGGTTACACCGCAAATTCGTTGCGGTATACAAAAACATTGTAAATATCAAAGATTAAATAAAACTTGATATTAAGTGCTATCAAAAAAGCTTGATAGTCCAACAATTGTATTATTCATTGCATTTGTGTACAATATTGTGTTTTGTGGTTGATTTTCTAACATGAGTTTGTTTGAAATTACAAAAGACTTATATTCTAGTTCTTCTACGAAGTTACGTATACTATGGTTGTAATTGGTGTTATATAAACGTCTTAGAAGTTCCTCGTAGGGTGTCTGTGTTTTGAATTCGTCGATGACGGCATTCGGGTATTATGCGCTAACTATAATGAACATTATAGATTGATTGACACATCTCTCTCTCTCTCCCATCTTAAAGCTTCTCTTTACAGCCAACTCCGTTATATCTCTGATTTCCAAGGGCAGTAAGAATGGGTTCTTTGACATTCATTCTTCCCCTTAAATCAGAGATCTTTCGTGTTAGTTTTGGCATATTTTTATTGATCTGGTTGGGTTTTTCTGGGTTTTTCCCAACCCTTGCAACAAACGTTGGATCAATTTGTTTGTTTGTTTTCCCAGATTAATGGTCTAATTATTATCTTTTTAATTTCAGTTTAATTTAAATTTCAATTTTTTAATTATTACTTTTAATACTACGTAAATTTAAATTATATATCTATACACAACGTAATCATAT
Organism: Drosophila cardini; assembly: GCA_018903735.1. NCBI lineage: Eukaryota > Metazoa > Arthropoda > Insecta > Diptera > Drosophilidae > Drosophila > Drosophila cardini. The sequence continues at coordinate 9,633 of JAEIGM010000767.1, forward strand.
AATTAAATTAAATACTCGCGACTGCTTTTAGTCTGCGTTAATAAATAAATAAATAAATAAACTTGGAAATATCTCTATAGTTGCAGACATTAGACTTGTTTCCTTTTTTGTGAAAAGGAATAATGTAAGATGATTTCCAAGCTTCAGGGAAACAGCATGATTCAACAGACAATGTAAATAGTTTATACAGGGGCTTCAAAAGGGCGTCGGCACAGTTTCTAAGCACACAGCCTGGGACTCCGTCTGGCCAAGGTGAAACAAGAAAGAAAAGTACAGTCGAGCACGCCCGACCGTAGAATACTCTCTGCATTTTATTCCCGATCATTTTAATAAAATCGATATCCTGGTGTATCAATGGATAGTACTTGCAATAAAACACGTTGAAACAAAAACATCTGTATACACACACATATACATTTGACATTATATGTATGCACGCACATATGTATTTGTGTATATGTTATACATACACAATTGGTTGGCGCAGCCAGCATTCGCGGGCAGCGCTGCCGGTACGCTACGCAAGCATCGAAAACGTTCGCTCACATGTTTGTATGTTTCTGTCTCGCCTGCACACATGCATTGACATTGCGTTCAATTATTAACTTTCTGGGTTTTTCCCAACCCTTGCAACAAATTACTATCTTTTATAATTTCAGTTTAATTTAAATTTAAAATTTTTAATAATTACTTTTAAGATTATCAAAATTTAAATTTTATATCTATTAACGTAATCGTATAATTAAATACTCGCGACTGCTTTTAGTCTGCGTTAATAAATAAATAAATAAACTTGGATTACTTAGTTCTCCTCAGGTTGTAGCTGCTGTGAGTTGGGAAACTCGTTGTGCTGATCCAGATGTCTGCATCTCGATGGCTCCAAATAAAACGCTGTGCTGTCTCACGTCTTGTGTAGGGTAAAGCTGCATGATGAAGTCGATTCTTCTTATGAACGCTGTTAGTTCCACTGTTTTTCA
>JAEIGM010000665.1:0-14504 GCA_018903735.1 Drosophila cardini
TTTTCGAATCCTCACATTTCGGGCCTTGATCTTAGCTATCTCTGTCAAAGGCTCAACCGATTTTTGAATCGGAATACCATTTAATTCAATAATTTTCATTTATATCGACCTTCATCAAATAATCTTGATTTCGTCAATTTAAAATTTTTCATTTATTTTTTGTTTCATTTTCTAGCGTTTCTAGAGGTCTTAGAGGATTTTAGACCTTATTTTCGAATCCTCAATCGACCTTGATCTTAGCTATCTCTGTCGAAACTCAACCGATTTTGAATCGGAATACCATTTAATTCAATAATTTTCATTTATATCGACTCTGCATCAAAATAATCTTGATTTCGTCAATTTGAAATTTTTTTCATTTATTTTTTGTTTTTGCATTTTCTGGCGTTTCTAGAGGTCTTAGAGGATTTTAGACGTTATTTTCGAATCCTCACATTTCGGGCCTTGATCTTAGCTATCTCTGTCAAAAAAAGCTATCTCTGTCAAAGCTCAACCGATTTTGAATCGGAATACCATTTAATTCAATAATTTTCATTTATATCGACTCTGCATCAAAATAATCTTGATTTCGTCAATTTAAAATTTTTTCATTTATTTTTTGGTTTTTGCATTTTCTGGCGTTTCTAGAGGTCTTAGAGGATTTTAGACGTTATTTTCGAATCCTCACGTTTCGGGCCTTGGATCTTAGCTATCTCTGTCAAAACTCAACCGATTTTTGGAATACCATTTAATTCAATAATTTTCATTTATATCGACTCTGCATCAAAATAATCTTGATTTCGTCAATTTAAATTTTTTCATTTATTTTTTGTTTTTGCATTTTCTGGCGTTTCTAGAGGTCTTAGAGGATTTTAGACGTTATTTTCGACATCCTCACATTTCGGCCTTGATCTTAGCTATCTCTGTACAAAACTCAACCGATTTTGAATCGGAATACCATTTAATTCAATAATTTTCATTTATATCGACTCTGCATCAAAATAATCTTGATTTCGTCAATTTAAAATTTTTCATTTATTTTTTGTTTTTGCATTTTCTGGCGTTTCTAGAGGTCTTAGAGGATTTTAGACGTTATTTTCGAATCCTCACATTTCGGGCCTTGATCTTAGCTATCTCTGTCAAAACTCAACCGATTTTGAATCGGAATACCATTTAATTCAATAATTTTCATTTATATCGACTCTGCATCAAAATAATCTTGATTTCGTCAATTTAAAATTTTTTCATTTATTTTTTGTTTTTGCATTTTCTGGCGTTTCTAGAGGTCTTAGAGGATTTTAGACGTTATTTTCGAATCCTCACATTTCGGGCCTTGATCTTAGCTATCTCTGTCAAAACTCAACCGATTTTGAATCGGAATACCATTTAATTCAATAATTTTCATTTATATCGACTCTGCATCAAAATAATCTTGATTTGTCAATTTAAAATTTTTTCATTTATTTTTTGTTTTTGTTTCTGGCTTTGAGGTTTTAGATTGCTTTCGAATCCCACATTTCGGCCTTGTCTGTCAAAACTCAACCGATTTTGAATCGGAATACCATTTAATTCAATAATTTTTCATTTATATCGACTCTGCATCAAAATAATCTTGATTTCGTCAATTTAAAATTTTTTTTCATTTATTTTTTGTTTTTGCATTTTCTGGCGTTTCTAGAGGTCTTAGAGGATTTTAGACGTTATTTTCGAATCCTCACATTTCGGGCCTTGATCTTAGCTATCTCTGTCAAAACTCAACCGATTTTGAATCGGAATACCATTTAATTCAATAATTTTCATTTATATCGACTCTGCATCAAAATAATCTTGATTTCGTCAATTTAAAATTTTTTCATTTATTTTTTGTTTTTGCATTTTCTGGCGTTTCTAGAGGTCTTAGACGATTTTAGACGTTATTTTCGAATCCTCACATTTCGGGCCTTGATCTTAGCTATCTCTGTCAAAACTCAACCGATTTTGAATCGGAATACCATTTAATTCAATAATTTTTCATTTATATCGACTCTGCATCAAAATAATCTTGATTTCGTCAATTTAAAATTTTTTCATTTATTTTTTGTTTTTGCATTTTCTGGCGTTTCTAGAGGTCTTAGAGGATTTTAGACGTTATTTTCGAATCCTCACATTTCGGGCCTTGATCTTAGCTATCTCTGTCAAAACTCAACCGATTTTTGAATCGGAATACCATTTAATTCAATAATTTTCATTTATATCGACTCTGCATCAAAATAATCTTGATTTCGTCAATTTAAAATTTTTCATTTATTTTTTGTTTTTGCATTTTCTGGCGTTTCTAGAGGTCTTAGAGGATTTTAGACGTTTTTTTCGAATCCTCACATTTCGGGCCTTGATCTTAGCTATCTCTGTCAAAACTCAACCGATTTTGAATCGGAATACCATTTAATTCAATAATTTTCATTTATATCGACTCTGCATCAAAATAATCTTGATTTCGTCAATTTAAAATTTTTTCATTTATTTTTTGTTTTTGCATTTTCTGGCGTTTCTAGAGGTCTTAGAGGATTTTAGACGTTATTTTCGAATCCTCACATTTCGGGCCTTTGATCTTAGCTATCTCTGTCCAAAACTCAACCGATTTTGAATCGGAATACCATTTAATTCAATAATTTTCATTTATATCGACTCTGCATCAAAATAATCTTGATTTCGTCAATTTAAAATTTTTTCATTTATTTTTTGTTTTTGCATTTTCTGGCGTTTCTAGAGGTCTTAGAGGATTTTAGACGTTATTTTCGAATCCTCACATTTCGGGCCTTGATCTTAGCTATCTCTGTCAAAACTCAACCGATTTTGAATCGGAATACCATTTAATTCAATAATTTTCATTTATATCGACTCTGCATCAAAATAATCTTGATTTCGTCAATTTAAAAATTTTTTCATTTATTTTTTGTTTTTGCATTTTCTGGCGTTTCTAGAGGTCTTAGAGGATTTTAGACGTTATTTTCGAATCCTCACATTTCGGGCCTTGATCTTAGCTATCTCTGTCAAAATCTCAACCGATTTTGAATCGGAATACCATTTAATTCAATAACTCTTCATTTATATCGACTCTGCATCAAAATAATCTTGATTTCGTCAATTTAAAATTTTTTCATTTATTTTTTGTTTTTGCATTTTCTGGCGTTTCTAGAGGTCTTAGAGGATTTTAGACGTTATTTTCGAATCCTCACATTTCGGGCCTTGATCTTAGCTATCTCTGTCAAAACTCAACCGATTTTGAATCGGAATACCATTTAATTCAATAATTTTCATTTATATCGACTCTGCATCAAAATAATCTTGATTTCGTCAATTTAAAATTTTTTTCATTTATTTTTTGTTTTTTGCATTTTCTGGCGTTTCTAGAGGTCTTAGAGGATTTTAGACGTTATTTTCGAATCCTCACATTTCGGGCCTTGATCTTAGCTATCTCTGTCAAAACTCAACCGATTTTGAATCGGGAATACCATTTAATTCAATAATTTTCATTTATATCGACTCTGCATCAAAATAATCTTGATTTCGTCAATTTAAAAATTTTTTCATTTATTTTTTGTTTTTGCATTTTCTGGCGTTTCTAGAGGTCTTAGAGGATTTTAGACGTTATTTTCGAATCCTCACATTTCGGGCCTTGATCTTAGCTATCTCTGTCAAAACTCAACCGATTTTGAATCGGAATACCATTTAATTCAATAATTTTCATTTATATCGACTCTGCATCAAAATAATCTTGATTTCGTCAATTTAAAATTTTTTCATTTATTTTTTGTTTTTGCATTTTCTGGCGTTTCTAGAGGTCTTAGAGGATTTTAGACGTTATTTTCGAATCCTCACATTTCGGGCCTTGATCTTAGCTATCTCTGTCAAAACTCAACCGATTTTGAATCGGAATACCATTTAATTCAATAATTTTCATTTATATCGACTCTGCATCAAAATAATCTTGATTTCGTCAATTTAAAATTTTTTCATTTATTTTTTGTTTTTGCATTTTCTGGCGTTTCTAGAGGTCTTAGAGGATTTTAGACGTTATTTTCGAATCCCTCACATTTCGGGCCTTGATCTTGGCTATCTCTGTCAAAACTCAACCGATTTTGAATCGGAATACCATTTAATTCAATAATTTTCATTTATATCGACTCTGCATCAAAATAATCTTGATTTCGTCAATTTAAAATTTTTTCATTTATTTTTTGTTTTTGCATTTTCGGCGTTTCTTAGAGGTCTTAGAGGATTTTAGACGTTATTTTCGAATCCTCACATTTCGGGCCTTGATCTTAGCTATCTCTGTCAAAACTCAACCGATTTTGAATCGGAATACCATTTAATTCAATAATTTTCATTTATATCGACTCTGCATCAAAATAATCTTGATTTCGTCAATTTAAAATTTTTTCATTTATTTTTTTGTTTTTGCATTTTCTGGCGTTTCTAGAGGTCTTAGAGGATTTTAGACGTTATTTTCGAATCCTCACATTTCGGGCCTTGATCTTATGCTATCTCTGTCAAAACTCAACCGATTTTGAATCGGAATACCATTTAATTCAATAATTTTCATTTATATCGACTCTGCATCAAAATAATCTTTTGATTTCGTCAATTTAAAATTTTTTTCATTTATTTTTTGTTTTTGCATTTTCTGGCGTTTCTAGAGGTCTTAGAGGATTTTAGACGTTATTTTCGAATCCTCACATTTCGGGCCTTGATCTTAGCTATCTCTGTCAAAACTCAACCGATTTTGAATCGGAATACCATTTAATTCAATAATTTTCATTTATATCGACTCTGCATCAAAATAATCTTGATTTCGTCAATTTAAAATTTTTTCATTTATTTTTTGTTTTTGCATTTTCTGGCGTTTCTAGAGGTCTTAGAGGATTTTAGACGTTATTTTCGAATCCTCACATTTCGGGCCTTGATCTTAGCTATCTCTGTCAAAACTCAACCGATTTTGAATCGGAATACCATTTAATTCAATAATTTTCATTTATATCGACTCTGCATCAAAATAATCTTGATTTCGTCAATTTAAAATTTTTTCATTTATTTTTTTGTTTTTGCATTTTCTGGCGTTTCTAGAGGTCTTAGAGGATTTTAGACGTTATTTTCGAATCCTCACATTTCGGGCCTTGATCTTAGCTATCTCTGTCAAAACTCAACCGATTTTGAATCGGGAATACCATTTAATTCAATAATTTTCATTTATATCGACTCTGCATCAAAATAATCTTGATTTCGTCAATTTAAAATTTTTTCATTTATTTTTTTGTTTTTGCATTTTCTGGCGTTTCTAGAGGTCTTAGAGGATTTTAGACGTTATTTTCGAATCCTCACATTTCGGGCCTTGATCTTTAGCTATCTCTGTCAAAACTCAACCGATTTTGAATCGGAATACCATTTAATTCAATAATTTTCATTTATATCGACTCTGCATCAAAATAATCTTGATTTCGTCAATTTAAAATTTTTTTCATTTATTTTTTGTTTTTGCATTTTCTGGCGTTTCTAGAGGTCTTAGAGGATTTTAGACGTTATTTTCGAATCCTCACATTTCGGGCCTTGATCTTGGCTATCTCTGTCAAAACTCAACCGATTTTGAATCGGAATACCATTTAATTCAATAATTTTCATTTATATCGACTCTGCATCAAAATAATCTTGATTTCGTCAATTTAAAATTTTTTCATTTATTTTTTGTTTTTGCATTTTCTGGCGTTTCTAGAGGTCTTAGAGGATTTTAGACGTTATTTTCGAATCCTCACATTTCGGGCCTTGATCTTAGCTATCTCTGTCAAAACTCAACCGATTTTGAATCGGAATACCATTTAATTCAATAATTTTCATTTATATCGACTCTGCATCAAAATAATCTTGATTTCGTCAATTTAAAATTTTTTCATTTATTTTTTGTTTTTGCATTTTCTGGCGTTTCTAGAGGTCTTAGAGGATTTTAGACGTTATTTTCGAATCCTCACATTTCGGGCCTTGATCTTAGCTATCTCTGTCAAAACTCAACCGATTTTGAATCGGAATACCATTTAATTCAATAATTTTCATTTATATCGACTCTGCATCAAAATAATCTTGATTTCGTCAATTTAAAATTTTTTCATTTATTTTTTGTTTTTGCATTTTCTGGCGTTTCTAGAGGTCTTAGACGATTTTAGACGTTATTTTCGAATCCTCACATTTCGGGCCTTGATCTTAGCTATCTCTGTCAAAACTCAACCGATTTTGAATCGGAATACCATTTAATTCAATAATTTTCATTTATATCGACTCTGCATCAAAATAATCTTGATTTCGTCAATTTAAAATTTTTTCATTTATTTTTTGTTTTTGCATTTTCTGGCGTTTCTAGAGGTCTTAGAGGATTTTAGACGTTATTTTCGAATCCTCACATTTCGGGCCTTGATCTTAGCTATCTCTGTCAAAACTCAACCGATTTTGAATCGGGAATACCATTTAATTCAATAATTTTCATTTATATCGACTCTGCATCAAAATAATCTTGATTTCGTCAATTTAAAATTTTTTCATTTATTTTTTGTTTTTGCATTTTCTGGCGTTTCTAGAGGTCTTAGAGGATTTTAGACGTTATTTTCGAATCCTCACATTTCGGGCCTTGATCTTAGCTATCTCTGTCAAAACTCAACCGATTTTGAATCGGAATACCATTTAATTCAATAATTTTCATTTATATCGACTCTGCATCAAAATAATCTTGATTTCGTCAATTTAAAATTTTTTCATTTATTTTTTGTTTTTGCATTTTCTGGCGTTTCTAGAGGTCTTAGAGGATTTTAGACGTTATTTTCGAATCCTCACATTTCGGGCCTTGATCTTAGCTATCTCTGTCAAAACTCAACCGATTTTGAATCGGAATACCATTTAATTCAATAATTTTCATTTATATCGACTCTGCATCAAAATAATCTTGATTTCGTCAATTTAAAATTTTTTCATTTATTTTTTGTTTTTGCATTTTCTGGCGTTTCTAGAGGTCTTAGAGGATTTTAGACGTTATTTTCGAATCCTCACATTTCGGGCCTTGATCTTAGCTATCTCTGTCAAAACTCAACCGATTTTGAATCGGAATACCATTTAATTCAATAATTTTCATTTATATCGACTCTGCATCAAAATAATCTTGATTTCGTCAATTTAAAATTTTTTCATTTATTTTTTGTTTTTGCATTTTCTGGCGTTTCTAGAGGTCTTAGAGGATTTTAGACGTTATTTTCGAATCCTCACATTTCGGGCCTTGATCTTAGCTATCTCTGTCAAAACTCAACCGATTTTGAATCGGAATACCATTTAATTCAATAATTTTCATTTATATCGACTCTGCATCAAAATAATCTTGATTTCGTCAATTTAAAATTTTTTTCATTTATTTTTTGTTTTTGCATTTTCTGGCGTTTCTAGAGGTCTTAGAGGATTTTAGACGTTATTTTCGAATCCTCACATTTCGGGCCTTGATCTTAGCTATCTCTGTCAAAACTCAACCGATTTTGAATCGGAATACCATTTAATTCAATAATTTTCATTTATATCGACTCTGCATCAAAATAATCTTGATTTCGTCAATTTAAAATTTTTTCATTTATTTTTTTGTTTTTGCATTTTCTGGCGTTTCTAGAGGTCTTAGAGGATTTTAGACGTTATTTTCGAATCCTCACATTTCGGGCCTTGATCTTAGCTATCTCTGTCAAAACTCAACCGATTTTGAATCGGAATACCATTTAATTCAATAATTTTCATTTATATCGACTCTGCATCAAAATAATCTTGATTTCGTCAATTTAAAATTTTTTCATTTATTTTTTGTTTTTGCATTTTCTGGCGTTTCTAGAGGTCTTAGAGGATTTTAGACGTTATTTTCGAATCCTCACATTTCGGGCCTTGATCTTAGCTATCTCTGTCAAAACTCAACCGATTTTGAATCGGAATACCATTTAATTCAATAATTTTCATTTATATCGACTCTGCATCAAAATAATCTTGATTTCGTCAATTTAAAATTTTTTCATTTATTTTTTGTTTTTGCATTTTCTGGCGTTTCTAGAGGTCTTAGAGGATTTTAGACGTTATTTTCGAATCCTCACATTTCGGGCCTTGATCTTAGCTATCTCTGTCAAAACTCAACCGATTTTGAATCGGAATACCATTTAATTCAATAATTTTCATTTATATCGACTCTGCATCAAAATAATCTTGATTTCGTCAATTTAAAATTTTTTCATTTATTTTTTGTTTTTGCATTTTCTGGCGTTTCTAGAGGTCTTAGAGGATTTTAGACGTTATTTTCGAATCCTCACATTTCGGGCCTTGATCTTAGCTATCTCTGTAACTCAACCGATTTTGAATCGGAATACCATTTAATTCAATAATTTTCATTTATATCGACTCTGCATCAAAATAATCTTGATTTCGTCAATTTAAAATTTTTTCATTTATTTTTTGTTTTTGCATTTTCTGGCGTTTCTAGAGGTCTTAGAGGATTTTAGACGTTATTTTCGAATCCTCACATTTCGGGCCTTGATACCTTATCTCTGTCAAAACTCAACCGATTTTGAATCGGAATACCATTTAATTCAATAATTTTCATTTATATCGACTCTGCATCAAAATAATCTTGATTTCGTCAATTTAAAATTTTTTCATTTATTTTTTTGTTTTTGCATTTTCTGGCGTTTCTAGAGGTCTTAGAGGATTTTAGACGTTATTTTCGAATCCTCACATTTCGGGCCTTGATCTTAGCTATCTCTGTCAAAACTCAACCGATTTTGAATCGGAATACCATTTAATTCAATAATTTTCATTTATATCGACTCTGCATCAAAATAATCTTGATTTCGTCAATTTAAAATTTTTTCATTTATTTTTTGTTTTTGCATTTTCTGGCGTTTCTAGAGGTCTTAGAGGATTTTAGACGTTATTTTCGAATCCTCACATTTCGGGCCTTGATCTTAGCTATCTCTGTCAAAACTCAACCGATTTTGAATCGGAATACCATTTAATTCAATAATTTTCATTTATATCGACTCTGCATCAAAAACGATTTAAATTTTTTCTTTTTTTTTTCTGGCTTTCGTTTGATTCTAGACGTTATTTTCGACCTCACATTTCGCTTGTTTGCCTCAACCTTTTAATCGACCATTTAATTCAATATTTTCATTTATATGATTCTTAAATAATCTTGATTTCGTCAATTTAAAATTTTTTCATTTTTAATTTTTTGTTTTTGCATTTTCTGGCGTTTCTAGAGGTCTTAGACGATTTTAGACGTTATTTTCGAATCCTCACATTTCGGGCCTTGATCTTAGCTATCTCTGTCAAAACTCAACCGATTTTGAATCGGAATACCATTTAATTCAATAATTTTCATTTATATCGACTCTGCATCAAAATAATCTTGATTTCGTCAATTTAAAATTTTTTCATTTATTTTTTGTTTTTGCATTTTCTGGCGTTTCTAGAGGTCTTAGAGGATTTTAGACGTTATTTTCGAATCCTCACATTTCGGGCCTTGATCTTAGCTATCTCTGTCAAAACTCAACCGATTTTGAATCGGAATACCATTTAATTCAATAATTTTCATTTATATCGACTCTGCATCAAAATAATCTTGATTTCGTCAATTTAAAATTTTTTCATTTATTTTTTGTTTTTGCATTTTCTGGCGTTTCTAGAGGTCTTAGACGATTTTAGACGTTATTTTCGAATCCTCACATTTCGGGCCTTGATCTTAGCTATCTCTGTCAAAACTCAACCGATTTTGAATCGGAATACCATTTAATTCAATAATTTTCATTTATATCGACTCTGCATCAAAATAATCTTGATTTCGTCAATTTAAAAAAATTTTTTCATTTATTTTTTGTTTTTGCATTTTCTGGCGTTTCTAGAGGTCTTAGACGATTTTAGACGTTATTTTCGAATCCTCACATTTCGGGCCTTGATCTTAGCTATCTCTGTCAAAACTCAACCGATTTTGAATCGGAATACCATTTAATTCAATAATTTTCATTTATATCGACTCTGCATCAAAATAATCTTGATTTCGTCAATTTAAAATTTTTTCATTTATTTTTTGTTTTTGCATTTTCTGGCGTTTCTAGAGGTCTTAGAGGATTTTAGACGTTATTTTCGAATCCTCACATTTCGGGCCTTGATCTTAGCTATCTCTGTCAAAACTCAACCGATTTTGAATCGGAATACCATTTAATTCAATAATTTTCATTTATATCGACTCTGCATCAAAATAATCTTGATTTCGTCAATTTAAAATTTTTTCATTTATTTTTTGTTTTTGCATTTTCTGGCGTTTCTAGAGGTCTTAGAGGATTTTAGACGTTATTTTCGAATCCTCACATTTCGGGCCTTGATCTTAGCTATCTCTGTCAAAACTCAACCGATTTTGAATCGGAATACCATTTAATTCAATAATTTTCATTTATATCGACTCTGCATCAAAATAATCTTGATTTCGTCAATTTAAAATTTTTTCATTTATTTTTTGTTTTTGCATTTTCTGGCGTTTCTAGAGGTCTTAGACGATTTTAGACGTTATTTTCGAATCCTCACATTTCGGGCCTTGATCTTAGCTATCTCTGTCAAAACTCAACCGATTTTGAATCGGAATACCATTTAATTCAATAATTTTCATTTATATCGACTCTGCATCAAAATAATCTTGATTTCGTCAATTTAAAATTTTTTCATTTATTTTTTGTTTTTGCATTTTCTGGCGTTTCTAGAGGTCTTAGAGGATTTTAGACGTTATTTTCGAATCCTCACATTTCGGGCCTTGATCTTAGCTATCTCTGTCAAAACTCAACCGATTTTGAATCGGAATACCGTTTAATTCAATAATTTTCATTTATATCGACTCTGCATCAAAATAATCTTGATTTCGTCAATTTAAAACTTTTTCATTTATTTTTTGTTTTTGCATTTTCTGGCGTTTCTAGAGGTCTTAGAGGATTTTAGACGTTATTTTCGAATCCTCACATTTCGGGCCTTGATCTTAGCTATCTCTGTCAAAACTCAACCGATTTTGAATCGGAATACCATTTAATTCAATAATTTTCATTTATATCGACTCTGCATCAAAATAATCTTGATTTCGTAAATTTAAAATTTTTTCATTTATTTTTTGTTTTTGCATTTTGTGGCGTTTCTAGAGGTCTTAGACGATTTAAGACGTTATTTTCGAATCCTCACATTTCGGGCCTTGATCTTAGCTATCTCTGTCAAAACTCAACCGATTTTGAATCGGAATACCATTTAATTCAATAATTTTCATTTATATCGACTCTGCATCAAAATAATCTTGATTTCGTCAATTTAAAATTTTTTCATTTATTTTTTGTTTTTGCATTTTCTGGCGTTTCTAGAGGTCTTAGAGGATTTTAGACGTTATTTTCGAATCCTTACATTTCGGGCATTGATTTTATCTATCTCTGTCAAAACTCTACCGATTTTGAATCGGAATACCATTTAATTCAATAATTTTCATTTATATCGACTCTGCATCAAAATAATCTTGATTTCGTCAATTTAAAATTTTTTCATTTATTTTTTGTTTTTGCATTTTCTGGCGTTTCTAGAGGTCTTAGAGGATTTTAGACGTTATTTTCGAATCCTCACATTTCGGGCCTTGATCTTAGCTATCTCTGTCAAAACTCAACCGATTTTGAATCGGAATACCATTTAATTCAATAATTTTCATTTATATCGACTCTGCATCAAAATAATCTTGATTTCGTCAATTTAAAATTTTTTCATTTATTTTTTGTTTTTGCATTTTCTGGCGTTTCTAGAGGTCTTAGAGGATTTTAGACGTTATTTTCGAATCCTCACATTTCGGGCCTTGATCTTAGCTGTCTCTGTCAAAACTCTACCGATTTTGAATCGGAATACCATTTAATTCAATAATTTTCATTTATATCGACTCTGCATCAAAATAATCTTGATTTCGTCAATTTAAAATTTTTTCATTTATTTTTTGTTTTTGCATTTTCTGGCGTTTCTAGAGGTCTTAGAGGATTTTAGACCTTATTTTCGAATCCTCACATTTCGGGCCTTGATCTTATCTATCTCTGTCAAAACTCTACCGATTTTGAATCGGAATACCATTTAATTCAATAATTTTCATTAATATCGACTCTGCATCAAAATAATCTTGATTTCGTCAATTTAAAATTTTTTCATTTATTTTTTGTTTTTGCATTTTCTGGCGTTTCTAGAGGTCTTAGACGATTTTAGACGTTATTTTCGAATCCTCACATTTCAGGCCTTGATCTTAGCTATCTCTGTCAAAACTCAACCGATTTTGAATCGGAATACCATTTAATTCAATAATTTTCATTTATATCGACTCTGCATCAAAATAATCTTGATTTCGTCAATTTAAAATTTTTTCATTTATTTTTTGTTTTTGCATTTTCTGGCGTTTCTAGAGGTCTTAGAGGATTTTAGACGTTATTTTCGAATCCTCATATTTCGGGCCTTGATCTTAGCTATCTCTGTCAAAACTCAACCGATTTTGAATCGGAATACCATTTAATTCAATAATTTTCATTTATATCGACTCTGCATCAAAATAATCTTGATTTCGTCAATTTAAAATTTTTTCATTTATTTTTTGTTTTTGCATTTTCTGGCGTTTCTAGAGGTCTTAGAGGATTTTAGACGTTATTTTCGAATCCTCACATTTCGGGCCTTGATCTTAGCTATCTCTGTCAAAACTCAACCGATTTTGAATCGGAATACCATTTAATTCAATAATTTTCATTTATATCGACTCTGCATCAAAATAATCTTGATTTCGTCAATTTAAAATTTTTTCATTTATTTTTTGTTTTTGCATTTTCTGGCGTTTCTAGAGGTCTTAGAGGATTTTAGACGTTATTTTCGAATCCTCACATTTCGGGCCTTGATCTTAGCTATCTCTGTCAAAACTCAACCGATTTTGAATCGGAATACCGTTTAATTCAATAATTTTCATTTATATCGACTCTGCATCAAAATAATCTTGATTTCGTCAATTTAAAATTTTTTCATTTATTTTTTGTTTTTGCATTTTCTGGCGTTTCTAGAGGTCTTAGAGGATTTTAGACGTTATTTTCGAATCCTCACATTTCGGGCCTTGATCTTAGCTATCTCTGTCAAAACTCAACCGATTTTGAATCGGAATACCGTTTAATTCAATAATTTTCATTTATATCGACTCTGCATCAAAATAATCTTGATTTCGTCAATTTAAAATTTTTTCATTTATTTTTTGTTTTTGCATTTTCTGGCGTTTCTAGAGGTCTTAGAGGGATTTTAGACGTTATTTTCGAATCCTCACATTTCGGGCCTTGATTTTAGCTATCTCTGTCAAAACTCTACCAATTTTGAATCGGAATACCATTTAATTCAATAATTTTCATTTATATCGACTCTGCATCAAAATAATCTTGATTTCGTCAATTTAAAATTTTTTCATTTATTTTTTGTTTTTGCATTTTCTGGCGTTTCTAGAGGTCTTAGACGATTTTAGACGTTATTTTCGAATCCTCACATTTCGGGCCTTGATCTTAGCTATCTCTGTCAAAACTCAACCGATTTTGAATCGGAATACCATTTAATTCAATAATTTTCATTTATATCGACTCTGCATCAAAATAATCTTGATTTCGTCAATTTAAAATTTTTTCATTTATTTTTTGTTTTTGCATTTTCTGGCGTTTCTAGAGGTCTTAGACGATTTTAGACGTTATTTTCGAATCCTCACATTTCGGGCCTTGATCTTAGCTATCTCTGTCAAAACTCAACCGATTTTGAATCGGAATACCATTTAATTCAATAATTTTCATTTATATCGACTCTGCATCAAAATAATCTTGATTTCGTCAATTTAAAATTTTTTCATTTATTTTTTGTTTTTGCATTTTCTGGCGTTTCTAGAGGTCTTAGAGGATTTTAGACGTTATTTTCGAATCCTCACATTTCGGGCCTTGATCTTAGCTATCTCTGTCAAAAACTCAACCGATTTTGAATCGGAATACCATTTAATTCAATAATTTTCATTTATATCGACTCTGCATCAAAATAATCTTGATTTCGTCAATTTAAAATTTTTTCATTTATTTTTTGTTTTTGCATTTTCTGGCGTTTCTAGAGGTCTTAGAGGATTTTAGACGTTATTTTGAACCTCACATTCGGGCTTATTTTATTCTTAAAACCTACTTTAAAAACTTTTTATCGACCGATCAACTCACATTTCGTTTTTTTCTTTTTTTTGGTCGGCGCCTTGAGGTCTTAGAGGCTTTTGATGACCTCTTCTGTCAAAACTCAACCGATTTTGAATCGGAATACCATTTAATTCAATAATTTTCATTTATATCGACTCTGCATCAAAATAATCTTGATTTCGTCAATTTAAAATTTTTCATTTATTTTTTGTTTTTGCATTTTCTGGCGTTTCTAGAGGTCTAAGAGGATTTTAG
>JAEIGM010000381.1:0-32520 GCA_018903735.1 Drosophila cardini
GTTTTTTGCCTTTTTTGTTGTTTCTAGATGATTTTCATTTATATCGACTCTGCATCAAAATAATCATGATTTCGTCAATTTAAAGTTTTTTCATAAATTTTTGGTTTTTTGCCTTTTTTGTCGTTTCTAGATGATTTTCATTTATATCGACTCTGCATCAAAATAATCATGATTTCGTCAATTTAAAGTTTTTTTTCATAAATTTTAGTGTTTTTTGCCTTTTTTGTCGTTTCTAGATGATTTTCATTTATATCGCACTGCATCAAAATAATCATGTTTTCGTCAATTTAAAATTTTTTCACACATTTTTTGTTTTTTGCCTTTTTTGTCGTTTCTAGATGATTTTCATTTGTATCGACTCTGCATCAAAATAATCATGATTTCGTCAATTTAAAGTTTTTTCATAAATTTTTGGTTTTTTGCCTTTTTGTCGTTTCTAGATGATTTTCATTTATATCGACTCTGCATCAAAATAATCATGATTTCGTCAATTTAAAGTTTTTTCATAAATTTTAGGTTTTTTGCCTTTTTTGTCGTTTCTAGATGATTTTCATTTATATCGCACTGCATCAAAATAGTCATATTTTCGTCAATTTAAAGTTTTTTCATAAATTTTTAGTTTTTTGCCTTTTTTGTCGTTTCTAGATGATTTTCATTTATATCGCACTGCATCAAAATAGTCATATTTTCGTCAATTTAAAATTTTTTCATAAATTTTTTGTTTTTTGCCTTTTTTGTCGTTTCTAGATGATTTTCATTTGTATCGACTCTGCATCAAAATAGCATATTTCGTCAATTTAAAATTTTTTCCATTTTTTTTTTTTTTTTTTTTTTTTTTCGTTTCTAGATGATTTTCATTTGTATCGACTCTGCATCAAAATAATCATGATTTCGTCAATTTAATTTTTTAAATTTTTGGTTTTTTGCCTTTTTTGTCGTTTCTAGATGATTTTCATTTATATCGACTCTGCATCAAAATAATCATGATTTCGTCAATTTAAAGTTTTTTCATAAATTTTAGGTTTTTTGCCTTTTTTGTCGTTTCTAGATGATTTTCATTTATATCGCACTGCATCAAAATAGTCATATTTTCGTCAATTTAAAGTTTTTTCATAAATTTTTAGTTTTTTGCCTTTTTTGTCGTTTCTAGATGATTTTCATTTATATCGCACTGCATCAAAATAGTCATATTTTCGTCAATTTAAAATTTTTTCACACATTTTTTGTTTATTGCCTTTTTTGTCGTTTCTAGATGATTTTCATTTGTATCGACTCTGCATCAAAATAATCATGATTTCGTCAATTTAAAGTTTTTTCATTTATTTTTTGTTTTTAGCATTCTTTGGCGTTTCTAGATGATTTTCATTTATATCGACTCTGCATTAAAATAATCATGATTTCGAAAATTTAAAATTTTTTGTTTTTTGCCTTTTTTGTCGTTTCTAGATGATTTTTATTTGTATCGACTCTGCATCAAAATAATCATGATTTCGTCAATTTAAAGTTTTTTCATAAATTTTTGGTTTTTTGCCTTTTTTGTCGTTTCTAGATGATTTTCATTTATATCGACTCTGCATCAAAATAATCATGATTTCGTCAATTTAAAGTTTTTTCATAAATTTTAGGTTTTTTGCCTTTTTTGTCGTTTCTAGATGATTTTCATTTATATCGCACTGCATCAAAATAGTCATATTTTCGTCAATTTAAAATTTTTTCACACATTTTTTGTTTTTTGCCTTTTTTGTCGTTTCTAGATGATTTTCATTTGTATCGACTCTGCATCAAAATAATCATGATTTCGTCAATTTAAAGTTTTTTCATAAATTTTTAGTTTTTTGCCTTTTTTGTCGTTTCTAGATGATTTTCATTTATATCGCACTGCATCAAAATAGTCATATTTTCGTCAATTTAAAATTTTTTCACACATTTTTTGTTTTTTGCCTTTTTTGTCGTTTCTAGATGATTTTCATTTGTATCGACTCTGCATCAAAATAATCATGATTTCGTCAATTTAAAGTTTTTTCATAAATTTTTGGTTTTTTGCCTTTTTTGTCGTTTTTAGATGATTTTTATTTGTATCGACTCTGCATCAAAATAATCATAATTTCGTCAATTTAAATTTTTTTTATTTATTTTTTGTTTTTAGCATTCTTTGGCGTTTCTAGATGATTTTCATTTATATCGCACTGCATCAAAATAATCATGTTGTCGACAATTTAAAATTTTTTCATAAATTTTTGGTTTTTTGCCTTTTTTGTCGTTTTTAGATGATTTTTATTTGTATCGACTCTGCATCAAAATAATCATGATTTCGTCAATTTAAAGTTTTTTCATAAATTTTTGGTTTTTTGCATTTTTTGTCGTTTCTAGATGATTTTCATTTGTATCGACTCTGCATCAAAATAATCATGATTTCGTCAATTCAAAGTTATTTCATTTATTTTTTTTTTTAGCATTCTTTGGCGTTTCTAGATGATTTTCATTTATATCGACTCTGCATTAAAATAATCATGATTTCGAAAATTTAAAATTTTTTTGTTTTTTGCCTTTTTTGTCGTTTCTAGATGATTTTCATTTGTATCGACTCTGCATCAAAATAATCATGATTTCGTCAATTTAAAGTTTTTTCATTTATTTTTTGTTTTTAGCATTCTTTGGCGTTTCTAGATGATTTTCATTTATATCGCACTGCATCAAAATAATCATGATGTCGACAATTTAAAATTTTTTCATAAATTTTTGGTTTTTTGCCTTTTTTGTCGTTTTTAGATGATTTTTATTTGTATCGACTCTGCATCAAAATAATCATGATTTCGTCAATTTAAAGTTTTTTTCATTTATTTTTTGTTTTTAGCATTCTTTGGCGTTTCTAGATGATTTTCATTTATATCGCACTGCATCAAAATAATCATGATGTCGACAATTTAAAATTTTTTCATAAATTTTTGGTTTTTTGCCTTTTTTGTCGTTTTTAGATGATTTTTATTTGTATCGACTCTGCATCAAAATAATCATAATTTCGTCAATTTAAATTTTTTTTATTTATTTTTTGTTTTTAGCATTCTTTGGCGTTTCTAGATGATTTTCATTTATATCGCACTGCATCAAAATAATCATGATGTCGACAATTTAAAATTTTTTCATAAATTTTTGGTTTTTTGCCTTTTTTGTCGTTTCTAGATGATTTTCATTTGTATCGACTCTGCATCAAAATAATCATGATTTCGTCAATTTAAAGTTTTTTCATAAATTTTTTGTTTTTTGCCTTTTTTGTCGTTTCTAGATGATTTTCATTTATATCGCACTGCATCAAAATAGTCATATTTTCGTCAATTTAAAATTTTTTCATACATTTTTTGTTTTTTGCCTTTTTTGTCGTTTCTAGATGATTTTCATTTGTATCGACTCTGCATCAAAATAATCATGATTTCGTCAATTTAAAGTTTTTTCATAAATTTTTTGTTTTTTGCCTTTTTTGTCGTTTCTAGATGATTTTCATTTATATCGCACTGCATCAAAATAATCATATTTTCGTCAATTTAAAATTTTTTCATACATTTTTTGTTTTTTGCCTTTTTTGTCGTTTCTAGATGATTTTCATTTGTATCGACTCTGCATCAAAATAATCATGATTTCGTCAATTTAAAGTTTTTTCATAAATTTTTGGTTTTTTGCATTTTTTGTCGTTTCTAGATGATTTTCATTTGTATCGACTCTGCATCAAAATAATCATGATTTCGTCAATTTCAAAGTTTTTTCATTTATTTTTTGTTTTTAGCATTTTTTGGCGTTTCTAGATGATTTTCATTTATATCGACTCTGCATCAAAATAATCATGATTTCGACAATTTAAAATTTTTTTGTTTTTTGCCTTTTTTGTCGTTTCTAGATGATTTTCATTTGTATCGACTCTGCATCAAAATAATCATGATTTCGTCAATTTAAAGTTTTTTCATTTATTTTTTGTTTTTAGCATTCTTTGGCGTTTCTAGATGATTTTCATTTATATCGCACTGCATCAAAATAATCATGATTTCGACAATTTAAAATTTTTTCATAAATTTTTGGTTTTTTGCCTTTTTTGTCGTTTCTAGATGATTTTTATTTGTATCGACTCTGCATCAAAATAATCATGATTTCGTCAATTTAAAGTTTTTTTCATTTATTTTTTGTTTTTAGCATTCTTTGGCGTTTCTAGATGATTTTCATTTATATCGCACTGCATCAAAATAATCATGATGTCGACAATTTAAAATTTTTTCATAAATTTTTGGTTTTTTGCCTTTTTTGTCGTTTTTAGATGATTTTTATTTGTATCGACTCTGCATCAAAATAATCATGATTTCGTCAATTTAAAGTTTTTTCATAAATTTTTGGTTTTTTGCCTTTTTTGTCGTTTTTAGATGATTTTTATTTGTATCGACTCTGCATCAAAATAATCATAATTTCGTCAATTTAAATTTTTTTTATTTATTTTTTGTTTTTAGCATTCTTTGGCGTTTCTAGATGATTTTCATTTATATCGCACTGCATCAAAATAATCATGTTGTCGACAATTTAAAATTTTTTCATACATTTTTTGTTTATTGCCTTTTTTGTCGTTTCTAGATGATTTTCATTTGTATCGACTCTGCATCAAAATAATCATGATTTCGTCAATTTAAAGTTTTTTCATTTATTTTTTGTTTTTAGCATTCTTTGGCGTTTCTAGATGATTTTCATTTATATCGCACTGCATCAAAATAGTCATATTTTCGTCAATTTAAAATTTTTTCACACATTTTTTGTTTTTTGCCTTTTTTGTCGTTTCTAGATGATTTTCATTTGTATCGACTCTGCATCAAAATAATCATGATTTCGTCAATTTAAAGTTTTTTCATAAATTTTTGGTTTTTTGCCTTTTTTGTCGTTTTTAGATGATTTTTATTTGTATCGACTCTGCATCAAAATAATCATAATTTCGTCAATTTAAATTTTTTTTATTTATTTTTTGTTTTTAGCATTCTTTGGCGTTTCTAGATGATTTTCATTTATATCGCACTGCATCAAAATAATCATGTTGTCGACAATTTAAAATTTTTTCATACATTTTTTGTTTATTGCCTTTTTTGTCGTTTCTAGATGATTTTCATTTGTATCGACTCTGCATCAAAATAATCATGATTTCGTCAATTTAAAGTTTTTTCATTTATTTTTTGTTTTTAGCATTCTTTGGCGTTTCTAGATGATTTTCATTTATATCGACTCTGCATCAAAATAATCATGATTTCGTCAATTTAAAGTTTTTTCATAAATTTTTGGTTTTTTGCCTTTTTTGTCGTTTCTAGATGATTTTCATTTATATCGACTCTGCATCAAAATAATCATGATTTCGTCAATTTAAAGTTTTTTCATAAATTTTAGGTTTTTTGCCTTTTTTGTCGTTTCTAGATGATTTTCATTTATATCGCACTGCATCAAAATAGTCATATTTTCGTCAATTTAAAATTTTTTCACACATTTTTTGTTTTTTGCCTTTTTTGTCGTTTCTAGATGATTTTCATTTGTATCGACTCTGCATCAAAATAATCATGATTTCGTCAATTTAAAGTTTTTTCATAAATTTTTGGTTTTTTGCCTTTTTTGTCGTTTCTAGATGATTTTCATTTATATCGACTCTGCATCAAAATAATCATGATTTCGTCAATTTAAAATTTTTTCATAAATTTTTTGTTTTTTGCCTTTTTTGTCGTTTCTAGATGATTTTCATTTATATCGACACTGCATCAAAATAATCATGTTTTCGTCAATTTAAAGTTTTTTCATAAATTTTTAGTTTTTTGCCTTTTTTGTCGTTTCTAGATGATTTTTATTTGTATCGACTCTGCATCAAAATAATCATAATTTCGTCAATTTAAATTTTTTTATTTATTTTTTGTTTTTAGCCTTCTTTGGTCGTTTCTAGATGATTTTCATTTATATCGCACTGCATCAAAATAATCATGTTGTCGACAATTTAAAATTTTTTCATACATTTTTTGTTTATTGCCTTTTTTGTCGTTTCTAGATGATTTTCATTTGTATCGACTCTGCATCAAAATAATCATGATTTCGTCAATTTAAAGTTTTTTTCATTTATTTTTTGTTTTTAGCCTTCTTTGGCGTTTCTAGATGATTTTCATTTATATCGACTCTGCATCAAAATAATCATGATTTCGTCAATTTAAAGTTTTTTCATAAATTTTAGGTTTTTTGCCTTTTTTGTCGTTTCTAGATGATTTTCATTTATATCGACTCTGCATCAAAATAATCATGATTTCGTCAATTTAAAGTTTTTTCATAAATTTTTGGTTTTTTGCCTTTTTTGTCGTTTCTAGATGATTTTCATTTATATCGCACTGCATCAAAATAATCATATTTTCGTCAATTTAAAATTTTTTCACACATTTTTTGTTTTTTGCCTTTTTTGTCGTTTCTAGATGATTTTCATTTGTATCGACTCTGCATCAAAATAATCATGATTTCGTCAATTTAAAGTTTTTTCATAAATTTTTGGTTTTTTGCCTTTTTTGTCGTTTCTAGATGATTTTCATTTATATCGACTCTGCATCAAAATAATCATGATTTCGTCAATTTAAAGTTTTTTCATAAATTTTTGGTTTTTTGCCTTTTTTGTCGTTTCTAGATGATTTTCATTTATATCGACACTGCATCAAAATAATCATATTTTCGTCAATTTAAAGTTTTTTTCATAAATTTTTGGTTTTTTGCCTTTTTTGTCGTTTCTAGATGATTTTCATTTATATCGACACTGCATCAAAATAATCATATTTTCGTCAATTTAAAGTTTTTTCATAAATTTTTAGTTTTTTGCCTTTTTTGTCGTTTCTAGATGATTTTCATTTATATCGCACTGCATCAAAATAGTCATATTTTCGTCAATTTAAAATTTTTTCACACATTTTTTGTTTTTTGCCTTTTTTGTCGTTTCTAGATGATTTTCATTTGTATCGACTCTGCATCAAAATAATCATGATTTCGTCAATTTAAAGTTTTTTCATAAATTTTTGGTTTTTTGCCTTTTTTGTCGTTTCTAGATGATTTTCATTTATATCGACTCTGCATCAAAATAATCATGATTTCGTCAATTTAAAGTTTTTTCATAAATTTTAGGTTTTTTGCCTTTTTTGTCGTTTCTAGATGATTTTCATTTATATCGACACTGCATCAAAATAATCATATTTTCGTCAATTTAAAGTTTTTTCATAAATTTTTAGTTTTTTGCCTTTTTTGTCGTTTCTAGATGATTTTCATTTATATCGCACTGCATCAAAATAGTCATATTTTCGTCAATTTAAAATTTTTTCATACATTTTTTGTTTTTTGCCTTTTTTGTCGTTTCTAGATGATTTTCATTTGTATCGACTCTGCATCAAAATAATCATGATTTCGTCAATTTAAAGTTTTTTCATTTATTTTTTGTTTTTAGCATTCTTTGGCGTTTCTAGATGATTTTCATTTATATCGACTCTGCATTAAAATAATCATGATTTCGAAAATTTAAAATTTTTTGTTTTTTGCCTTTTTTGTCGTTTTTAGATGATTTTTATTTGTATCGACTCTGCATTCAAAATAATCATGATTTCGTCAATTTAAAGTTTTTTCATAAATTTTTGGTTTTTTGCTTTTTTTGTCGTTTCTAGATGATTTTCATTTATATCGACTCTGCATCAAAATAATCATGATTTCGTCAATTTAAAGTTTTTTCATAAATTTTAGGTTTTTTGCTTTTTTGTCGTTTCTAGATGATTTTCATTTATATCGACACTGCATCAAAATAATCATATTTTCGTCAATTTAAAATTTTTTCACACATTTTTTGTTTTTTGCCTTTTTTGTCGTTTCTAGATGATTTTCATTTGTATCGACTCTGCATCAAAATAATCATGATTTCGTCAATTTAAAGTTTTTTCATAAATTTTTTGTTTTTTGCCTTTTTTGTCGTTTCTAGATGATTTTCATTTATATCGACTCTGCATCAAAATAATCATATTTTCGTCAATTTAAATTTTTTTCATTTATTTTTTGTTTTTTGCCTTCTTTGTCGTTTCTAGATGATTTTCATTTATATCGACTCTGCATCAAAATAATCATGATTTCGTCAATTTAAAATTTTTTCATAAATTTTTGGTTTTTTGCCTTTTTTGTCGTTTTTAGATGATTTTTCATTTGTATCGACTCTGCATCAAAATAATCATGATTTCGTCAATTTAAAGTTTTTTTCATAAATTTTTGGTTTTTTGCATTTTTTGTCGTTTCTAGATGATTTTCATTTGTATCGACTCTGCATCAAAATAATCATGATTTCGTCAATTCAAAGTTTTTTCATAAATTTTTTTTTTTTAGCATTCTTTGGCGTTTCTAGATGATTTTCATTTATATCGACTCTGCATCAAAATAATCATGATTTCGTCAATTAAAATTTTTATAAATTTTTTGTTTTTTGCCTTTTTTGTCGTTTCTAGATGATTTTCATTTGTATCGACTCTGCATCAAAATAATCATGATTTCGTCAATTTAAAGTTTTTTCATTTATTTTTTGTTTTTAGCATTCTTTGGCGTTTCTAGATGATTTTCATTTATATCGACACTGCATCAAAATAATCATGATTTCGACAATTTAAAATTTTTTCATAAATTTTTGGTTTTTTGCCTTTTTTGTCGTTTCTAGATGATTTTTATTTGTATCGACTCTGCATCAAAATAATCATGATTTCGTCAATTTAAAGTTTTTTCATACATTTTTAGTTTTTTGCCTTTTTTGTCGTTTCTAGATGATTTTCATTTATATCGCACTGCATCAAAATAGTCATATTTTCGTCAATTTAAAATTTTTTCATACATTTTTTGTTTTTTGCCTTTTTTGTCGTTTCTAGATGATTTTCATTTGTATCGACTCTGCATCAAAATAATCATGATTTCGTCAATTTAAAGTTTTTTCATAAATTTTTGGTTTTTTGCCTTTTTTGTCGTTTTTAGATGATTTTTATTTGTATCGACTCTGCATCAAAATAATCATAATTTCGTCAATTTAAATTTTTTTTATTTATTTTTTGTTTTTAGCATTCTTTGGCGTTTCTAGATGATTTTCATTTATATCGCACTGCATCAAAATAATCATGTTGTCGACAATTTAAAATTTTTTCATACATTTTTTGTTTATTGCCTTTTTTGTCGTTTCTAGATGATTTTCATTTGTATCGACTCTGCATCAAAATAATCATGATTTCGTCAATTTAAAGTTTTTTCATTTATTTTTTGTTTTTAGCATTCTTTGGCGTTTCTAGATGATTTTCATTTATATCGACTCTGCATTAAAATAATCATGATTTCGATAATTTAAAATTTTTTGTTTTTTGCCTTTTTTGTCGTTTCTAGATGATTTTCATTTGTATCGAATCTGCATCAAAATAATCATGATTTCGTCAATTTAAAGTTTTTTCATTTATTTTTTGTTTTTAGCATTCTTTGGCGTTTCTAGATGATTTTCATTTATATCGACTCTGCATTAAAATAATCATGATTTCGATAATTTAAAATTTTTTGTTTTTTGCCTTTTTTGTCGTTTCTAGATGATTTTCATTTGTATCGAATCTGCATCAAAATAATCATGATTTCCTCAATTTAAAGTTTTTTCAAAAATTTTTGGTTTTTTGCCTTTTATGTCGTTTCTAGATGATTTTCATTTATATCGACTCTGCATCAAAATAATCATGATTTCGTCAATTTAAAGTTTTTTCATAAATTTTAGGTTTTTTGCCTTTTTTGTCGTTTCTAGATGATTTTCATTTATATCGCACTGCATCAAAATAGTCATATTTTCGTCAATTTAAAATTTTTTCACACATTTTTTGTTTTTTGCCTTTTTTGTCGTTTCTAGATGATTTTCATTTGTATCGACTCTGCATCAAAATAATCATGATTTCGTCAATTTAAAGTTTTTTCATAAATTTTTAGTTTTTTGCCTTTTTTGTCGTTTTTAGATGATTTTAATTTGTATCGACTGTGCATCAAAATAATCATAATTTCGTCAATTTAAATTTTTTTATTTATTTTTTGTTTTTAGCATTCTTTGGCGTTTCTAGATGATTTTCATTTATATCGCACTGCATCAAAATAATCATGATGTCGACAATTTAAAATTTTTTCATACATTTTTTGTTTTTTGCCTTTTTTTTCGTTTCTAGATGATTTTCATTTGTATCGACTCTGCATCAAAATAATCATGATTTCGTCAATTTAAAGTTTTTTCATTTATTTTTTGTTTTTAGCATTCTTTGTCGTTTCTAGATGATTTTCATTTATATCGACACTGCATCAAAATAATCATGATGTCGACAATTTAAAATTTTTTCATAAATTTTTGGTTTTTTGCCTTTTTTGTCGTTTTTAGATGATTTTTATTTGTATCGACTCTGCATCAAAATAATCATGATTTCGTCAATTTAAAGTTTTTTCATAAATTTTTAGTTTTTTGCCTTTTTTGTCGTTTCTAGATGATTTTCATTTGTATCGACTCTGCATCAAAATAATCATGATTGTCGACAATTTAAAATTTTTTCATACATTTTTTGTTTTTTGCCTTTTTTGTCGTTTCTAGATGATTTTCATTTGTATCGACTCTGCATCAAAATAATCATGATTTCGTCAATTTAAAATTTTTTGTTTTTTGCCTATTTTTGTTGTTTCTAGATGATTTTCATTTATTTTGACTCTGCATTAAAATAATCATGATTTCGTCAATTTAAAGTTTTTTCATAAATTTTTTGTTTTTTGCCTTTTTTGTCGTTTTTAGATGATTTTTATTTGTATCGACTCTGCATCAAAATAATCTAGACTTCGTCAATTTAAAATTTTTTCATTAATTTTTTGTTTTTAGCATTCTTTGGCGTTTCTAGATGATTTTCATTTATATCGACTCTGCATCAAAATAATCATGATTTCGTCAATTTAAAATTTTTTCATAAATTTTTTGTTTTTTGCCTTTTTTGTCGTTTCTAGATGATTTTCATTTGTATCGACTCTGCATCAAAATAATCATGATTTCGTCAATTTAAAGTTTTTTCATTTATTTTTTGTTTTTAGCATTCTTTGGCGTTTCTAGATGATTTTCATTTATATCGACTCTGCATTAAAATAATCATGATTTCGAAAATTTAAAATTTTTTGTTTTTTGCCTTTTTTGTCGTTTCTAGATGATTTTCATTTGTATCGACTCTGCATCAAAATAATCTAGACTTCGTCAATTTAAAATTTTTTCATTAATTTTTTGTTTTTAGCATTCTTTGGCGTTTCTAGATGATTTTCATTTATATCGACTCTGCATTAAAATAATCATGATTTCGAAAATTTAAAATTTTTTGTTTTTTGCCTTTTTTGTCGTTTCTAGATGATTTTCATTTGTATCGACTCTGCATCAAAATAATCATGATTTCGTCAATTTAAAGTTTTTTCATAAATTTTTGGTTTTTTGCCTTTTTTGTCGTTTCTAGATGATTTTTATTTATATCGACTCTGCATCAAAATAATCATAATTTCGTCAATTTAAATTTTTTTTTTATTTTTTTTTGTTTTTATCAATATTTTTCGTCAATTTAAAATTTTTTCACATTTTTTGTTTTTTGCCTTTTTTGTCGTTTCTAGATGATTTTCATTTGTATCGACTCTGCATCAAAATAATCATGATTTCGTCAATTTAAAGTTTTTTCATAAATTTTTGGTTTTTTGCCTTTTTTGTCGTTTCTAGATGATTTTCATTTGTATCGACTCTGCATCAAAATAATCATGATTTCGTCAATTTAAAGTTTTTTCATTTATTTTTTGTTTTTAGCATTCTTTGGCGTTTCTAGATGATTTTCATTTATATCGACTCTGCATCAAAATAATCATGATTTCGACAATTTAAAGTTTTTTCATAAATTTTTTGTTTTTTGCCTTTTTTGTCGTTTCTAGATGATTTTCATTTGTATCGACTCTGCATCAAAATAATCATGACTTTCGTCAATTTAAAATTTTTTCATTAATTTTTTGTTTTTTGCATTCTTTGGCGTTTCTAGATGATTTTCATTTATATCGACTCTGCATCAAAATAATCATGATTTTCTCAATTTAAAATTTTTTCATAAAATTTTTTGTTTTTTGCCTTTTTTGTCGTTTCTAGATGATTTTCATTTGTATCGACTCTGCATCAAAATAATCATGATTTCGTCAATTTAAAATTTTTTCATAAATTTTTGGTTTTTTGCCTTTTTTGTCGTTTCTAGATGATTTTCATTTGTATCGACTCTGCATCAAAATAATCATGATTTCGTCAATTTAAAGTTTTTTCATTTATTTTTTGTTTTTAGCATTCTTTGGCGTTTCTAGATGATTTTCATTTATATCGACACTGCATCAAAATAATCATGATTTCGACAATTTAAAATTTTTTCATAAATTTTTGGTTTTTTGCCTTTTTTGTCGTTTTTAGATGATTTTTATTTGTATCGACTCTGCATCAAAATAATCATGATTTCGTCAATTTAAAAGTTTTTTCATAAATTTTTAGTTTTTTGCCTTTTTTGTCGTTTCTAGATGATTTTCATTTATATCGACACTGCATCAAAATAATCATATTTTCGTCAATTTAAAATTTTTTCATACATTTTTTGTTTTTTGCCTTTTTTGTCGTTTCTAGATGATTTTCATTTGTATCGACTCTGCATCAAAATAATCATGATTTCGTCAATTTAAAGTTTTTTCATAAATTTTTGGTTTTTTGCCTTTTTTGTCGTTTCTAGATGATTTTCATTTATATCGCACTGCATCAAAATAATCATATTTTCGTCAATTTAAAATTTTTTCATTTATTTTTTGTTTTTAGCCTTTTTTGGCGTTTCTAGATGATTTTCATTTATATCGACTCTGCATCAAAATAATCATGATTTCGACAATTTAAAATTTTTAAATTTTTTGTTTTTTGCCTTTTTTGTCGTTTCTAGATGATTTTCATTTGTATCGAATCTGCATCAAAATAATCATGCTTTCGTCAATTTAAAATTTTTTCATTAATTTTTTGTTTTTAGCATTCTTTTTGGCGTTTCTAGATGATTTTCAT
This sequence comes from Drosophila cardini, assembly GCA_018903735.1. NCBI lineage: Eukaryota > Metazoa > Arthropoda > Insecta > Diptera > Drosophilidae > Drosophila > Drosophila cardini. The sequence continues at coordinate 13,136 of JAEIGM010000381.1, forward strand.
TTATATCGACTCTGCATCAAAATAATCATGATTTCGTCAATTTAAAGTTTTTTCATAAATTTTTGGTTTTTTGCCTTTTTTGTCGTTTCTAGATGATTTTCATTTATATCGACTCTGCATCAAAATAATCATGATTTCGTCAATTTAAAGTTTTTTCATAAATTTTTGGTTTTTTGTCTTTTTTGTCGTTTCTAGATGATTTTCATTTATATCGACTCTGCATCAAAATAATCATATTTTCGTCAATTTAAAATTTTTTCACACATTTTTTGTTTTTTGCCTTTTTTGTCGTTTCTAGATGATTTTCATTTGTATCGACTCTGCATCAAAATAATCATGATTTCGTCAATTTAAAGTTTTTTCATAAATTTTTGGTTTTTTGCCTTTTTTGTCGTTTTTAGATGATTTTTATTTGTATCGACTCTGCATCAAAATAATCATGATTTCGTCAATTTAAAGTTTTTTCATAAATTTTTAGTTTTTTGCCTTTTTTGTCGTTTCTAGATGATTTTCATTTGTATCGAATCTGCATCAAAATAATCATGATTTCGTCAATTTAAAGTTTTTTCATAAATTTTTGGTTTTTTGCCTTTTTTGTCGTTTCTAGATGATTTTCATTTATATCGCACTGCATCAAAATAGTCATATTTTCGTCAATTTAAAATTTTTTCACACATTTTTTGTTTTTTGCCTTTTTTGTCGTTTCTAGATGATTTTCATTTGTATCGACTCTGCATCAAAATAATCATGATTTCGTCAATTTAAAGTTTTTTCATAAATTTTTGGTTTTTTGCCTTTTTTGTCGTTTTTAGATGATTTTTATTTGTATCGACTCTGCATCAAAACAATCATAATTTCGTCAATTTAAATTTTTTTTATTTATTTTTTGTTTTTAGCATTCTTTGGCGTTTCTAGATGATTTTCATTTATTTCGCACTGCATCAAAATAATCATGTTGTCGACAATTTAAAATTTTTTCATACATTTTTTGTTTATTGCCTTTTTTGTCGTTTCTAGATGATTTTCATTTGTATCGACTCTGCATCAAAATAATCATGATTTCGTCAATTTAAAGTTTTTTCATTTATTTTTTGTTTTTAGCATTCTTTGGCGTTTCTAGATGATTTTCATTTATATCGACTCTGCATTAAAATAATCATGATTTCGAAAATTTAAAATTTTTTGTTTTTTGCCTTTTTTGTCGTTTTTAGATGATTTTCATTTGTATCGAATCTGCATCAAAATAATCATGCTTTCGTCAATTTAAAATTTTTTCATTAATTTTTTGTTTTTAGCATTCTTTGGCGTTTCTAGATGATTTTCATTTATATCGACTCTGCATCAAAATAATCATGATTTCGTCAATTTAAAGTTTTTTCATAAATTTTTGGTTTTTTGCCTTTTTTGTCGTTTCTAGATGATTTTCATTTATATCGACTCTGCATCAAAATAATCATGATTTCGTCAATTTAAAGTTTTTTCATAAATTTTTGGTTTTTTGCCTTTTTTGTCGTTTCTAGATGATTTTCATTTATATCGACTCTGCATCAAAATAATCATGATTTCGTCAATTTAAAGTTTTTTCATAAATTTTTGGTTTTTTGCCTTTTTTGTCGTTGTTAGATGATTTTTATTTGTATCGACTTTGCATCAAAATAATCATGATTTCGTCAATTTAAAGTTTTTTCATAAATTTTTGGTTTTTTTGTCTTTTTTGTCGTTTCTAGATGATTTTCATTTATATCGCACTGCATCAAAATAGTCATATTTTCGTCAATTTAAAATTTTTTCACACATTTTTTGTTTTTTGCCTTTTTTGTCGTTTCTAGATGATTTTCATTTGTATCGACTCTGCATCAAAATAATCATGATTTCGTCAATTTAAAGTTTTTTCATAAATTTTTTGTTTTTTGCCTTTTTTGTCGTTTTTAGATGATTTTTATTTGTATCGACTCTGCATCAAAATAATCATGATTTCGTCAATTTAAAGTTTTTTCATAAATTTTTAGTTTTTTGCCTTTTTTGTCGTTTCTAGATGATTTTCATTTGTATCGAATCTGCATCAAAATAATCATGATTTCGTCAATTTAAAGTTTTTTCATAAATTTTTGGTTTTTTGCCTTTTTTGTCGTTTCTAGATGATTTTCATTTATATCGCACTGCATCAAAATAGTCATATTTTCGTCAATTTAAAATTTTTTCACACATTTTTTGTTTTTTGCCTTTTTTGTCGTTTCTAGATGATTTTCATTTGTATCGACTCTGCATCAAAATAATCATGATTTCGTCAATTTAAAGTTTTTTCATAAATTTTTGGTTTTTTGCCTTTTTTGTCGTTTTTAGATGATTTTTATTTGTATCGACTCTGCATCAAAACAATCATAATTTCGTCAATTTAAATTTTTTTTTTTATTTTTTGTTTTTAGCATTCTTTGGCGTTTCTAGATGATTTTCATTTATTTCGCACTGCATCAAAATAATCATGTTGTCGACAATTTAAAATTTTTCACACATTTTTGGTTTTTTGCCTTTTTTGTCGTTTCTAGATGATTTTCATTTGTATCGAATCTGCATCAAAATAATCATGCTTTCGTCAATTTAAAATTTTTTCATTAATTTTTTGTTTTTAGCATTCTTTGGCGTTTCTAGATGATTTTCATTTATATCGACTCTGCATTAAAATAATCATGATTTCGAAAATTTAAAATTTTTTGTTTTTTGCCTTTTTTGTCGTTTCTAGATGATTTTCATTTGTATCGAATCTGCATCAAAATAATCATGATTTCGTCAATTTAAAGTTTTTTCATAAATTTTTGGTTTTTTGCCTTTTTTGTCGTTTCTAGATGATTTTTATTTATATCGACTCTGCATCAAAATAATCATGATTTCGTCAATTTAAAGTTTTTTCATTTATTTTTTGTTTTTAGCATTCTTTGGCGTTTCTAGATGATTTTCATTTATATCGCACTGCATCAAAATAATCATGATGTCGACAATTTAAAATTTTTTCATAAATTTTTGGTTTTTTGCCTTTTTTGTCGTTTTTAGATGATTTTTATTTGTATCGACTCTGCATCAAAATAATCATGATTTCGTCAATTTAAAGTTTTTTCATAAATTTTTAGTTTTTTGCCTTTTTTGTCGTTTCTAGATGATTTTCATTTGTATCGAATCTGCATCAAAATAATCATGATTTCGTCAATTTAAAAGTTTTTTCATAAATTTTTGGTTTTTTGCCTTTTTTGTCGTTTCTAGATGACTTTTATTTATATCGACTCTGCATCAAAATAATCATGATTTCGTCAATTTAAAGTTTTTTCATAAATTTTTGGTTTTTTGCCTTTTTTGTCGTTTCTAGATGATTTTCATTTATATCGACTCTGCATCAAAATAATCATGATTTCGTCAATTTAAAGTTTTTTCATAAATTTTTGGTTTTTTGCCTTTTTTGTCGTTGTTAGATGATTTTTATTTGTATCGACTCTGCATCAAAATAATCATGATTTCGTCAATTTAAAGTTTTTTCATAAATTTTTGGTTTTTTTGTCTTTTTTGTCGTTTCTAGATGATTTTCATTTATATCGCACTGCATCAAAATAGTCATATTTTCGTCAATTTAAAATTTTTTTACACATTTTTTGTTTTTTGCCTTTTTTGTCGTTTCTAGATGATTTTCATTTGTATCGACTCTGCATCAAAATAATCATGATTTCGTCAATTTAAAGTTTTTTCATAAATTTTTGGTTTTTTGCCTTTTTTGTCGTTTCTAGATGATTTTCATTTATATCGACTCTGCATCAAAATAATCATGATTTCGTCAATTTAAAGTTTTTTCATAAATTTTTGGTTTTTTGCCTTTTTTGTCGTTTCTAGATGATTTTCATTTATATCGACTCTGCATCAAAATAATCATGATTTCGTCAATTTAAAGTTTTTTCATAAATTTTTGGTTTTTTGCCTTTTTTGTCGTTGTTAGATGATTTTTATTTGTATCGACTCTGCATCAAAATAATCATGATTTCGTCAATTTAAAGTTTTTTCATAAATTTTTGGTTTTTTTGTCTTTTTTGTCGTTTCTAGATGATTTTCATTTATATCGCACTGCATCAAAATAGTCATATTTTCGTCAATTTAAAATTTTTTCACACATTTTTTGTTTTTTGCCTTTTTTGTCGTTTCTAGATGATTTTCATTTGTATCGACTCTGCATCAAAATAATCATGATTTCGTCAATTTAAAGTTTTTTCATAAATTTTTAGTTTTTTGCCTTTTTTGTCGTTTCTAGATGATTTTCATTTGTATCGAATCTGCATCAAAATAATCATGATTTCGTCAATTTAAAGTTTTTTCATAAATTTTTGGTTTTTTGCCTTTTTTGTCGTTTCTAGATGATTTTCATTTATATCGACTCTGCATCAAAATAATCATGATTTCGTCAATTTAAAGTTTTTTCATAAATTTTTGGTTTTTTGCCTTTTTTGTCGTTTCTAGATGATTTTCATTTATATCGCACTGCATCAAAATAGTCATATTTTCGTCAATTTAAAATTTTTTCATACATTTTTTGTTTTTTGCCTTTTTTGTCGTTTTTAGATGATTTTTATTTGTATCGACTCTGCATCAAAATAATCATGATGTCGACAATTTAAAATTTTTTCATAAATTTTTGGTTTTTTGCCTTTTTTGTCGTTTTTAGATGATTTTTATTTGTATCGACTCTGCATCAAAATAATCATGATTTCGTCAATTTAAAGTTTTTTCATAAATTTTTGGTTTTTTGCCTTTTTTGTCGTTTCTAGATGATTTTCATTTATATCGACTCTGCATCAAAATAATCATGATTTCGCTTTAAAGTTTTTTAAAATTTTTTGTTTTTTGCCTTTTTTGTCGTTTCTAGATGATTTTCATTTGTATCGAATCTGCATCAAAATAATCATGCTTTCGTCAATTTAAAATTTTTTCCTTAAATTTTTTGTTTTTAGCATTCTTTGGCGTTTCTAGATGATTTTCATTTATATCGACTCTGCATTAAAATAATCATGATTTCGAAAATTTAAAATTTTTTCATAAATTTTTGGTTTTTTGCCTTTTTTGTCGTTTCTAGATGATTTTCATTTATATCGCACTGCATCAAAATAGTCATATTTTCGTCAATTTAAAATTTTTTCACACATTTTTTGTTTTTTGCCTTTTTTGTCGTTTCTAGATGATTTTCATTTGTATCGACTCTGCATCAAAATAATCATGATTTCGTCAATTTAAAGTTTTTTCATAAATTTTTGGTTTTTTGCCTTTTTTGTCGTTTTTAGATGATTTTTATTTGTATCGACTCTGCATCAAAATAATCATAATTTCGTCAATTTAAATTTTTTTTATTTATTTTTTGTTTTTAGCATTTTTTGTCGTTTCTAGATGATTTTCATTTGTATCGAATCTGCATCAAAATAATCATGATTTCGTCAATTTAAAAGTTTTTTCATAAATTTTTTGTTTTTTGCCTTTTTTGTCGTTTCTAGATGATTTTCATTTATATCGACTCTGCATCAAAATAATCATGATTTCGTCAATTTAAAGTTTTTTCATAAATTTTTGGTTTTTTGCCTTTTTTGTCGTTTCTAGATGATTTTCATTTATATCGCACTGCATCAAAATAGTCATATTTTCGTCAATTTAAAATTTTTTCACACATTTTTTGTTTTTTGCCTTTTTTGTCGTTTCTAGATGATTTTCATTTGTATCGACTCTGCATCAAAATAATCATGATTTCGTCAATTTAAAGTTTTTTCATAAATTTTTGGTTTTTTGCCTTTTTTGTCGTTTCTAGATGATTTTCATTTGTATCGAATCTGCATCAAAATAATCATGATTTCGTCAATTTAAAGTTTTTTCATTTATTTTTTGTTTTTAGCATTCTTTGGCGTTTCTAGATGATTTTCATTTATATCGACTCTGCATTAAAATAATCATGATTTCGAAAATTTAAAGTTTTTTTTTTTGTTTTTTGCCTTTTTTGTCGTTTCTAGATGATTTTCATTTGTATCGAATCTGCATCAAAATAATCATGCTTTCGTCAATTTAAAATTTTTTCATTAATTTTTTGTTTTTAGCATTCTTTGGCGTTTCTAGATGATTTTCATTTATATCGACTCTGCATTAAAATAATCATGATTTCGAAAATTTAAAATTTTTTGTTTTTTGCCTTTTTTGTCGTTTCTAGATGATTTTCATTTGTATCGAATCTGCATCAAAATAATCATGATTTCGTCAATTTAAAGTTTTTTCATAAATTTTTGGTTTTTTGCCTTTTTTGTCGTTTCTAGATGATTTTCATTTATATCGACTCTGCATCAAAATAATCATGATTTCGTCAATTTAAAGTTTTTTCATTTATTTTTTGTTTTTAGCATTCTTTGGCGTTTCTAGATGATTTTCATTTATATCGCACTGCATCAAAATAATCATGATGTCGACAATTTAAAATTTTTTCATAAATTTTTGGTTTTTTGCCTTTTTTGTCGTTTTTAGATGATTTTTATTTGTATCGACTCTGCATCAAAATAATCATGATTTCGTCAATTTAAAGTTTTTTCAAAAATTTTTAGTTTTTTGCCTTTTTTGTCGTTTCTAGATGATTTTCATTTATATCGCACTGCATCAAAATAGTCATATTTTCGTCAATTTAAAATTTTTTCACACATTTTTTGTTTTTTGCCTTTTTTGTCGTTTCTAGATGATTTTCATTTGTATCGACTCTGCATCAAAATAATCATGATTTCGTCAATTTAAAGTTTTTTCATAAATTTTTGGTTTTTTGCCTTTTTTGTCGTTTCTAGATGATTTTCATTTATATCGCACTGCATCAAAATAATCATATTTTCGTCAATTTAAAAGTTTTTTCATTTATTTTTTGTTTTTAGCATTCTTTGGCGTTTCTAGATGATTTTCATTTATATCGACTCTGCATTAAAATAATCATGATTTCGAAAATTTAAAATTTTTTGTTTTTTGCCTTTTTTGTCGTTTCTAGATGATTTTCATTTGTATCGAATCTGCATCAAAATAATCATGCTTTCGTCAATTTAAAATTTTTTCATTAATTTTTTGTTTTTAGCATTCTTTGGCGTTTCTAGATGATTTTCATTTATATCGACTCTGCATCAAAATAATCATGATTTCGTCAATTTAAAGTTTTTTCATAAATTTTTGGTTTTTTGCCTTTTTTGTCGTTTCTAGATGATTTTCATTTATATCGACTCTGCATCAAAATAATCATGATTTCGTCAATTTAAAGTTTTTTCATAAATTTTTGGTTTTTTGTCTTTTTTGTCGTTTCTAGATGATTTTCATTTATATCGACACTGCATCAAAATAGTCATATTTTCGTCAATTTAAAATTTTTTCACACATTTTTTGTTTTTTGCCTTTTTTGTCGTTTCTAGATGATTTTCATTTGTATCGACTCTGCATCAAAATAATCATGATTTCGTCAATTTAAAGTTTTTTCATAAATTTTTGGTTTTTTGCCTTTTTTGTCGTTTTTAGATGATTTTTATTTGTATCGACTCTGCATCAAAATAATCATGATTTCGTCAATTTAAAGTTTTTTCATAAATTTTTAGTTTTTTGCCTTTTTTGTCGTTTCTAGATGATTTTCATTTGTATCGAATCTGCATCAAAATAATCATGATTTCGTCAATTTAAAGTTTTTTCATAAATTTTTGGTTTTTTGCCTTTTTTGTCGTTTCTAGATGATTTTCATTTATATCGCACTGCATCAAAATAGTCATATTTTCGTCAATTTAAAATTTTTTCACACATTTTTTGTTTTTTGCCTTTTTTGTCGTTTCTAGATGATTTTCATTTGTATCGACTCTGCATCAAAATAATCATGATTTTGTCAATTTAAAGTTTTTTCATAAATTTTTGGTTTTTTGCCTTTTTTGTCGTTTTTAGATGATTTTTATTTGTATCGACTCTGCATCAAAATAATCATAATTTCGTCAATTTAAAATTTTTTTATTTATTTTTTGTTTTTAGCATTCTTTGGCGTTTCTAGATGATTTTCATTTATTTCGCACTGCATCAAAATAATCATGTTGTCGACAATTTAAAATTTTTTCATACATTTTTTGTTTATTGCCTTTTTTGTCGTTTCTAGATGATTTTCATTTGTATCGACTCTGCATCAAAATAATCATGATTTCGTCAATTTAAAGTTTTTTCATTTATTTTTTGTTTTTAGCATTCTTTGGCGTTTCTAGATGATTTTCATTTATATCGACTCTGCATTAAAATAATCATGATTTCGAAAATTTAAAATTTTTTGTTTTTTTTTGCCTTTTTTGTCGTTTTTAGATGATTTTCATTTGTATCGAATCTGCATCAAAATAATCATGCTTTCGTCAATTTAAAATTTTTTCATTAATTTTTTGTTTTTAGCATTCTTTGGCGTTTCTAGATGATTTTCATTTATATCGACTCTGCATCAAAATAATCATGATTTCGTCAATTTAAAGTTTTTTCATAAATTTTTGGTTTTTTGCCTTTTTTGTCGTTTCTAGATGATTTTCATTTATATCGACTCTGCATCAAAATAATCATGATTTCGTCAATTTAAAGTTTTTTCATAAATTTTTGGTTTTTTGCCTTTTTTGTCGTTTCTAGATGATTTTCATTTATATCGACTCTGCATCAAAATAATCATGATTTCGTCAATTTAAAGTTTTTTCATAAATTTTTGGTTTTTTGCCTTTTTTGTCGTTTCTAGATGATTTTCATTTGTATCGACTTTGCATCAAAATAATCATGATTTCGTCAATTTAAAGTTTTTTCATAAATTTTTGGTTTTTTGTCTTTTTTGTCGTTTCTAGATGATTTTCATTTATATCGACACTGCATCAAAATAGTCATATTTTCGTCAATTTAAAATTTTTTCACACATTTTTTGTTTTTTGCCTTTTTTGTCGTTTCTAGATGATTTTCATTTGTATCGACTCTGCATCAAAATAATCATGATTTCGTCAATTTAAAGTTTTTTCATAAATTTTTTGTTTTTTGCCTTTTTTGTCGTTTTTAGATGATTTTTATTTGTATCGACTCTGCATCAAAATAATCATGATTTCGTCAATTTAAAGTTTTTTCATAAATTTTTAGTTTTTTGCCTTTTTTGTCGTTTCTAGATGATTTTCATTTGTATCGAATCTGCATCAAAATAATCATGATTTCGTCAATTTAAAGTTTTTTCATAAATTTTTGGTTTTTTGCCTTTTTTGTCGTTTCTAGATGATTTTCATTTATATCGCACTGCATCAAAATAGTCATATTTTCGTCAATTTAAAATTTTTTCACACATTTTTTGTTTTTTGCCTTTTTTGTCGTTTCTAGATGATTTTCATTTGTATCGACTCTGCATCAAAATAATCATGATTTCGTCAATTTAAAGTTTTTTCATAAATTTTTGGTTTTTTGCCTTTTTTGTCGTTTTTAGATGATTTTTATTTGTATCGACTCTGCATCAAAACAATCATAATTTCGTCAATTTAAAGTTTTTTTTATTTATTTTTTGTTTTTAGCATTCTTTGGCGTTTCTAGATGATTTTCATTTATTTCGCACTGCATCAAAATAATCATGTTGTCGACAATTTAAAATTTTTTCACACATTTTTTGTTTTTTTGCCTTTTTTGTCGTTTCTAGATGATTTTCATTTGTATCGAATCTGCATCAAAATAATCATGCTTTCGTCAATTTAAAAGTTTTTTCATTAATTTTTTGTTTTTAGCATTCTTTGGCGTTTCTAGATGATTTTCATTTATATCGACTCTGCATTAAAATAATCATGATTTCGAAAATTTAAAATTTTTTGTTTTTTGCCTTTTTTGTCGTTTCTAGATGATTTTCATTTGTATCGAATCTGCATCAAAATAATCATGATTTCGTCAATTTAAAGTTTTTTCATAAATTTTTGGTTTTTTGCCTTTTTTGTCGTTTCTAGATGATTTTTATTTATATCGACTCTGCACCAAAATAATCATGATTTCGTCAATTTAAAGTTTTTTCATTTATTTTTTGTTTTTAGCATTCTTTGGCGTTTCTAGATGATTTTCATTTATATCGCACTGCATCAAAATAATCATGATGTCGACAATTTAAAATTTTTTCATAAATTTTTGGTTTTTTGCCTTTTTTGTCGTTTTTAGATGATTTTTATTTGTATCGACTCTGCATCAAAATAATCATGATTTCGTCAATTTAAAGTTTTTTCATAAATTTTTTGTTTTTTGCCTTTTTTGTCGTTTCTAGATGATTTTCATTTGTATCGAATCTGCATCAAAATAATCATGATTTCGTCAATTTAAAGTTTTTTTCATAAATTTTTGGTTTTTTGCCTTTTTTGTCGTTTCTAGATGATTTTCATTTATATCGACTCTGCATCAAAATAATCATGATTTCGTCAATTTAAAGTTTTTTCATAAATTTTTGGTTTTTTGCCTTTTTTGTCGTTTCTAGATGATTTTCATTTATATCGACTCTGCATCAAAATAATCATGATTTCGTCAATTTAAAGTTTTTTCATAAATTTTTGGTTTTTTGCCTTTTTTGTCGTTGTTAGATGATTTTTATTTGTATCGACTCTGCATCAAAATAATCATGATTTCGTCAATTTAAAGTTTTTTCATAAATTTTTGGTTTTTTTGTCTTTTTTGTCGTTTCTAGATGATTTTCATTTATATCGCACTGCATCAAAATAGTCATATTTTCGTCAATTTAAAATTTTTTCATACATTTTTTGTTTTTTGCCTTTTTTGTCGTTTCTAGATGATTTTCATTTGTATCGACTCTGCATCAAAATAATCATGATTTCGTCAATTTAAAAGTTTTTTCATAAATTTTTGGTTTTTTGCCTTTTTTGTCGTTTCTAGATGATTTTCATTTATATCGACTCTGCATCAAAATAATCATGATTTCGTCAATTTAAAGTTTTTTCATAAATTTTTGGTTTTTTGCCTTTTTTGTCGTTTCTAGATGATTTTCATTTATATCGACTCTGCATCAAAATAATCATGATTTCGTCAATTTAAAGTTTTTTCATAAATTTTTGGTTTTTTGCCTTTTTTGTCGTTTCTAGATGATTTTTATTTGTATCGACTCTGCATCAAAATAATCATGATTTCGTCAATTTAAAGTTTTTTCATAAATTTTTGGTTTTTTTGCCTTTTTTGTCGTTTCTAGATGATTTTCATTTATATCGCACTGCATCAAAATAATCATATTTTCGTCAATTTAAAATTTTTTCATACATTTTTTGTTTTTTGCCTTTTTTGTCGTTTCTAGATGATTTTCATTTGTATCGACTCTGCATCAAAATAATCATGATTTCGTCAATTTAAAGTTTTTTCATAAATTTTTAGTTTTTTGCCTTTTTTGTCGTTTCTAGATGATTTTCATTTGTATCGAATCTGCATCAAAATAATCATGATTTCGTCAATTTAAAGTTTTTTCATAAATTTTTGGTTTTTTGCCTTTTTTGTCGTTTCTAGATGATTTTCATTTATATCGACTCTGCATCAAAATAATCATGATTTCGTCAATTTAAAGTTTTTTCATAAATTTTTGGTTTTTTGCCTTTTTTGTCGTTTCTAGATGATTTTCATTTATATCGCACTGCATCAAAATAGTCATATTTTCGTCAATTTAAAATTTTTTCATACATTTTTTGTTTTTTGCCTTTTTTGTCGTTTCTAGATGATTTTTATTTGTATCGACTCTGCATCAAAATAATCATGATGTCGACAATTTAAAATTTTTTCATAAATTTTTGGTTTTTTGCCTTTTTTGTCGTTTTTAGATGATTTTTATTTGTATCGACTCTGCATCAAAATAATCATGATTTCGTCAATTTAAAGTTTTTTCATAAATTTTTGGTTTTTTGCCTTTTTTGTCGTTTCTAGATGATTTTCATTTATATCGACTCTGCATCAAAATAATCATGATTTCGACAATTTAAAATTTTTTAAAAATTTTTGTTTTTTGCCTTTTTTGTCGTTTCTAGATGATTTTCATTTGTATCGACTCTGCATCAAAATAATCATGATTTCGTCAATTTAAAATTTTTTCATTTAAATTTTTTGTTTTTAGCCTTCTTTGTCGTTTCTAGATGATTTTCATTTATATCGACTCTGCATCAAAATAATCATGATTTCGACAATTTAAAATTTTTTCATAAATTTTTGGTTTTTTGCCTTTTTTGTCGTTTCTAGATGATTTTCATTTATATCGCACTGCATCAAAATAGTCTATTTTCGTCAATTTAAAATTTTTTCAACATTTTTTGTTTTTTGCCTTTTTTGTCGTTTCTAGATGATTTTCATTTGTATCGACTCTGCATCAAAATAATCATGATTTCGTCAATTTAAAGTTTTTTCATAAATTTTTGGTTTTTTGCCTTTTTTGTCGTTTTTAGATGATTTTTATTTGTATCGACTCTGCATCAAAATAATCATGATTTCGTCAATTTAAAATTTTTTCATAAATTTTTTGTTTTTTGCCTTTTTTGTCGTTTCTAGATGATTTTCATTTGTATCGACTCTGCATCAAAATAATCATGATTTCGTCAATTTAAAGTTTTTTCATAAATTTTTGGTTTTTTGCCTTTTTTGTCGTTTCTAGATGATTTTCATTTATATCGACTCTGCATCAAAATAATCATGATTTCGTCAATTTAAAGTTTTTTCATAAATTTTTGGTTTTTTGCCTTTTTTGTCGTTTCTAGATGATTTTCATTTATATCGCACTGCATCAAAATAATCATATTTTCGTCAATTTAAAATTTTTTCATACATTTTTTGTTTTTTGCCTTTTTTGTCGTTTCTAGATGATTTTCATTTGTATCGACTCTGCATCAAAATAATCATGATTTCGTCAATTTAAAGTTTTTTCATAAATTTTTGGTTTTTTGCCTTTTTTGTCGTTTCTAGATGATTTTCATTTGTATCGACTCTGCATCAAAATAATCATAATTTCGTCAATTTAAAATTTTTTCATTTATTTTTTGTTTTTAGCCTTTTTTGTCGTTTCTAGATGATTTTCATTTATATCGACTCTGCATCAAAATAATCATGATTTCGTCAATTTAAAATTTTTTCATAAATTTTTTGTTTTTTGCCTTTTTTGTCGTTTCTAGATGATTTTCATTTGTATCGACTCTGCATCAAAATAATCATGATTTCGTCAATTTAAAGTTTTTTCATTTATTTTTTGTTTTTAGCATTCTTTGGCGTTTCTAGATGATTTTCATTTATATCGACTCTGCATCAAAATAATCATGATTTCGACAATTTAAAATTTTTTCAAATTTTTGGTTTTTTGCCTTTTTTGTCGTTTCTAGATGATTTTCATTTGTATCGAATCTGCATCAAAATAATCATGCTTTCGTCAATTTAAAATTTTTTCATTAATTTTTTGTTTTTTGCCTTCTTTGTCGTTTCTAGATGATTTTCATTTATATCGACTCTGCATTAAAATAATCATGATTTCGAAAATTTAAAATTTTTTGTTTTTTGCCTTTTTTGTCGTTTCTAGATGATTTTCATTTGTATCGAATCTGCATCAAAATAATCATGATTTCGTCAATTTAAAGTTTTTTCATAAATTTTTGGTTTTTTGCCTTTTTTGTCGTTTTTAGATGATTTTTATTTGTATCGACTCTGCATCAAAATAATCATGATTTCGTCAATTTAAAGTTTTTTTATTTATTTTTTGTTTTTTGCATTCTTTGGCGTTTCTAGATGATTTTCATTTATATCGCACTGCATCAAAATAATCATGTTTTCGACAATTTAAAATTTTTTCATACATTTTTTGTTTTTTGCCTTTTTTGTCGTTTCTAGATGATTTTCATTTGTATCGACTCTGCATCAAAATAATCATGATTTCGTCAATTTAAAGTTTTTTCATTTATTTTTTGTTTTTAGCCTTCTTTGGCGTTTCTAGATGATTTTCATTTATATCGACTCTGCATCAAAATAATCATGATTTCGACAATTTAAAATTTTTTTTTTGTTTTTTGCCTTTTTTGTCGTTTCTAGATGATTTTCATTTGTATCGAATCTGCATCAAAATAATCATGATTTCGTCAATTTAAAGTTTTTTCATAAATTTTTGGTTTTTTGCCTTTTTTGTCGTTTCTAGATGATTTTCATTTATATCGACTCTGCATCAAAATAATCATGATTTCGACAATTTAAAATTTTTTTTGTTTTTTGCCTTTTTTGTCGTTTCTAGATGATTTTCATTTGTATCGAATCTGCATCAAAATAATCATGATTTCGTCAATTTAAAGTTTTTTCATAAATTTTTGGTTTTTTGCCTTTTTTGTCGTTTCTAGATGATTTTCATTTATATCGACTCTGCATCAAAATAATCATGATTTCGTCAATTTAAAGTTTTTTCATAAATTTTTGGTTTTTTGCCTTTTTTGTCGTTTCTAGATGATTTTCATTTATATCGCACTGCATCAAAATAGTCATATTTTCGTCAATTTAAAATTTTTTCATACATTTTTTGTTTTTTGCCTTTTTTGTCGTTTTTAGATGATTTTCATTTGTATCGACTCTGCATCAAAATAATCATGATTTCGTCAATTTAAAGTTTTTTCATTTATTTTTTGTTTTTAGCATTCTTTGGCGTTTCTAGATGATTTTTATTTATATCGCACTGCATCAAAATAATCATGATGTCGACAATTTAAAATTTTTTCATAAATTTTTGGTTTTTGCCTTTTTTGTCGTTTTTAGATGATTTTTATTTGTATCGACTCTGCATCAAAATAATCATGATTTCGTCAATTTAAAGTTTTTTCATAAATTTTTGGTTTTTTGCTTTTTTGTCGTTTCTAGATGATTTTCATTTATATCGACACTGCATCAAAATAGTCATATTTTCGTCAATTTAAAATTTTTTCACACATTTTTTGTTTTTTGCCTTTTTTGTCGTTTCTAGATGATTTTCATTTGTATCGACTCTGCATCAAAATAATCATGATTTCGTCAATTTAAAGTTTTTTCATAAATTTTTGGTTTTTTGCCTTTTTTGTCGTTTTTAGATGATTTTTATTTGTATCGACTCTGCATCAAAATAATCATAATTTCGTCAATTTAAAATTTTTTTATTTATTTTTTGTTTTTAGCATTCTTTGGCGTTTCTAGATGATTTTCATTTATATCGACTCTGCATCAAAATAATCATGATTTCGAAAATTTAAAATTTTTGGTTTTTTGCCTTTTTTGTCGTTTCTAGATGATTTTCATTTGTATCGAATCTGCATCAAAATAATCATGCTTTCGTCAATTTAAAATTTTTTCATTAATTTTTTGTTTTTAGCATTCTTTGGCGTTTCTAGATGATTTTCATTTATATCGACTCTGCATTAAAATAATCATGATTTCGAAAATTTAAAATCTTTTTGGTTTTTGCCTTTTTTGTCGTTTCTAGATGATTTTCATTTATATCGAATCTGCATCAAAATAATCATGCTTTCGTCAATTTAAAATTTTTTCATTAATTTTTTGTTTTTAGCATTCTTTGGCGTTTCTAGATGATTTTCATTTATATCGACTCTGCATTAAAATAATCATGATTTCGAAAATTTAAAATTTTTTGTTTTTTGCCTTTTTTGTCGTTTCTAGATGATTTTCATTTGTATCGAATCTGCATCAAAATAATCATGATTTCGTCAATTTAAAGTTTTTTCATAAATTTTTGGTTTTTTGCCTTTTTTTGTCGTTTTTAGATGATTTTTATTTGTATCGACTCTGCATCAAAATAATCAAAATTTCGTCAATTTAAATTTTTTTATTTATTTTTTGTTTTTAGCATTCTTTGGCGTTTCTAGATGATTTTCATTTATATCGCACTGCATCAAAATAATCATGTTGTCGACAATTTAAAATTTTTTCATACATTTTTTGTTTATTGCCTTTTTTGTCGTTTCTAGATGATTTTCATTTGTATCGACTCTGCATCAAAATAATCATGATTTCGTCAATTTAAAGTTTTTTCATTTATTTTTTGTTTTTAGCATTCTTTGGCGTTTCTAGATGATTTTCATTTATATCGACTCTGCATTAAAATAATCATGATTTCGAAAATTTAAAATTTTTTTGGTTTTTGCCTTTTTTGTCGTTTCTAGATGATTTTCATTTGTATCGAATCTGCATCAAAATAATCATGCTTTCGTCAATTTAAAATTTTTTCATTAATTTTTTGTTTTTAGCATTCTTTGGCGTTTCTAGATGATTTTCATTTATATCGACTCTGCATTAAAATAATCATGATTTCGAAAATTTAAAATTTTTTGTTTTTTGCCTTTTTTGTCGTTTCTAGATGATTTTCATTTGTATCGAATCTGCATCAAAATAATCATGATTTCGTCAATTTAAAGTTTTTTCATAAATTTTTGGTTTTTTGCCTTTTTTGTCGTTTCTAGATGATTTTCATTTATATCGCACTGCATCAAAATAGTCATATTTTCGTCAATTTAAAATTTTTTCATACATTTTTTGTTTTTTGCCTTTTTTGTCGTTTTTAGATGATTTTCATTTGTATCGACTCTGCATCAAAATAATCATGATTTCGTCAATTTAAATTTTTTTCATTTATTTTTTGTTTTTAGCATTCTTTGGCGTTTCTAGATGATTTTTATTTATATCGCACTGCATCAAAATAATCATGATGTCGACAATTTAAAATTTTTTCATAAATTTTTGGTTTTTTGCCTTTTTGTCGTTTTTAGATGATTTTTATTTGTATCGACTCTGCATCAAAATAATCATGATTTCGTCAATTTAAAGTTTTTTCATAAATTTTTGGTTTTTTGCCTTTTTTGTCGTTTCTAGATGATTTTCATTTATATCGCACTGCATCAAAATAGTCATATTTTCGTCAATTTAAAATTTTTTCACACATTTTTTGTTTTTTGCCTTTTTTGTCGTTTCTAGATGATTTTCATTTGTATCGACTCTGCATCAAAATAATCATGCTTTCGTCAATTTAAAGTTTTTTCATAAATTTTTGGTTTTTTGCCTTTTTTGTCGTTTTTAGATGACTTTTATTTGTATCGACTCTGCATCAAAATAATCATAATTTCGTCAATTTAAATTTTTTTATTTATTTTTTGTTTTTTAGCATTCTTTGGCGTTTCTAGATGATTTTCATTAATATCGACTCTGCATTAAAATAATCATGATTTCGAAAATTTAAAATTTTTGGTTTTTTGCCTTTTTTGTCGTTTCTAGATGATTTTCATTTGTATCGAATCTGCATCAAAATAATCATGATTTCGTCAATTTAAAGTTTTTTCCATAAATTTTTGGTTTTTTGCCTTTTTTGTCGTTTTTAGATGATTTTTATTTGTATCGACTCTGCATCAAAATAATCATAATTTCGTCAATTTAAATTTTTTTTATTTATTTTTTGTTTTTAGCATTCTTTGGCGTTTCTAGATGATTTTCATTTATATCGCACTGCATCAAAATAATCATGTTGTCGACAATTTAAAATTTTTTCATACATTTTTTGTTTATTGCCTTTTTTGTCGTTTCTAGATGATTTTCATTTGTATCGACTCTGCATCAAAATAATCATGATTTCGTCAATTTAAAGTTTTTTCATTTATTTTTTGTTTTTAGCATTCTTTGGCGTTTCTAGATGATTTTCATTTATATCGACTCTGCATTAAAATAATCATGATTTCGAAAATTTAAAATTTTTTTTTTGCCTTTTTTGTCGTTTCTAGATGATTTTCATTTGTATCGAATCTGCATCAAAATAATCATGATTTCGTCAATTTAAAGTTTTTTCATAAATTTTTGGTTTTTTGCCTTTTTGTCGTGTCTAGATGATTTTCATTTATATCGACTCTGCATCAAAAATAATCATGATTTCGTCAATTTAAAGTTTTTTCATAAATTTTTGGTTTTTTGCCTTTTTGTCGTTTCTAGATGATTTTCATTTATATCGCACTGCATCAAAATAGTCATATTTTCGTCAATTTAAAATTTTTTCATACATTTTTTGTTTTTTGCCTTTTTTGTCGTTTTTAGATGATTTTCATTTGTATCGACTCTGCATCAAAATAATCATGATTTCGTCAATTTAAAGTTTTTTTCATAAATTTTTGGTTTTTTGCCTTTTTTGTCGTTTTTAGATGATTTTTATTTGTATCGACTCTGCATCAAAATAATCATAATTTCGTCAATTTAAATTATTTTTATTTATTTTTTGTTTTTAGCATTCTTTGGCGTTTCTAGATGATTTTCATTTATATCGCACTGCATCAAAATAATCATGTTGTCGACAATTTAAAATTTTTTCACACATTTTTGTTTTTTTTTGCCTTTTTTGTCGTTTCTAGATGATTTTCATTTGTATCGAATCTGCATCAAAATAATCATGCTTTCGTCAATTTAAAATTTTTTCATTAATTTTTTGTTTTTAGCATTCTTTGGCGTTTCTAGATGATTTTCATTTATATCGACTCTGCATTAAAATAATCATGATTTCGACAATTTAAAATTTTTTGTTTTTTGCCTTTTTGTCGTTTTCTAGATGATTTTCATTTGTATCGAATCTGCATCAAAATAATCATGATTTCGTCAATTTAAAGTTTTTTCATAAATTTTTGGTTTTTTGCCTTTTTTGTCGTTTTTAGATGATTTTTATTTGTATCGACTCTGCATCAAAATAATCATGATTTCGTCAATTTAAAGTTTTTTCATAAATTTTTAGTTTTTTTTTTTGTCGTTTCTAGATGATTTTCATTTGTATCGAATCTGCATCAAAATAATCATGATTTCGTCAATTTAAAAGTTTTTTCATAAATTTTTTGGTTTTTTGCCTTTTTTGTCGTTTCTAGATGATTTTCATTTATATCGACTCTGCATCAAAATAATCATGATTTCGTCAATTTAAAGTTTTTTCATAAATTTTTTGGTTTTTTGCCTTTTTTTGTCGTTTCTAGATGATTTTTCATTTATATCGCACTGCATCAAAATAGTCATATTTTCGTCAATTTAAAATTTTTTCATACATTTTTTGTTTTTTGCCTTTTTTGTCGTTTTTAGATGATTTTTCATTTGTATCGACTCTGCATCAAAATAATCATGATTTCGTCAATTTAAAGTTTTTTCATAAATTTTTGGTTTTTTGCCTTTTTTGTCGTTTCTAGATGATTTTCATTTATATCGACTCTGCATCAAAATAATCATGATTTCGAAAATTTAAAATTTTTTTTGTTTTTTTGCCTTTTTTGTCGTTTCTAGATGATTTTCATTTGTATCGAATCTGCATCAAAATAATCATGCTTTCGTCAATTTAAAATTTTTTCCTT
>JAEIGM010000435.1:0-28378 GCA_018903735.1 Drosophila cardini
GGAAATGACATTGATCCTATAAGGGCAAAATTTTACAGATATGTTTAAAAACAATAAGCATTAGTCTAATCTCTAGCTTATAAAGCTAGCTAATAGATAGAAGCAAAAGATTTGGGGTGATTTGATTACAAAAGCAAAAAATTGGCAATAATTTATGCTGTTTTCACGGAAATCTATACAAGTGCCGTACAAACGGTCAGTGACACTGACCATCTATGGGCAGAATTTTTATAAAGTTGACAAACGGCAGCAAACACTAGTCCTAATTCTAGGTAACAATTCTAACTATTAGATAATAGCAAAAAATTTGGGGTGGTTTAATTAGAAAATCAAAAATTTGACTATAATAAGTTCTGTTTTCAAGGAATTTACACAAGTGTGTACAAACAGGCAATGACATTGATCCTATATAGGCAAATTTTACAGATATGTTTAAAAACAATAAGTCTAAACTCTAGCTTATAAAGCTAGCTAATAGATAGTAGCAAAAGATTTGGGGTGATTTGATTACAAAATCAAAAAAAAATTGGCAATAATTAATGCTGTTTTCACGGAAATCATACAAGTGCCATACAAACGGTCAGTATTTTCTGACCATTTATGGGCAGAATTTTTATAAAGTTGACAAACGGCAGCAAACACTAGTTAGAATCTAGGTAACAATTCTAATTATTAGATAATAGCACAAAATTTGGGGTGGTTTAATTGAAAATCAAAAATTTGACTATAATAAGTTCTGTTTTTCAAGGGATTTACACAAGTGTAACAAACAGGCAATGACATTGATCCTATATCGGCAAATTTTACAGATATGTTTAAAAACAATAAGCATTAGTCTAAACTCTAGCTTATAAAGCTAGCTAATAGATAGTAGCAAAAGATTTGGGGTAATTTGATTACAAAATCAAAAAATTGGCAATAATTAATGCTGTTTTCACGGAAATCCATACAAGTGCCGTACAAACGGTCAGTGACACTGACCATCTATGGGCAGAATTTTTATAAAGTTGACAAACGGCAGCAAACACTAGTCCTAATTGTAGGTAACAATTCTAACTATTAGATAATAGCAAAAATTTGGGGTGTTTTAATTGGAAAATCAAAAATTTGACTATAATAAGTTCTGTTTTTCAAGGAATTTACACAAGTGTGTACAAACAGGCAATGACATTGATCCTATATAGGCAAATTTTACAGATATGTTTAAAAACAATAAGCATTGGTCTAAACTACAGCTTATAAAGCTAGCTAATAGATAATAGCAAAAGATTTGGGGTGATTTGATTACAAAATCAAGAAATTGGCAATAGTTAATGCTGTTTTTACGGAAATCAGTACAAGTGCCATACAAACGGTCAGTGACATTGACCATTTATGGGCAGAATTTTTATAAAGTTGACAAACGACAGTAAATACTAGTCCTAATTCTAGGTTGCAATGCTAACTATTAGACAGTAGTAATAAATTCGGGTTGATTTGATTAGAAAATCAAAAATTTGACTATAACAAGGTCTGTTTTTTCAAGGAATTTTAACAGGTGTGTAAAAACAGGAAATGACATTGATCCTATATGGGCAAAATTTACAGATATGTTTAAAAACAATAAGCATTAGTCTAAACTCTAGCTTATAAAGCTAGCTAATAGATAGTAGCAAAAGATTTGGGGTGATTTGATTACAAAATCAAAAAATTGGCAATAATTAATGCTGTTTTCACGGAAATCCATACAAGTGCCGTACAAACGGTCAGTGACATTGACCATTTATGGGCAGAATTTTTATAAAGTTGACAAACGGCA
The DNA here is from genome assembly GCA_018903735.1 of Drosophila cardini. NCBI lineage: Eukaryota > Metazoa > Arthropoda > Insecta > Diptera > Drosophilidae > Drosophila > Drosophila cardini. The sequence goes on from JAEIGM010000435.1 coordinate 1,799, forward strand.
GCAAACACTAGTCCCAAATCTAGGTAACAATTCTAACTATTAGATAATAGCAAAAAATTTTGGGTGGTTTAATTAGAAAATCAAAAATTTGACTATAATAAGTTCTGTTTTTCAAGGAATTTACACAAGTGTGTACAAACAGGCAATGACATTGATCCTATATAGGCAAATTTTACAGATATGTTTAAAAACAATAAGCATGAGTCTGAACTCTAGCTTATGATGCTGGCTATTAGATAGTGGCAAGAGATTTGGCGTGATTTGATTAAAAAATAAGGCAATTGCCCATCACAAGGTCTGTGTGTAAGGGGTTTTCTGCAAGTGCGTACAAACGGTCAACGAAATTGATCGTTAATAAGCGAAATTTGATAAATATGTTTACAAGCAACAAACTTGAATCTTACTCTAGTTTACACTGCTATTAACCAAAACTGTCTAAAAGTTTGAGATGATTTGATTCAGAAATCAAAAAATTTCCTATCACAAGGACTGTCTATGGGCAAAATTTTATAAAGTTGACAAACGACAGCAAATACTAGTCCTAATTCTAGGTTACAATGCTTACTATTAGACAGTAGTAATAAATTCGGGGTGATTTGATTAGAAAATCAAAAATTTGACTATAACAAGGTCTGTTTTTTCAAGGAATTTTAACAGGTGTGTAAAAACAGGAAATGAAATTGATCCTATATGGGCAAAATTTTACAGATATGTTTAAAAACAATAAGGATTAGTCTAGACTCTAGCTTATAAAGTTAGCTAATAGATAGTAGCAAAAGATTTGGGGTGATTTGATTACAAATTCAAAAAAATTGGCAATAATTAATGCTGTTTTCACGGAAATCTATACAAGTGCCGCACAAACGGTCAGTGACACTGACCATCTATGGGCAAAATTTTATAAAGTTGACAAACGACAGTAAATACTAGTCCTAATTCTAGGTTACAATGCTAACTATTAGACAGTAGTAATAAATTCGGGTTGATTTGATTAGAAAATCAAAAATTTGACTATAACATGGTCTGTTTTTTCAAGGAATTTTAACAGGTGTGTAAAAACAGGCAATGACATTGATCCTATATGGGCAAAATTTACAGATATGTTTAAAAACAATAAGCGTTAGTCTAAACTCTAGCTTATAAAGCTAGCTAATATATAGTAGCAAAAGATTTGGGGTGATTTGATTACAAAATCAAAAAATTGGCAATAATTAATGCTGTTTTCACGGGAAATCCATACAAGTGCCATACAAACGGTCAGTGACATTGACCATCTATGGGCAGAATTTTTATAAAGTTGACAAACGGCAGCAAACACTAGTCCCAAATCTAGGTAACAATTCTAACTATTAGATAATAGCAAAAAATTTGGGGTGGTTCAACTAGAGAATCAAAAATTTGACCATAATAAGCTCCGTTTTTCAAGAGAATTTACACAAGTGTGCACAAACAGGCAATGACATTGATCCTACATAGGCAAATTTTACAGATATGTTCAAAAACAATAAGCATTAGTCTAAACCACAGCTTATAAAGCCAGCCAATAGATAGTAGCAAAAGATTTGGGGTGATTTGATTACAAAATCAAAAAAAAAAATTGGCAATAGTTAATGCTGTTTTCACGGAAATCCATACAAGTGCCATACAAACGGTCAGTGACACTGACCATCTATGGGCAGAATTTTTATAAAGTTGACAAAGGGCAGCAAACACTAGTCCCAATTCTAGGTAACAATTCTAACTATTAGATAATAGCAAAAAATTTGGGGTGGTTGAATTAGAAAATCAAAAATTTGACTATAATAAGTTCTGTTTTTCAAGGAGTTTACACAAGTGTGTACAAACAGGCAATGACATTGATCCTATATAGGCAAATTTTACAGATATGTTTAAAAACAATAAGCATTAGTCTAAACTACAGCTTATAAAGCTAGCTAATAGATAATAGCAAAAGATTTGGGGTGATTTGATTACAAAATCAAGAAATTGGCAATAGTTAATGCTGTTTTCACGGAAATCCATACAAGTGCCATACAAACGGTCAGTGACACTGACCATTTATGGGCAGAATTTTTATAAAGTTGACAAACGGCAGCAAACACTAGTCCCAATTCTAGGTAACAATTCTAACTATTAGATAATAGCAAAAAATTTGGGGTGGTTTAATTAGAAAATCAAAAATTTGACTATAATAAGTTCTGTTTTTCAAGGAATTTACACAAGTGTGTACAAACAGGCAATGACATTGATCCTATATAGGCAAATTTTACAGATATGTTTAAAAACAATAAGCATTAGTCTAAACTCTAGCTTATAAAGCTAGCTAATAGACAGTAGCAAAAGATTTGGGGTGATTTGATTACAAATTCAAAAAAATTGGCAATAATTAATGCTGTTTTCACGGAAATCCATACAAGTGCCATACAAACGGTCAGTGACATTGACCATTTATGGGCAGAATTTTATAAAGTTGACAAACGGCAGCAAACAGTAGTCCCAAATCTAGGTAACAATTCTAACTATTAGATAATAGCACAAAATTTGGGGTGGTTTAATTAGAAAATCAAAAATTTGACTATAATAAGTTCTGTTTTCAAGGAATTTACACAAGTGTGTACAAACAGGCAATGACATTGATCCTATATAGGCAAATTTTACAGATATGTTTAAAAATAATAAGCATTAGTCTAAACTCTAGCTTATAAAGCTAGCTAATAGATAGTAGCAAAAGATTTGGGGTAATTTGATTACAAAATCAAAAAATTGGCAATAATTAATGCTGTTTTCACGGAAATCCATACAAGTGCCCCACCGTACAAACGGTCAGTGACACTGACCATCTATGGGCAGAATTTTTATAAAGTTGACAAACGGCAGCAAACACTAGTCCTAATTGTAGGTAACAATTCTAACTATTAGATAATAGCAAAAAATTTGGGGGTGTTTTAATTGGAAAATCAAAAATTTGACTATAATAAGTTCTGTTTTTCAAGGAATTTACACAAGTGTGTACAAACAGGCAATGACATTGATCCTATATAGGCAAATTTTACAGATATGTTTAAAAACAATAAGCATTAGTCTAAACTACAGCTTATAAAGCTAGCTAATAGATAATAGCAAAAGATTTGGGGAATTTATTTGATTTTTAAATATGATTTGATTACAAAATCAAGAAATTGGCAATAGTTAATGCTGAATTTTCACGGAAATCCATACAAGTGCCATACAAACGGTCAGTGACACTGACCATTTATGGGCAGAATTTTTATAAAGTTGACAAACGGCAGCAAACACTGGTTTAAGTCCCAATTCTAGGTAACAATTCTAATTGTATTAATTGATAAGTAGCAAAAGATTTTGGGGTGGTTTAATTAGAAAATCAAAAATTTGACTATAATAAGTTCTGTTTTTCAAGGAATTTACACAAGTGTGTACAAACAGGCAATGACATTGGTCCTATATAGAGCAAATTTGGATACAGATATGTTTAAAAACAATTAAGTTTCATTTAGTTTAAACTAACTTTTTTATGAAAAGCTAGCTAATAGAAGTAGCAAAAGCTATATTTGAGGTTATTTGATTACATATGAATATGAATAGAAAATGTGGCAGAGTATAATTAATGCTGAATTTAAAGGAAGAAGAGACAGACGGAAGGTGATAAACAAACGGGGGGTCAGGGACATTGACCATTTATGCGCACGAATTTTTATAAAGTTGACAAACGGCAGCAAACAGTAGTCCCAAATCAAGTGTGTAACAATTCTAATTTTTAGGCGTTATTGGCGCATAATTTGGTTGTTTTATTTGAAAAATGAAAACGAAAACGAAAATGAAAACGATAGCGAAGGAAAATGCACAGTTCACAAATAGGCAGCCATATAATCTAATAAGGCACATTAGCAGGATATTTGCGTCGCCAAAAAAGAGAATATTTCACCTATGTATGTCTAAACTTGTAGGTAAAATACACCTATTCAAGCTAGTAGAATTTTGGCAAACTATTTGGGACTCCCATGGGCAGTACAGTTGAGACGAAGATCAAAACACTTCCCCCATTTTTATTTAATGCTTTTGTAAATTATTATTATTTTTTTTCTTTCACTTTCCGATACACACTTTACAAAGACTACGCTTTTTTACCTTATATTTTCAACCTTTTTATATAGTTTTGACAAAGGGCAGCAAACACTGAGTGCCAAACCTAGGTAATTCAATTCTAACTATTAGATAATAGCGTCACAAAATTTCGGGGTGGTTGGATTAGAGAATCAAAAATTTGACTATAATAAGTTCGTTGTTTTTCAAGGAGTCCTTACACAAGTGTGTACAAACGCCTAAGTTTTGCTATTGGGAAAGCGCAAAATTTAAATTTGATTTTTAAAAACGATATTTAGTGTAAGCTATTGTTTTAACAAGCTACATAGATAGATACCAAAGTAGATTTGAGTGATTTGATTACAAAATCAAGAAACTTGGCAATAGTTAATGTTGGTTTACGGAAATCTACAAGTGAGAACTGGTAACGTTTTGTTGTTTAATTATGGTAAGGAGTAGCAATCGGTTTATGCATTCAAGTTAGACAAACGGCATTACTAGTCCCAATTCTAGGTATTACAATTTCTGAACAATTATTAAGAATATTATAGTTGCAGATAAAATTGGGCTGTTTTGATGTGGAGCAAAATTGGGAAACGAATGTGACTATAATAAGTAATTATGTTTTTCAATTTATTTTAAATAATTTTTTAGAAAACAGGTATATGATATTGAATCCTATATGGGCTAATTTTATTTCAGTATATATGAATATGAATATGAATATGTTGCAGAGTATAATAATTGAAAATAAAGAAAGAAGAGAAAGACGGACGGATAAACAAACGGGGAGACAGAAAGGCAAAATGAATTGCAAACAAATTTATATATACATACAAACACACACGCGTATACACATACACACAAGTGTGTACAAATAATTTTTAGGCGTCTTTTGGCGCCATTATGAATTATTGTTTTATATGAAAAATGAAAACGAAAACGAAAATGAAAACGAAAGCGAACGAAAAATGCACATTCACAAATACGCAGCCATATAATTAATAAGGCACATTAGCAGGATATTTGCGTCGCCCAAAAAGAGAATATTTCACCTATGTATGTTTCACTTGTATGTAAAATACACCTATTCAAGTTTGTAGAATTTTGGCAAACTATTTGGGACTCCCATGGGCAGAACAGTTGAGAGAAGGATCAGCATCTAACCCCTATTTATTTTAATGATTTTGTAGTAATATTATTTTTGTTATTTTTGTTTATTTCACTTTCCGACACACTTTACAAATACTTACGCTTTTTTTATATTATCTTTATAACCTTCTTTTATAGTTTTTTACGGCCAGCGGAATAATTAATGAGAAACAAACCAACGACAATTGCGAATGCTAGTAATGTGCCAGTCTCAAGAGTAGTGTATCGATTAGAGAATAGAGAATATTATCGATATCGATGTTTAGATGAGAAAACTTTGCTATGTCCCTGAATGTATTCCGTCCCTGAACAAAAGTTTTTTCTATTGGGAAAGCGCAAAATTTAAATTTGATTTTTAAATATGATTTTATGTAAGCTATTGTTTTAACAATTTACACAAATAGATACCAAAGTACATATATTTATTGGGAGAGAGACACTTGTATGTGTGTGAAACTTGGTATGGTAATATTGGTTTAAGTGAGAACTGGTAAGTTTTTGTTGTTTAATTTGGTAAGGAGTAGCAATCGGTTTATGCATTCAGGTTAGAATGCAGAATTATAGTATGTTTGGTAGGTATGTACAATTTGTGAACAATTATTAAGAATATTTTAGTTTATGCTCAGATATAAAAGTGGTCTGTATGTGGAGCAAAATTGGGAAACGAATGTGTAATAAGTAATTATGTTTTATTTATTTTAAATAATTTTTTTATGAAAATATATATATTATAATGAGAAAAGCTATATTTTATTTTATTTCAGTATATATGAATATGAATATGAATATGTTGCAGAGTATAATAATTGAAAATAAAGAAAGAAGAGAAAGACGGACGGATAAACAAACGGGGAGACAGAAAGGCAAAATGAATTGCAAACAAATTTATATATACATACAAACACACACGCGTATACACATACACACAAGTGTGTACAAATAATTTTTAGGCGTCTTTTGGCGCCATTATGAATTATTGTTTTATATGAGAAAATGAAAACGAAAACGAAAATGAAAAATAAACGCCAACAAAAATGGCACTTTCACATATATCGTCGCCAAAGCATATAATTAATAAGGCACATTAGCAGGATATTTGTGTCGCCCCAAAAAGAGAATATTTCACCTATGTATGTTTCACATGTATGTAAAATACACCTATTCAAGTTTGTAGAATTTTGGCAAACTATTTGGGACTCCCATGGGCAGAACAGTTGAGACGAAGATCAACACTTACCCCTATTTATTTAATGATTTTGTAAATTATTATTATTTTTGTTTCTTTCACTTTCCGATACACACTTTACAAATACTACGCTTTTTTATATTATATTTTCAACCTTCTTTTATAGTTTTTTACGGCCAGCGGAGTAATTAATGAGAAACAAACCAACGACAATTGCGAATGCTAGTAATGTGCCAGTCTCAAGAGTAGTGTATCGATTAGAGAATAGAGAATATTATCGATATCGATGTTTAGAGAGAACTTTGCTATGTCCCTGAATGTATTCCGTCCCTGAACAAAAGTTTTTCTATTGGGAAAGCGCAAAATTTAAATTTGATTTTTAAATATGATTTTATGTAAGCTATTGTTTTAACAATTTACACAAATAGATACCAAAGTACATATATTTATTGGGAGAGAGACACTTGTATGTGTGTGAAACTTGGTATGGTAATATTGGTTTAAGTGAGAACTGGTAAGTTTTTGTTGTTTAATTTGGTAAGGAGTAGCAATCGGTTTATGCATTCAGGTTAGAATGCAGAATTATAGTATGTTTGGTAGGTATGTACAATTTGTGAACAATTATTAAGAATATTTTAGTTTATGCTCAGATATAAAAGTGGTCTGTATGTGGAGCAAAATTGGGAAACGAATGTGTAATAAGTAATTATGTTTTATTTATTTTAAATAATTTTTTTATGAAAATATATATATTATAATGAGAAAAGCTATATTTTATTTTATTTCAGTATATATGAATATGAATATGAATATGTTGCAGAGTATAATAATTGAAAATAAAGAAAGAAGAGAAAGACGGACGGATAAACAAACGGGGAGACAGAAAGGCAAAATGAATTGCAAACAAATTTATATATACATACAAACACACACGCGTATACACATACACACAAGTGTGTACAAATAATTTTAGGGCCGTTTTTGGCGCCATTATGAATTATTGTTTTATATGAAAAATGAAAACGAAAACGAAAATGAAAACGAAAGCGAACGAAAAATGCACATTCACAAATACGCAGCCATATAATTAATAAGGCACATTAGCAGGATATTTGCGTCGCCAAAAAAGAGAATATTTCACCTATGTATGTTTCACTTGTATGTAAAATACACCTATTCAAGTTTGTAGAATTTTGGCAAACTATTTGGGACTCCCATGGGCAGAACAGTTGAGACGAAGATCAACACTTACCCCTATTTATTTAATGATTTTGTAAATTATTATTATTTTTGTTTCTTTTTGCCAATACACACTTTACAAATGCTTTTTTATATTATTATTTTTAACCTTCACTTTATACTACCTTTTACAGAATTATTGAGAAACAAACAACGACAATTGCGAATACTAGCTAATGTGTAGGTTACAAGTGTAACGATTAGATAATAGAAGTTTTTTAGGCCAGCGGTAATTAATGAGAAAAAAAATTGGATATTGAATATTATCGATATCGATGTTTAGAGAGAACTTTGCTATGTCCCTGAATGTATTCCGTCCCTGAACAAAAGTTTTTCTATTGGGAAAGCGCAAAATTTAAATTTGATTTTTAAATATGATTTTATGTAAGCTATTGTTTTAACAATTTACACAAATAGATACCAAAGTACATATATTTATTGGGAGAGAGACACTTGTATGTGTGTGAAACTTGGTATGGTAATATTGGTTTAAGTGAGAACTGGTAAGTTTTTGTTGTTTAATTTGGTAAGGAGTAGCAATCGGTTTATGCATTCAGGTTAGAATGCAGAATTATAGTATGTTTGGTAGGTATGTACAATTTGTGAACAATTATTAAGAATATTTTAGTTTATGCTCAGATATAAAAGTGGTCTGTATGTGGGGGAGCAAATGGTTGGGAAACGAATGTGTAATAAGTAATTATGTTTTATTTATTTTAAATAATTTTTTTATGAAAATATATATATTATAATGAGAAAAGCTATATTTTATTTTATTTCAGTATATATGAATATGAATATGAATATGTTGCAGAGTATAATAATTGAAAATAAAGAAAGAAGAGAAAGACGGACGGATAAACAAACGGGGAGACAGAAAGGCAAAATGAATTGCAAACAAATTTATATATACATACAAACACACACGCGTATACACATACACACAAGTGTGTACAAATAATTTTTAGGCGTCTTTTGGCGCCATTATGAATTATTGTTTTATATGAAAAATGAAAACGAAAACGAAAATGAAAACGAAAGCGAACGAAAAATGCACATTCACAAATACGCAGCCATATAATTAATAAGGCACATTAGCAGGATATTTGCGTCGCCAAAAAAGAGAATATTTCACCTATGTATGTTTCACTTGTATGTAAAATACACCTATTCAAGTTTGTAGAATTTTGGCAAACTATTTGGGACTCCCATGGGCAGAACAGTTGAGACGAAGATCAACACTTACCCCTATTTATTTAATGATTTTGTAAATTATTATTATTTTTGTTTCTTTCACTTTCCGATACACACTTTACAAATACTACGCTTTTTTATATTATATTTTCAACCTTCTTTTATAGTTTTTTACGGCCAGCGGAATAATTAATGAGAAACAAACCAACGACAATTGCGAATGCTAGTAATGTGCCAGTCTCAAGAGTAGTGTATCGATTAGAGAATAGAGAATATTATCGATATCGATGTTTAGAGAGAACTTTGCTATGTCCCTGAATGTATTCCGTCCCTGAACAAAAGTTTTTCTATTGGGAAAGCGCAAAATTTAAATTTGATTTTTAAATATGATTTTATGTAAGCTATTGTTTTAACAATTTACACAAATAGATACCAAAGTACATATATTTATTGGGAGAGAGACACTTGTATGTGTGTGAAACTTGGTATGGTAATATTGGTTTAAGTGAGAACTGGTAAGTTTTTGTTGTTTAATTTGGTAAGGAGTAGCAATCGGTTTATGCATTCAGGTTAGAATGCAGAATTATAGTATGTTTGGTAGGTATGTACAATTTGTGAACAATTATTAAGAATATTTTAGTTTATGCTCAGATATAAAAGTGGTCTGTATGTGGAGCAAAATTGGGAAACGAATGTGTAATAAGTAATTATGTTTTATTTATTTTAAATAATTTTTTTATGAAAATATATATATTATAATGAGAAAAGCTATATTTTATTTTATTTCAGTATATATGAATATGAATATGAATATGTTGCAGAGTATAATAATTGAAAATAAAGAAAGAAGAGAAAGACGGACGGATAAACAAACGGGGAGACAGAAAGGCAAAATGAATTGCAAACAAATTTATATATACATACAAACACACACGCGTATACACATACACACAAGTGTTGTACAAATAATTTTTAGGCGTCTTTTGGCGCCATTATGAATTATTGTTTTATATGAAAAATGAAAACGAAAACGAAAATGAAAACGAAAGCGAACGAAAAATGCACATTCACAAATACGCAGCCATATAATTAATAAGGCACATTAGCAGGATATTTGCGTCGCCAAAAAAGAGAATATTTCACCTATGTATGTTTCACTTGTATGTAAAATACACCTATTCAAGTTTGTAGAATTTTGGCAAACTATTTGGGACTCCCATGGGCAGAACAGTTGAGACGAAGATCAACACTTACCCCTATTTATTTAATGATTTTGTAAATTATTATTATTTTTGTTTCTTTCACTTTCCGATACACACTTTACAAATACTACGCTTTTTTATATTATATTTTCAACCTTCTTTTATAGTTTTTTACGGCCAGCGGAATAATTAATGAGAAACAAACCAACGACAATTGCGAATGCTAGTAATGTGCCAGTCTCAAGAGTAGTGTATCGATTAGAGAATAGAGAATATTATCGATATCGATGTTTGATTAGAGAAATTTGCTATGTCCCTGAATGTATTCCGTCCCTGAAAAAAAGGTTTTTCTATTGGGAAAGCGCAAAATTTAAATTTGATTTTTAAATATGATTTTATGTAAGCTATTGTTTTAACAATTTACACAAATAGATACCAAAGTACATATATTTATTGGGAGAGAGACACTTGTATGTGTGTGAAACTTGGTATGGTAATATTGGTTTAAGTGAGAACTGGTAAGTTTTTGTTGTTTAATTTGGTAAGGAGTAGCAATCGGTTTATGCATTCAGGTTAGAATGCAGAATTATAGTATGTTTGGTAGGTATGTACAATTTGTGAACAATTATTAAGAATATTTTAGTTTATGCTCAGATATAAAAGTGGTCTGTATGTGGAGCAAAATTGGGAAACGAATGTGTAATAAGTAATTATGTTTTATTTATTTTAAATAATTTTTTTATGAAAATATATATATTATAATGAGAAAAGCTATATTTTATTTTATTTCAGTATATATGAATATGAATATGAATATGTTGCAGAGTATAATAATTGAAAATAAAGAAAGAAGAGAAAGACGGACGGATAAACAAACGGGGAGACAGAAAGGCAAAATGAATTGCAAACAAATTTATATATACATACAAACACACACGCGTATACACATACACACAAGTGTGTACAAATAATTTTTAGGCGTCTTTTGGCGCCATTATGAATTATTGTTTTATATGAAAAATGAAAACGAAAACGAAAATGAAAACGAAAGCGAACGAAAAATGCACATTCACAAATACGCAGCCATATAATTAATAAGGCACATTAGCAGGATATTTGCGTCGCCCCAAAAAGAGAATATTTCACCTATGTATGTTTCATTTGTATGTAAAATACACCTATTCAAGTTTGTAGAATTTTGGCAAACTATTTGGGACTCCCATGGGCAGAACAGTTGAGACGAAGATCAACACTTACCCCTATTTATTTAATGATTTTGTAAATTATTATTATTTTTGTTTCTTTCACTTTCCGATACACACTTTACAAATACTACGCTTTTTTATATACAAACGGTCAGTGACACTGACCATCTATGGGCAAAATTTTATAAAGTTGACAAACGACAGTAAATACTAGTCCTAATTCTAGGTTACAATGCTTACTATTAGACAGTAGTAATAAATTCGGGTTGATTTGATTAGAAAATCAAAAATTTGACTATAACAAGGTCTGTTTTTTTCAAGGAATTTTAACAGGTGTGTAAAAACAGGCAATGACATTGATCCTATATGGGCAAAATTTACAGATATGTTTAAAAACAATAAGCATTAGTCTAAACTCTAGCTTATAAAGCTAGCTAATAGATAGTAGCAAAAGATTTGGGGTGATTTGATTACAAAATCAAAAATTGGCAATAATTAATGCTCTTTTCACGGAAATCCATACAAGTGCCATACAAACGGTCAGTGACATTGACCATTTATGGGCAGAATTTTTATAAAGTTGACAAACGGCAGCAAACACTAGTCCCAAATCTAGGTAACAATTCTAACTATTAGATAATAGCAAAAAATTTGGGGTGGTTTAATTAGAAAATCAAAAATTTGACTATAATAAGTTCTGTTTTTCAAGGAATTTACACAAGTGTGTACAAACAGGCAATGACATTGATCCTATATAGGCAAATTTTACAGATATGTTTAAAAACAACAAGCATTAGTCTAGACTCTAGCTTATAAAGCTAGCTAATAGATAGTAGCAAAAGATTTGGGGTGATTTGATTACAAAATCAAAAAATTGGCAATAATTAATGCTGTTTTCACGAAAATCCATACAAGTGCCATACAGACGGTCAGTGACACTGACCATTTATGGGCAGAATTTTTATAAAGTTGACAAACGGCAGCAAACACTAGTCCCAAATCTAGGTAACAATTCTAACTATTAGATAATAGCAAAAATTTGGGGTGGTTTAATTAGAAAATCAAAAATTTGACTATAATAAGTTCTGTTTTTCAAGGGATTTACACAAGTGTGTACAAACAGGCAATGACATTGATCCTATATAGGCAAATTTTACAGATATGTTTAAAAACAATAAGCATTAGTCTAAACTCTAGCTTATAAAGCTAGCTAATAGATAGTAGCAAAAGATTTGGGGTAATTTGATTACAAAATCAAAAAATTGGCAATAATTAATGCTGTTTTCACGGAAATCCATACAAGTGCCGTACAAACGGTCAGTGACACTGACCATCTATGGGCAGAATTTTTATAAAGTTGACAAACGGCAGCAAACACTAGTCCTAATTGTAGGTAACAATTCTAACTATTAGATAATAGCAAAAAATTTGGGGTGTTTTAATTGGAAAATCAAAAATTTGACTATAATAAGTTCTGTTTTTCAAGGAATTTACACAAGTGTGTACAAACAGGCAATGGCATTGATCCTATATAGGCAAATTTTACAGATATGTTTAAAAACAATAAGCATTAGTCTAGATTCTAGCTTATAAAGCTAGCTAATAGATAGTAGCAAAAGATTTGGGGTGATTTGATTACAAAATCAAAAAATTGGCAATAATTAATGCTGTTTTCACGGAAATCTATACAAGTGCCGTACAAACGGTCAGTGACACTGACCATCTATGGGCAAAATTTTATAAAGTTGACAAACGACAGTAAATACTAGTCCTAATTCTAGGTTACAATGCTAACTATTAGACAGTAGTAATAAATTCGGGTTGATTTGATTAGAAAATCAAAAATTTGACTATAACAAGGTCGTTTTTTCAAGGAATTTTAACAGGTGTGTAAAAACAGGCAATGACATTGATCCTATATGGGCAAAATTTACAGATATGTTTAAAAACAATAAGCATTAGTCTAAACTCTAGCTTATAAAGCTAGCTAATAGATAGTAGCAAAAGATTTGGGGTGATTTGATTACAAAATCAAAAAATTGGCAATAATTAATGCTCTTTTCACGGAAATCCATACAAGTGCCGTACAAACGGTCAGTGACATTGACCATTTATGGGCAGAACCTTTATAAAGTTGACAAACGGCAGCAAACACTAGTCCCAAATCTAGGTAACAATTCTAACTATTAGATAATAGCAAAAAATTTGGGGTGGTTTAATTAGAAAATCAAAAATTTGACTATAATAAGTTCTGTTTTTCAAGGAATTTACACAAGTGTGTACAAACAGGCAATGACACTGATCCCACATAGGCAAATTTTACAGATATGTTTAAAAACAATAAGCATTAGTCTAAACTCTAGCTTATAAAGCTAGCTAATAGATAGTAGCAAAAGATTTGGGGTAATTTGATTACAAAATCAAAAAATTGGCAATAATTAATGCTGTTTTCACGGAAATCCATACAAGTGCCGTACAAACGGTCAGTGACACTGACCATCTATGGGCAGAATTTTTATAAAGTTGACAAACGGCAGCAAACACTAGTCCTAATTGTAGGTAACAATTCTAACTATTAGATAATAGCAAAAAATTTGGGGTGTTTTAATTGGAAAATCAAAATTTGACTATAATAAGTTCTGTTTTTCAAGGAATTTACACAAGTGTGTACAAACAGGCAATGACATTGATCCTATATAGGCAAATTTTACAGATATGTTTAAAAACAATAAGCATTAGTCTAGACTCTAGCTTATGAAGCTAGCTAATAGATAGTAGCAAAAGATTTGGGGTGATTTGATTACAAGATCAAAAAATTGGCAATAATTAATGCTGTTTTCACGGAAATCTATACAAGTGCCGTACAAACGGTCAGTGACACTGACCATCTATAGGCAAAATTTTATAAAGTTGACAAACGACAGTAAATACTAGTCCTAATTCTAGGTTACAATGCTAACTATTAGACAGTAGTAATAAATTCGGGTTGATTTGATTAGAAAATCAAAAATTTGACTATAACAAGGTCTGTTTTTTCAAGGAATTTTAACAGGTGTGTAAAAACAGGCAATGACATTGATCCTATATGGACAAAATTTACAGATATGTTTAAAAACAATAAGCATTAGTCTAAACTCTAGCTTATAAAGCTAGCTAATAGATAGTAGCAAAAGATTTGGGGTGATTTGATTACAAAATCAAAAAATTGGCAATAATTAATGCTCTTTTCACGGAAATCCATACAAGTGCCGTACAAACGGTCAGTGACATTGACCATTTATGGGCAGAATTTTTATAAAGTTGACAAACGGCAGCAAACACTAGTCCCAAATCTAGGTAACAATTCTAACTATTAGATAATAGCAAAAAATTTGGGGTGGTTTAATTAGAAAATCAAAAATTTGACTATAATAAGTTCTGTTTTTCAAGGAATTTACACAAGTGTGTACAAACAGGCAATGACACTGATCCTATATAGGCAAATTTTACAGATATGTTTAAAAACAATAAGCATTAGTCTAAACTCTAGCTTATAAGGCTAGCTAATAGATAGTAGCAAAAGATTTGGGGTAATTTGATTACAAAATCAAAAAATTGGCAATAATTAATGCTGTTTTCACGGAAATCCATACAAGTGCCGTACAAACGGTCAGTGACACTGACCATCTATGGGCAGAATTTTTATAAAGTTGACAAACGGCAGCAAACACTAGTCCTAATTGTAGGTAACAATTCTAACTATTAGATAATAGCAAAAAATTTGGGGTGTTTTAATTGGAAAATCAAAAATTTGACTATAATAAGTTCTGTTTTTCAAGGAATTTACACAAGTGTGTACAAACAGGCAATGACATTGATCCTATATAGGCAAATTTTACAGATATGTTTAAAAACAATAAGCATTAGTCTAGACTCTAGCTTATAAAGCTAGCTAATAGATAGTAGCAAAAGATTTGGGGTGATTTGATTACAAAATCAAAAAATTGGCAATAATTAATGCTGTTTTCACGGAAATCTATACAAGTGCCGTACAAACGGTCAGTGACACTGACCATCTATAGGCAAAATTTTATAAAGTTGACAAACGACAGTAAATACTAGTCCTAATTCTAGGTTACAATGCTAACTATTAGACAGTAGTAATAAATTCGGGTTGATTTGATAAGAAAATCAAAAATTTGACTATAACAAGGTCTGTTTTTTTCAAGGAATTTTAACAGGTGTGTAAAAACAGGAAATGACATTGATCCTATATGGGCAAAATTTACAGATATGTTTAAAAACAATAAGCATTAGTCTAAACTCTAGCTTATAAAGCTAGCTAATAGATAGTAGCAAAAGATTTGGGGTGATTTGATTACAAAATCAAAAAATTGGCAATAATTAATGCTCTTTTCACGGAAATCCATACAAGTGCCGTACAAACTGTCAGTGACATTGACCATTTATGGGCAGAACCTTTATAAAGTTGACAAACGGCAGCAAACACTAGTCCCAAATCTAGGTAACAATTCTAACTATTAGATAATAGCAAAAAATTTGGGGTGGTTTAATTAGAAAATCAAAAATTTGACTATAATAAGTTCTGTTTTTCAAGGAATTTACACAAGTGTGTACAAACAGGCAATGACACTGATCCCATATAGGCAAATTTTACAGATATGTTTAAAAACAATAAGCATTAGTCTAAACTCTAGCTTATAAAGCTAGCTAATAGATAGTAGCAAAAGATTTGGGGTAATTTGATTACAAAATCAAAAAATTGGCAATAATTAATGCTGTTTTCACGGAAATCCATACAAGTGCCGTACAAACGGTCAGTGACACTGACCATCTATGGGCAGAATTTTTATAAAGTTGACAAACGGCAGCAAACACTAGTCCTAATTGTAGGTAACAATTCTAACTATTAGATAATAGCAAAAAATTTGGGGTGTTTTAATTGGAAAATCAAAATTTGACTATAATAAGTTCTGTTTTTCAAGGAATTTACACAAGTGTGTACAAACAGGCAATGACATTGATCCTATATAGGCAAATTTTACAGATATGTTTAAAAACAATAAGCATTAGTCTAGACTCTAGCTTATGAAGCTAGCTAATAGATAGTAGCAAAAGATTTGGGGTGATTTGATTACAAGATCAAAAAATTGGCAATAATTAATGCTGTTTTCACGGAAATCTATACAAGTGCCGTACAAACGGTCAGTGACACTGACCATCTATAGGCAAAATTTTATAAAGTTGACAAACGACAGTAAATACTAGTCCTAATTCTAGGTTACAATGCTAACTATTAGACAGTAGTAATAAATTCGGGTTGATTTGATTAGAAAATCAAAAATTTGACTATAACAAGGTCTGTTTTTTCAAGGAATTTTAACAGGTGTGTAAAAACAGGCAATGACATTGATCCTATATGGGCAAAATTTACAGATATGTTTAAAAACAATAAGCATTAGTCTAAACTCTAGCTTATAAAGCTAGCTAATAGATAGTAGCAAAAGATTTGGGGTGATTTGATTACAAAATCAAAAAATTGGCAATAATTAATGCTCTTTTCACGGAAATCCATACAAGTGTCGTACAAACGGTCAGTGACATTGACCATTTATGGGCAGAATTTTTATAAAGTTGACAAACGGCAGCAAACACTAGTCCCAAATCTAGGTAACAATTCTAACTATTAGATAATAGCAAAAAATTTGGGGTGGTTTAATTAGAAAATCAAAAATTTGACTATAATAAGTTCTGTTTTTCAAGGAATTTACACAAGTGTGTACAAACAGGCAATGACACTGATCCTATATAGGCAAATTTTACAGATATGTTTAAAAACAATAAGCATTAGTCTAAACTCTAGCTTATAAGGCTAGCTAATAGATAGTAGCAAAAGATTTGGGGTAATTTGATTACAAAATCAAAAAATTGGCAATAATTAATGCTGTTTTCACGGAAATCCATACAAGTGCCGTACAAACGGTCAGTGACACTGACCATCTATGGGCAGAATTTTTATAAAGTTGACAAACGGCAGCAAACACTAGTCCTAATTGTAGGTAACAATTCTAACTATTAGATAATAGCAAAAAATTTGGGGTGTTTTAATTGGAAAATCAAAAATTTGACTATAATAAGTTCTGTTTTTCAAGGAATTTACACAAGTGTGTACAAACAGGCAATGACATTGATCCTATATAGGCAAATTTTACAGATATGTTTAAAAACAATAAGCATTAGTCTAGACTCTAGCTTATGAAGCTAGCTAATAGATAGTAGCAAAAGATTTGGGGTGATTTGATTACAAAATCAAAAAATTGGCAATAATTAATGCTGTTTTCACGGAAATCTATACAAGTGCCGTACAAACGGTCAGTGACACTGACCATCTATAGGCAAAATTTTATAAAGTTGACAAACGACAGTAAATACTAGTCCTAATTCTAGGTTACAATGCTAACTATTAGACAGTAGTAATAAATTCGGGTTGATTTGATAAGAAAATCAAAAATTTGACTATAACAAGGTCTGTTTTTTCAAGGAATTTTAACAGGTGTGTAAAAACAGGAAATGACATTGATCCTATATGGGCAAAATTTACAGATATGTTTAAAAACAATAAGCATTAGTCTAAACTCTAGCTTATAAAGCTAGCTAATAGATAGTAGCAAAAGATTTGGGGTAATTTGATTACAAAATCAAAAAATTGGCAATAATTAATGCTGTTTTCACGGAAATCCATACAAGTGCCGTACAAACGGTCAGTGACACTGACCATCTATGGGCAGAATTTTTATAAAGTTGACAAACGGCAGCAAACACTAGTCCTAATTGTAGGTAACAATTCTAACTATTAGATAATAGCAAAAAATTTGGGGTGTTTTAATTGGAAAATCAAAAATTTGACTATAATAAGTTCTGTTTTTCAAGGAATTTACACAAGTGTGTACAAACAGGCAATGGCATTGATCCTATATAGGCAAATTTTACAGATATGTTTAAAAACAATAAGCATTAGTCTAGATTCTAGCTTATAAAGCTAGCTAATAGATAGTAGCAAAAGATTTGGGGTGATTTGATTACAAAATCAAAAAATTGGCAATAATTAATGCTGTTTTCACGGAAATCTATACAAGTGCCGTACAAACGGTCAGTGACACTGACCATCTATGGGCAAAATTTTATAAAGTTGACAAACGGCAGCAAACACTAGTCCCAAATCTAGGTAACAATTCTAACTATTAGATAATAGCAAAAAATTTGGGGTGTTTTAATTGGAAAATCAAAATTTGACTATAATAAGTTCTGTTTTTCAAGGAATTTACACAAGTGTGTACAAACAGGCAATGACATTGATCCTATATAGGCAAATTTTACAGATATGTTTAAAAACAATAAGCATTAGTCTAGACTCTAGCTTATGAAGCTAGCTAATAGATAGTAGCAAAAGATTTGGGGTGATTTGATTACAAGATCAAAAAATTGGCAATAATTAATGCTGTTTTCACGGAAATCTATACAAGTGCCGTACAAACGGTCAGTGACACTGACCATCTATAGGCAAAATTTTATAAAGTTGACAAACGACAGTAAATACTAGTCCTAATTCTAGGTTACAATGCTAACTATTAGACAGTTGTAATAAATTCGGGTTGATTTGATTAGAAAATCAAAAATTTGACTATAACAAGGTCTGTTTTTTCAAGGAATTTTAACAGGTGTGTAAAAACAGGAAATGACATTGATCCTATATGGGCAAAATTTACAGATATGTTTAAAAACAATAAACATTAGTCTAAACTCTAGCTTATAAAGCTAGCTAATAGATAGTAGCAAAAGATTTGGGGTGATTTGATTACAAAATCAAAAAATTGGCAATAATTAATGCTGTTTTCACGAAAATCCATACAAGTGCCATACAGACGGTCAGTGACATTGACCATTTATGGGCAGAATTTTTATAAAGTTGACAAACGGCAGCAAACACTAGTCCCAAATCTAGGTAACAATTCTAACTATTAGATAATAGCAAAAAATTTGGGGTGGTTTAATTAGAAAATCAAAAATTTGACTATAATAAGTTCTGTTTTTCAAGGAATTTACACAAGTGTGTACAAACAGGCTATGACATTGATCCTATTTAGGCAAATTTTACAGATATGTTTAAAAACAATAAGCATAAGTCTGAACTCTAGCTTATGATGCTGGGTATTAGATAGTGGCAAGGGATTTGGCGTGATTTGATTAAAAAGTAAGGCAATTGCCCATCACAAGGTTTGTGTGTAAGGGGTTTTCTGCAAGTGCGTACAAACGGTCAACGAAATTGATCGTTAATAGGCGAAATTTGATAAATATGTTTACAAGCAACAAACTTGAATCTTACTCTAGTTTACACTGCTATTTATCAAAACTATCTAAAAGTTTGAGACGATTTGATTCAGAAATCAAAAAATTTCCTATCACAAGGACTGTCTATGGGCAAAATTTTATAAAGTTGACAAACGACATCAAATACTAGTTCTAATTCTAGGTTACAATGCTAACTATTAGACAGTAGTAATAAATTTGGGTTGATTTGATTAGAAAATCAAAAATTTTACTATAACAAGGTCTGGTTTTTCAAGGAATTTTAACAGGTGTGTAAAAACAGGAAATGACATTGATCCTATATGGGCAAAATTTACAGATATGTTTAAAAACAATAAGCATTAGTCTAAACTCTAGCTTTTAAAGCTAGCTAATAGATAGTAGCAAAAGATTTGGGGTGATTTGATTACAAAATCAAAAAATTGGCAATAATTAATGCTGTTTTCACGGAAAAATATACAAGTGCCATACAAACGGTCAGTGACACTGACCATCTATGGGCAGAATTTTTATAAAGTTGATAAATGGCAGCAAACACTAGTCCCAATTCTAGGTAATAATTCTAACTTTTAGATAATAGCAATAAATTTGGGGTGGTTTAATTAGAAAATCAAAAATTTGACTATAATAAGTTCTGTTTTTCAAGGAATTTACACAAGTGTGTACAAACAGGCTATGACATTGATCCTATTTAGGCAAATTTTACAGATATGTTTAAAAACATTAAGCATGAGTCTGAATTCAAGCTTATGATGTTGGCTATTAGATAGTGGCAAGAGATTTGGCGTGATTTGATTAAAAATAAGGCAATTGCCCATCACAAGGTTTGTGTGTAAGGGGTTTTCTGCAAGTGCGTACAAACGGTAAACGAAATTGATCGTTAATAGGCGAAATTTGATAAATATGTTTACAAGCAACAAACTTGAATCTCACTCTAGTTTTTGCTGCCATTTACCAAAATTAGCTAAAAGTTTGAGGTGATTTGATTCAAAAATCAAAGAAATTGTCTATCACAAGGACTGTCTAAGGGCAAAATTTTATATAGTTGACAATGGACAGCAAATACTAGTCCTAACTCTAGGTTACGATGCTAACTATTTGATAGCAGTAATAAATTCAGGGTGATTTGATTAGAAAATCAGAAATTTGACTATAGTAAGGTCTGTTTTTCAAGGAATTTTATCAGGTGTGTATAAACAGGCAATGACATTGATCCTATATGATATTTGGCGTGATTTGATTAAAATAAGACAATTGCCCATCACAAGGTCTGTGTGTAAGGAATTTTCTACAAGTGCGTGCAAACGGCCAACGAAATTGATCATTAATAGTCGAAATTAAGTCTCACTCTAGTTTGTACTGCTATTTACCAAAAACTAGCTGAAAGTTTGAGGTGATTTGATTCAAAAATTAAAAATTGTCTATCACAAGTTCTGTGTGTAAGGAATCACCTACCGGTGCATAGAAACGGTCAGTGGTGCTGTTCGCCTGTGGGCACAACTTCATGAATATGTTGAAATAAGGCAAACATGAGTCTAATTCCTAGTTTATGATGCTAACTATTAGATAGTAGCAAAAGACTTAGGTTGATTTGATTAGAAAGTGAAAATTGACTATAATTAGATCTGTTTTAAAGGAATTGACACAAGTACCATATAAACCATCAATGACGCTAATCATCCGTTGGTGAAACCTGTATAAATTTGTCTAAAAACAAAGGAATGAATCTAATCCCCAATGCTATATTCTAGATAGAAGCAAAGGATTTAAGGTCGTTTGATTAAGAACAAAATTGTTAATCATATGGTCTGTATTTTAAGAAGTTAACACAGTTGTACACAAATGGGCAACGACACTGATTGTTAATGGGCAGAATTTTATAAATAGGCTTAAGAGCATCTAACATGAGTCCAGTCCCTAGTTTATGATGTTAACTATTAGATAGAAGCCAAAGACCTGAGGTGATTTGATTAGGGATACAAATTTTTTTGATTTTCATAGGCTCTGAATTCAAGGAAATCTACAAAGTGCCATTTAAACGTTCAATGAATATTGATCGTCTACGGGCAGAATTTTATAAATATGTTTAAGTGTTGCAAACATGTAAGATGTATACAGAAGAAAGGGTACATGTGTCTATAATGATTTGGCTATTTATGTCAATCCAGAACACATATACTCCATGTGATCTGCCAGGTACTGACAAACAAAAATCGGCCAAATAGCGAAATGTATTATTTTAAGTTATAAGATTAGTCTTGTACCAAACACCATTTTACTGTCAAGTAACTGCCTTGCGTCTGATGCATTATGTAGCTAGCTTTGTATTTGTGTATGTGGCCAATAAAATGCTGTGAACTTTGAGAATTGTCGTGAGCAGTCAGTTTTCTTCTTTTTTTTTTTTTTTTTTTTTTTTTTTTTTTTTTTTTTTAAGTCATTTTATATTAAATGATTTCATTTAGAGAAAGTTTTATTGAGAAATTGTGACAAATTAGTTAATTGAAAGCAAATATATCAACAAGCATGAGATTGTTTAGTACATTCGGCCAATAGAACTCCGTGAGCTGTGGGGATCGTCATTCATTCAGTAAGTAGTCGGCTTTTTTTTTTTTTTTTTTTTTTTTTTTTTTTGTATTTAATGATTTTATTTAGAGGACTTTTAATTGAGAAATTGTAACAAAATTAATAATAGTGAATTAAATGATTGAAAGAAAAAATACTGACAAGGATTCAGAAACCTTTTTTATGTTTAACATGTCTTAAAGTTGTTAACATTATAAATTTTAATTCATTTGCATATATATACTTATTTATTATGTAAAGATAGGTGATTTAAATTGTAAGTTTATGCCCTCTTGGCTTGTTTATTTTACCAGTATACTTGTTGAGTGATATATTCATTTATTGAATTTTTTTTTTTTTTTTTTTTTTTTTATATTAACATAACATTTAGCTTTTATAGTTTGTGTGTTTACATGTAAGTATTTTAACCTTTTACTGGAGGGGGGCCCCGCTTGCATTACAGTCCAAAG
This sequence comes from Drosophila cardini, assembly GCA_018903735.1. Lineage (NCBI taxonomy): Eukaryota > Metazoa > Arthropoda > Insecta > Diptera > Drosophilidae > Drosophila > Drosophila cardini. Next base: position 24,477 of record JAEIGM010000435.1, read on the forward strand.
CATTTGTAAGTGATGTTGCAATATAAATATTTATTAATATATTTTTGTTTATGTTAATGTAAGTAAAATAATTGATTAAATTATAAGTTTATGACTTAATTTCCTGCCTGGCCAAAGACGTTCTATTATTGACTCATTCATTTTCTTATTTTATAAATATAAATTTGGATTTTGGCTTTTATAGATTTTTTTTTTTTTTTTTTAAATGTAGGTATTTATTTATTTGCTGGAGCGGGTCTTAATATTATTGAAGCCATCTTCAAAGAGCATTGACAGTTGATTTAAACTTAAATTATTAACATTATTATTATTGTCATATGGCGACAGTGACGTAGTAGATGAGTTGTATAGACGCCGTGCTGCTAAAGGTTGGTTATAGCATTTGACTGCAGCTTTATAGGCAGGACAACCTCTAAATGTGGCAACATGATTGCCCTTGCAATTGGCACACAGGCCATCTACGTACCTAGGTTTTCTGCATTCATCAGAGGGATGATGCTCAGCACATTTGAAACACGTGTAATAGCTCAATGTGCAGTTTTCAATTTTATGTCCGAATTTTTGGCACTTCTGACATTGGGGAATATTTTTAACCTGGTATGGTTGTTCGATTGTTACTGGATATGTGCCCAGTTTGGTGATCTTTAATACGTCCCAATTATTTGGGCTGGGTAGAATATCAACTCTAAACGTGTTTGTTGGTTTCTTTGTATATGAGCCAATAGTGTTTCCAACGTAAACAGTGGAGTGGCCTAAATAATTTAATTGTTGGGAGATCCAAGATAGTGGAGTGGATATATGAAGACCTTTTATAATTATTTTGAAATTATTTGTATTTTTACCCTCTTGGGAGATAGCATTAATGTTATTAGCTTCAAATATGTTCATGAGTTTGTCATGATTTATGACATTGTTACATTTAAAACAGAGCCCTTGTCCAGAAATTGGAGTTGTAGTAAACGAGTCTGCACCTATTTCTTTAAGAGCCAATTCTATAACATTAAATGCATCCTTAACATTAGGTAGAAAAATTTTTGGGACTATGGTCCCCTGACGGTTGTTTGGAGCAGGATTTGTTGAATCCGTGGATTCATTGTTGTTGGCAGCTTCATCTTCTTGATCATTTTTTGTGGCATAGTCAGAGGGTTCTGGAGTCCAGCTTTTTGATTCCTTTTCAATGTTCAGAGGTGCAGGTTCCTTATTGGCATCAGGGTCGTCCGATTTGCTTATGGCAACTGTTAGTTTGTATGTAACATTATTGTTTGAATTATTATTATTCAATAAGTATCCTGGAATTGGCAGGTAGATTTGTGAGTTGTCTGTAACAGGTTGGTTGCTTGGCGAAACGGCGCTATTGGGGTTGGGGGTTGCCATATTGGAATCTGTTATTGAAACATAAAATTAAAATTAACATAATTTATTTATTATATTTTTTAACTTATTTTTAGGATGGTGTTTTGCCCCCTTTTTTTTTTTTTTTTATTTAATTATGAGTTTTGACCCTACCTTATAGACCCACTCTGATAAAAGTGCTCACACAATTCTGATTGAATTATTATGTTAATGGAAGCTTAATAAGAAATTTAATGAGGATGGTATGTTATATTGTATATTATGTTATTTTGTTTATTAAGTTATATAACTTCCACTTCTACTTTTCCACTTTTAGCTTCAGAAAATTATTTTTGGAAAATTTCCGTTATAATTTGTTTCATCATTGCTGCTGGTGGGTTAGTGGAGTTTTAATTTTTAATCCTAATTGTTATGGTTCTTATATTTATTATTATTATTATTATTATTATTATTATTATTTTTTTTTTTTTTTTTTTGTTTATTTTAGTGTTAATTTTAGTAGTTATTAGAGTTTTTAAATAGTATTTATAGTCAATTTTAGGAAAAGGATTTAGATTTTATTGTGATTTATGGTGAGGAACATGCAGGTAATATGAAAATTGGGTTTTATAAGTTTAAATTGGTTGTGAAGTATTTTGGGGAGTCAATTGTGCATTGTGTAATGTGTTGTCTGTTGTTTTGTTATGTTGTTATTTTTAACAGGTGTGGTGTTATGGTGGAGTATTGTTTCATTTTGTTCGTGTGTGATGTCAAAAATGGGTTCATTTGACCAGTTTAGTTCTTTCAGTGCAATATTTGCCCTTTTGGTAAATTTATTTAGGGGGCGTTTTTTAAGAGCATTTTTGTAGGCTGGACAGCCTTTGTATAAAGCAACATGTGGGCCACCACAATTTGAGCATAGTCCCACCTCTTCTTTGGGTTTTGGGCATAAGTTTGAAGGGTGTGCGCGTGCGCATTTAAAGCATATGAATCCTGAATAAGTGCAATCTTCTGTTTTATGATCAAAAGTTTGGCATTTATGGCATTGATATATGCTTTTTGATTTATATGGTAATTCTATTTTAACTTTGTAGGTACCTAATTTGGTTATTTTTAGGATTTCTGAATTATTATTTTTAATATTAAAATCTACACTGAATGAACTAGTGGGTTTACCCGAAAAATTTCCTGTAATGTTTGCTATGCGACAAGGAGAATGCCCTAAGGATGTCAGTTCTTTAGTGATCCATTCTGAATTAGTGGTGGAATGGAGGCCTTTTATGATAGTGTGGTAAATTAATTTTCTTTTGGATTTTTCTATTTGGATTTTTATGTTTTGGTCAGAGAAATGTTTTAGCAGAGCATTATAATTTTTAATATCTTTGCATTGAAAGGATATGCCTTCTTCCGATATTGGGCTTGTGGTGAAAGAGTCTATTCCAACTATTCCTATTGCATTGTTGATTAATTCAACAGCATTTGTTACTTTGTAAATGTGAATATTTGGAGGCTTTATTTGGTCATTTAGGGTGGGTTGCAGATCTCCCGTAATATCAATTTCACTACTTTGTGAGTTATCAGTGTCTGAGAGATCGCTGTCCGTCAATGTTGGTATGAAGCTAGCACTTTGCTTTCTTAAAGTGATATTTTTGATCATTTTAGTGTTAAAAGATTCCTCCTGTAGTCCAAGTGTTGCTGGGCATTTTTTGATTGGAACTCCTGTACATAGGCTTTGTTCTTTGTTTGTATTTATATTTTTCTTGTAAGTTTTAATTTGTTCTTGTAGTTCTTTTAATATTAGTTTCTTCGGGGAAGAATTCAGTGGGCCAGTATGATAAGATTTTGTATTAGAAGCCTTTGGTGATAAGGTGATGGATTTATTTGGGCTTTTTTGTTTTTGTTTGTTTGTACTGGTTTTATGTGATTTTGTGGACATGATTGTTGTTAGGTTTCTGAAAGAATATTTTGGTTTAAGAGTTTTAGTTGGTTTAGCCATCACCAAATTTATTTTATTTTTATTATTATTATTCACTGGATTCCTTCCCACTAGTATGTGTTTGTTTGAGGTTTATTTTTGTTATAGTTATATAGGACTTTTGCATTTATATTTATGTTAGTTGAATTATGTAAGTGTTTGGTTAAGCAACCAGATTTGTGAGTATGATTAAGAGAGAATATTTTGAAACCGATATGTATGTGGTTTGACTGTGTGAGGCAATCAGGGAGCAAAGCAAGGTCAAACCCCCAATTTTTTTTTTGTTTTTATTCAAAAGGTTGATCTTATTAATCAATGTTTTGTAGTCAATATTGTCTAAAAAGCATGTGTACATCAAATAGAAGCGTCTATCAAAGCATTACATAGAACCGTCCCACATATGAGGCGCACGTATATCTAATCAAAATTTAGGACGTTTCATTTATTTCCTTTTTTTTTTTTTTTCTTATTTTTTTTTTTATTTTAAACAGAATAATTTTCTTGTTTTATTATTTATTTGTTTAGAAAAATTAATGCATAAGGTTGCATTTTTGACGTTTAAAAGTAACTGTTTTTGTTAAGTTCTGTGCAGATT
>JAEIGM010000243.1:0-50408 GCA_018903735.1 Drosophila cardini
CAATACCAACAAGTAAGAAAGTCGAGCGAGCCGACTGTAAAAGACCCCGTACTCACGGAAGTGCGCATTTTCCATACGAAAAGAAGAAAAACGGAGTTATTCACATTTTGTATACATACATATTTATATAAAAATGTATGTAAATATGTACACAATTAAATGCACAAAAATAAGCCGTATTTATATAAGTATGTAAATGTTTTAAATAACGAAATACTTCTTCTTATTATTCAATGTTTTGGGAACAGGTTTTAAAATAAAAGAAATATAATTTATTTAAAATAGTGCTTATATTTAAAATAGAAAATTTATATATTAACTTTGACTGGGACTCGAACCTGCGACCCATGCCGATTTGCAAATGAACGAACCGTAACCCTACCAACTGGTCCACGCTCTACTTCCAAATCGCGTTGATTATTCTCATTGACATTTAATATAAGGCGGGAGTGCATTTTAAAATGTGTTATCATGCGAGACAACAACTATACAAATAAGTATGTATTAGAATTGAAATCTTTTATTCAAAATGTTAAAAATTAAAACAATATCTGCGTTCAGTAGCATTGTATGAATCTATAGTAACAGAATTTATTTTTGGCGCGTCCCAAAATCAGTTCGGAACAAGTACCAATGAGCGCTAAATGCCGATCAACTGAACAACTTACTTCAATTGAACTACGTTAAGCAGTTCAAAGCAGTTGAACAAGTGCAAAGCATAAGCAAAAATATGTATGCATGTATGTATAAATGTGTATGTATATACACATTAATAAATGTATGTACGTGCAGGGAGTTTTCTGAATTGTTTTGGACTTTCGTATTACTTTTAGCGTACCATGTTACGCAAATACATTTAAATACAAATAAACGTTATTATTATTTAAAATAGTTTTACAATTTGTGTTAAAATTAAAAAATTTGTTTTTAACTTTGGCTGGACTCGAACCTGGGACTCACGCGGATTTTCAAAATAATGAACCGCGACCCTACCAATAAGACCACGCTCTGCTGATAAATCAGTTGGATTATATTCATTCACATTCAATAATTGCTTGTTTAACACAGTACACTGCTTGCTGCAGTTTGTGTAGGTAAACGTAGACTTTTCTATTGCAAGCAGTGCAAACAAACAATTTGTACATAAAATTCAGCATTTTTGATTAATTTGTTTTATATGTTGTTGTTGTCCGATTTGGACCAAATTTGGTGGGGATATTTTTAATAATTATACACACATCCTCTGTGAGTTTGGTTGCGAGCGCTCAACCAACACTACATGTCTTCATACAAATTTTTTATTTTTGACCGGTTTGTCCTATGGGAGCTATAGGCTATAGTTGTCCGATCCGGAACAAACTTGGTGAGGATTGTTATAATGGTACTATACACATATTGTGTGAATTTGGTCTCTCTAGCTCTAGTCGTTTTCAAGTTATGGCGATGTGAAAATAGTTTTTTAAAATTTTCGGGGGCGGTGGGGGCGTGGCAAAAATTTGAAATAAACTTGCACTGCGTACACTACAGACGGACTTTCATTCCAAATTTGGTGTCTCTAGCTCTTGTAGTTTAGAAGATCTAGGTGTTCATACAGACGGACGGACAGACGGACAGACAGACAGACAGACAGACAGACAGACGGACAGACGGACAGAAGGACATCGCTATATCGTCTCGGCTGTTGATGCTGATCAAGAATATATATACGTTTGTTGTTACGTTTCGCAACAGTGTTGTGTATGAGAAGTGGGTAGCCGAATGGTGTTGCCATCTCCCACAATAACATAACAATAACAATAACAATAACAATAACAATAACAATAACAATAACAATAACAATAACAATAACAATAACAATAACAATAACAATAACAATAACAATAACAATAACAATAACAATAACAATAACAATAACAATAACAATAACAATAACAATAACAATAACAACAACAACAACAACAACAACAACAACAACAACAACAACAACAATAACAATAACAATAACAATAACAATAACAATAACAATAACAATAACAATAACAATAACAATAACAATAACAATAACAATAACAATAACAATAACAATAACAATAACAATAACAATAACAATAACAATAACAATAACAATAACAATAACAATAACAATAACAATAACAATAACAATAACAATAACAATAACAATAACAATAACAATAACAATAACAATAACAATAACAATAACAATAACAATAACAATAACAATAACAATAACAATAACAATAACAATAACAATAACAATAACAATAACAATAACAATAACAATAACAATAACAATAACAATAACAATAACAATAACAATAACAATAACAATAACAATAACAATAACAATAACAATAACAATAACAATAACAATAACAATAACAATAACAATAACAATAACAATAACAATAACAATAACAATAACAATAACAATAACAATAACAATAACAATAACAATAACAATAACAATAACAATAACAATAACAATAACAATAACAATAACAATAACAATAACAATAACAATAACAATAACAATAACAATAACAATAAAAGAAAGTCGAGCGAGCCGACTGTAAAAGACCCCGTACTCACGGAAGTGCGCATTTTCCATACGAAAAAGAAGAAAAACGGAGTTATTCACATTTTGTATACATACATATTTATATAAAAATGTATGTAAATATGTACACAATTAAATGCACAAAAATAAGCCGTATTTATATAAGTATGTAAATGTTTTAAATAACGAAATACTTCTTCTTATTATTCAATGTTTTGGGAACAGGTTTTAAAATAAAAGAAATATAATTTATTTAAAATAGTGCTTATATTTAAAATAGAAAATTTATATATTAACTTTGACTGGGACTCGAACCTGCGACCCATGCCGATTTGCAAATGAACGAACCGTAACCCTACCAACTGGTCCACGCTCTACTTCCAAATCGCGTTGATTATTCTCATTGACATTTAATATAAGGCGGGAGTGCATTTTAAAATGTGTTATCATGCGAGACAACAACTATACAAATAAGTATGTATTAGAATTGAAATCTTTTATTCAAAATGTTAAAAATTAAAACAATATCTGCGTTCAGTAGCATTGTATGAATCTATATAGTAACAGAATTTATTTTTGGCGCGTCCCAAAATCAGTTCGGAACAAGTACCAATGAGCGCTAAATGCCGATCAACTGAACAACTTACTTCAATTGAACTACGTTAAGCAGTTCAAAGCAGTTGAACAAGTGCAAAGCATAAGCAAAAATATGTATGCATGTATTTATTTGTGTGTCTGTTGCAAGCGATGTGCATTTTTTTTTTAATTAAAACTTCAGCCAACTGAGAAAATTAAAACTTCGGGCGTTGGCTTTCTGCAAATTAACGGTGACGCTGTCGGTGACGCCTTAAAAGGGGCGCGAGTGAAAGTTTCGCCAAGAGTTACCTTTAAAATCTTCGATTTCTCGCTGTAAGCGGCTTTGTTCAAGGTCGTTGTTGGCAGTGTGTGTTGGAGGAGAGCACAAAAAATACATTTATTTCCAGACAGCCAAGTGAGTGAGTGAAAAGGGGAAATTGGAGAGGACAGACAATGGCAATTAGTTTTGAGAAGCATCGAGCACAAATTGTGGATGCCTGGAAGGATGTGCTGGACGATAAGAGCAGCACGAATTGGACACTTTTTGGCTACGAAGGGCAGACGAATGAACTGAAGCTTGTGGGTAAGGGGGATGGCGGGGTCGAAGAGCTAAGCGAAGACTTGAACAGTGGCAAGATTATGTATGCGTTTGTGCGAATCGAAGACCCAAAAACTGGCCTAAATAAGTATTTGCTTGTAAACTGGCAGGGCGAAGGCGCACCTGTTCTACGCAAGGGAACTTGCGCCAATCACATTCATGACGTCAGTAAATTTCTGTCTGGTGCCCATCTAACCATCAATGCCCGCAATGAAGATGACATCGATTTGGAGCGTTTACTCAAGAAACTCAGTACGGTTAGTTCCGCCTACAGTTTTAAGGAGCCGCGCGGCATTGTGGACGACCAAAAGGGTCCAGTTGGGACCAACTACACACGTGTTATACCCACAAAGGAACTCAATGCCAGCGTCATGCAGGACTTTTGGAAGAAGGAGGAAGCCGAGGAGAAGCGTCGTCTGGGCGATGAGAAGGAAGCCAAACGCTTGGAGCTTCAAAAACTTGAGCAAGAGCAGCGAGCACGCGAGGAAAAGGAGCACAAAGAACGAGAGAAGTTGGTTATTAGCACCTCAAAACTACAACCTGCCCATGTACCCATTAAAACCTCACCGCAACCATTGAGTCCGGAGAAAACGTCAGCTAACTTTGGTAATGATCTAACGGATGCTGAGCGTATGCGTCAGGCAAGAAATCAGGAGGCACGGGAATTGATTGGCTCACGTGTGGGCGCTGCCAAGGCCATGTTCACCAAGCACACCAGCGAGGGTCAGCTGCAATCCAAGCTTAATACACAACCGCCGGCGAAGCCAGCTCGCAATTCCATTGCCCAACGCATCAATGCATTCAATCAGAGCGAGACTCAGGAGGCGTCCTCAACAGCAGCTCAGTCTCCACGTGCAGTGACACCCAATAAATTGCCACTGATTACACCAGTCGCTCCCGCAGCGGTAGAGACAGCAGTACCTGTCGTAGAGGCGCCCATTGTGGAGAATGTTGTAGTGAGTGAAACTATAAGCGAGGAGGAAGTGCAACCAGCTGAGGATCTGCCGCTGGCACATGAAAGCGAACAGTTCTCCACCATTAAGCGTTCACCGCACAGCAAAACAAATTCGGTGCAATCGCAGTCACCAGACGAGACAACATCGTCCAATGAAACCGAAACTGCGGGCTACAAGAAGGAAGAGGAAGAGGTGCGCACCAAGGTGTCCGTTACAGTGCAGCAATCGCAATCTGTAAAGACCTCAAGCCTAAGTACCCTAGAGCGCAATGCATTAACGGATTTGGTCAACGAGGATGATTTTATATGCCAAGAGAGCTTGGGTGATTTGGGATTACGGGCACGCGCCTTGTACGACTATCAGGCAGCTGATGAATCAGAGATTACTTTCGATCCGGGCGATGTTATAACGCACATTGATCAAATTGACGAAGGCTGGTGGCAGGGACTGGGTCCCGATGGAACCTATGGACTTTTTCCGGCAAACTATGTCGAGATTATTAACTGATAAACTGATCCCGTATTTAAAATATGGCAACTGCAAAGCAGCTACACCCATTTTTTGCTAGATATCTACACATTAACACACAGCCATAGCTGTACTTAATGGATCATCAACTATTTAAATCAAACTTTATAGTATATATAGACGCATATATATATGAAACGGCTGCCCAGTAATATCTTGAACAATAATTGCAATCCAAACTATTTATACCTAATAAGAACATTTCAAATTGCCTATAAATCGACTATAACAGAGATTTGATCATAACAGCACACCATACGCACCATGTCCTTCTCATGGCTGCCTTCCATTTATCTACATACATACATATATAGTATATATATTATATATCTTATTGTTAACCATAAGAATTTTTGGTAATAACAAATGTTGCGTCCCTTTTTTGTCAAAATGTTTCTTAATGCACACTATGCACAGAGAGAGAGAGAGAGAGAGAGAGAAGAGAAATTGTATTATTAACATATTAAGTATGTATATGTACTAAAGCTGAAATTATAACAGATATGTAGCCAGTATAACTATATATATGTACTATATGTTATTATGTCTGTATGTAAGTCACAAGCCAAGACTTTTTATTAAATGATCTTCAGATTTTGCGGCATTTTTTGTTTTCGTTTTTTTTTGTACGTGTATTATATTGTGAACAATATCTACATTTATTTTAATAATTAGAAACATAAATAATTATGTATGTATAAATGTGTATGTATATACACATTAATAAATGTATGTACGTGCAGGGGAGTTTTCTGAATTGTTTTGGACTTTCGTATTACTTTTTTTTAGCGTACCATGTTACGCAAATACATTTTAAATACAAATAAACGTTATTATTATTTAAAATAGTTTTACAATTTGTGTTAAAATTAAAAAATTTGTTTTTAACTTTGGCTGGACTCGAACCTGGGACTCACGCGGATTTTCAAAATAATGAACCGCGACCCTACCAATAAGACCACGCTCTGCTGATAAATCAGTTGGATTATATTCATTCACATTCAATAATTGCTTGTTTAACACAGTACACTGCTTGCTGCAGTTTGTGTAGGTAAACGTAGACTTTTCTATTGCAAGCAGTGCAAACAAACAATTTGTACATAAAATTCAGCATTTTTGATTAATTTGTTTTATATGTTGTTGTTGTCCGATTTGGACCAAATTTGGTGGGGATATTTTTAATAATTATACACACATCCTCTGTGAGTTTGGTTGCGAGCGCTCAACCAACACTACATGTCTTCATACAAATTTTTTATTTTTGACCGGTTTGTCCTATGGGAGCTATAGGCTATAGTTGTCCGATCCGGAACAAACTTGGTGAGGATTGTTATAATGGTACTATACACATATTGTGTGAATTTGGTCTCTCTAGCTCTAGTCGTTTTCAAGTTATGGCGATGTGAAAATAGTTTTTTACAATTTTCGGGGGCGGTGGGGGGCGTGGCAAAAATTTGAAATAAACTTGCACTGCGTACACTACAGACGGACTTTCATTCCAAATTTGGTGTCTCTAGCTCTTGTAGTTTAGAAGATCTAGGTGTTCATACAGACGGACGGACAGACGGACAGACAGACAGACAGACAGACAGACAGACGGACAGACGGACAGAAGGACATCGCTATATCGTCTCGGCTGTTGATGCTGATCAAGAATATATATACGTTTGTTGTTACGTTTCGCAACAGTGTTGTGTATGAGAAGTGGGTAGTCCGAATGGTGTTGCCAGACCCAATCCCACAATAACAATAACAATAACAATAACAATAACAATAACAATAACAATAACAATAACAATAACAATAACAATAACAATAACAATAACAATAACAATAACAATAACAATAACAATAACAATAACAATAACAACAACAACAACAACAACAACAACAACAACAACAACAATAACAATAACAATAACAATAACAATAACAATAACAATAACAATAACAATAACAATAACAATAACAATAACAATAACAATAACAATAACAATAACAATAACAATAACAATAACAATAACAATAACAATAACAATAACAATAACAATAACAACAACAACAACAACAACAACAACAACAACAACAACAACAACAACAACAATAACAATAACAATAACAATAACAATACCAACAAGTAAGAAAGGCTACAGTCGAGCGAGCCGACTGTAAAAGACCCCGTACTCACGGAAGTGCGCATTTTCCATACGAAAAAGAAGAAAAACGGAGTTATTCACATTTTGTATACATACATATTTATATAAAAATGTATGTAAATATGTACACAATTAAATGCACAAAAATAAGCCGTATTTATATAAGTATGTAAATGTTTTAAATAACGAAATACTTCTTCTTATTATTCAATGTTTTGGGAACAGGTTTTAAAATAAAAGAAATATAATTTATTTAAAATAGTGCTTATATTTAAAATAGAAAATTTATATATTAACTTTGACTGGGACTCGAACCTGCGACCCATGCCGATTTGCAAATGAACGAACCGTAACCCTACCAACTGGTCCACGCTCTACTTCCAAATCGCGTTGATTATTCTCATTGACATTTAATATAAGGCGGGAGTGCATTTTAAAATGTGTTATCATGCGAGACAACAACTATACAAATAAGTATGTATTAGAATTGAAATCTTTTATTCAAAATGTTAAAAATTAAAACAATATCTGCGTTCAGTAGCATTGTATGAATCTATATAGTAACAGAATTTATTTTTGGCGCGTCCCAAAATCAGTTCGGAACAAGTACCAATGAGCGCTAAATGCCGATCAACTGAACAACTTACTTCAATTGAACTACGTTAAGCAGTTCAAAGCAGTTGAACAAGTGCAAAGCATAAGCAAAAATATGTATGCATGTATGTATAAATGTGTATGTATATACACATTAATAAATGTATGTACGTGCAGGGGAGTTTTCTGAATTGTTTTGGACTTTCGTATTATTTTTTTAGCGTACCATGTTACGCAAATACATTTTAAATACAAATAAACGTTATTATTATTTAAAATAGTTTTACAATTTGTGTTAAAATTAAAAAATTTGTTTTTAACTTTGGCTGGACTCGAACCTGGGACCCACGCGGATTTTCAAAATAATGAACCGCGACCCTACCAATAAGACCACGCTCTGCTGATAAATCAGTTGGATTATATTCATTCACATTCAATAATTGCTTGTTTAACACAGTACACTGCTTGCTGCAGTTTGTGTAGGTAAACGTAGACTTTTCTATTGCAAGCAGTGCAAACAAACAATTTGTACATAAAATTCAGCATTTTTGATTAATTTGTTTTATATGTTGTTGTTGTCCGATTTGGACCAAATTTGGTGGGGATATTTTTAATAATTATACACACATCCTCTGTGAGTTTGGTTGCGAGCGCTCAACCAACACTACATGTCTTCATACAAATTTTTTATTTTTGACCGGTTCGTCCTATGGGAGCTATAGGCTATAGTTGTCCGATCCGGAACAAACTTGGTGAGGATTGTTATAATGGTACTATACACATATTGTGTGAATTTGGTCTCTCTAGCTCTAGTCGTTTTCAAGTTATGGCGATGTGAAAATAGTTTTTTACAATTTTCGGGGGCGGTGGGGGGCGTGGCAAAAATTTGAAATAAACTTGCACTGCGTACACTACAGACGGACTTTCATTCCAAATTTGGTGTCTCTAGCTCTTGTAGTTTAGAAGATCTAGGTGTTCATACAGACGGACGGACAGACGGACAGACAGACAGACAGACAGACAGACAGACAGACGGACGGACGGACAGACATGAAGGACATCGCTATATCGTCTCGGCTGTTGATGCTGATCAAGAATATATATACGTTTGTTGTTACGTTTCGCAACAGTGTTGTGTATGAGAAGTGGGTAGTCCGAATGGTGTTGCTCAGACCCAATAACAATAACAATAACAATAACAATAACAATAACAATAACAATAACAATAACAATAACAATAACAATAACAACAATAACAATAACAACAACAACAACAATAACAACAACAACAATAACAATAACAATAACAATAACAATAACAATAACAATAACAATAACAATAACAATAACAATAACAATAACAATAACAATAACAATAACAATAACAATAACAATAACAATAACAATAACAATAACAATAACAAACAAAAATAACAATAACAATAACAATAACAATAACAATAACAATAACAATAACAATAACAATAACAATAACAATAACAATAACAATAACAATAACAATAACAATAACAATAACAATAACAATAACAATAACAATAACAATAACAATAACAATAACAATAACAATAACAATAACAATAACAATAACAATAACAACAACAATAACAACAACAACAACAACAACAACAATAACAATAACAATAACAATAACAATAACAATAACAATAACAATAACAATACCAACAAGTAAGAAAGGCTACAGTCGAGCGAGCCGACTGTAAAAGACCCCGTACTCACGGAAGTGCGCATTTTCCATACGAAAAAGAAGAAAAACGGAGTTATTCACATTTTGTATACATACATATTTATATAAAAATGTATGTAAATATGTACACAATTAAATGCACAAAAATAAGCCGTATTTATATAAGTATGTAAATGTTTTAAATAACGAAATACTTCTTCTTATTATTCAATGTTTTGGGAACAGGTTTTAAAATAAAAGAAATATAATTTATTTAAAATAGTGCTTATATTTAAAATAGAAAATTTATATATTAACTTTGACTGGGACTCGAACCTGCGACCCATGCCGATTTGCAAATGAACGAACCGTAACCCTACCAACTGGTCCACGCTCTACTTCCAAATCGCGTTGATTATTCTCATTGACATTTAATATAAGGCGGGAGTGCATTTTAAAATGTGTTATCATGCGAGACAACAACTATACAAATAAGTATGTATTAGAATTGAAATCTTTTATTCAAAATGTTAAAAATTAAAACAATATCTGCGTTCAGTAGCATTGTATGAATCTATATAGTAACAGAATTTATTTTTGGCGCGTCCCAAAATCAGTTCGGAACAAGTACCAATGAGCGCTAAATGCCGATCAACTGAACAACTTACTTCAATTGAACTACGTTAAGCAGTTCAAAGCAGTTGAACAAGTGCAAAGCATAAGCAAAAATATGTATGCATGTATGTATAAATGTGTATGTATATACACATTAATAAATGTATGTACGTGCAGGGGAGTTTTCTGAATTGTTTTGGACTTTCGTATTACTTTTTTTTAGCGTACCATGTTACGCAAATACATTTTAAATACAAATAAACGTTATTATTATTTAAAATAGTTTTACAATTTGTGTTAAAATTAAAAAATTTGTTTTTAACTTTGGCTGGACTCGAACCTGGGACCCACGCGGATTTTCAAAATAATGAACCGCGACCCTACCAATAAGACCACGCTCTGCTGATAAATCAGTTGGATTATATTCATTCACATTCAATAATTGCTTGTTTAACACAGTACACTGCTTGCTGCAGTTTGTGTAGGTAAACGTAGACTTTTCTATTGCAAGCAGTGCAAACAAACAATTTGTACATAAAATTCAGCATTTTTGATTAATTTGTTTTATATGTTGTTGTTGTCCGATTTGGACCAAATTTGGTGGGGATATTTTTAATAATTATACACACATCCTCTGTGAGTTTGGTTGCGAGCGCTCAACCAACACTACATGTCTTCATACAAATTTTTTATTTTTGACCGGTTTGTCCTATGGGAGCTATAGGCTATAGTTGTCCGATCCGGAACAAACTTGGTGAGGATTGTTATAATGGTACTATACACATATTGTGTGAATTTGGTCTCTCTAGCTCTAGTCGTTTTCAAGTTATGGCGATGTGAAAATAGTTTTTTAAAATTTTCGGGGGCGGTGGGGGCGTGGCAAAAATTTGAAATAAACTTGCACTGCGTACACTACAGACGGACTTTCATTCCAAATTTGGTGTCTCTAGCTCTTGTAGTTTAGAAGATCTAGGTGTTCATACAGACGGACGGACAGACGGACAGACAGACAGACAGACAGACAGACAGACGGACAGACGGACAGAAGGACATCGCTATATCGTCTCGGCTGTTGATGCTGATCAAGAATATATATACTTTATGGGGTCGGAAAAGCCTCCTTCTACCTGTTACGCACATTTCGCTTCAGACAAACCTAATAGACCCCTATAGTCTTTTTTAGAGTACGGGGTCTAAAAACAATAACAATAACAATAACAATAACAATAACAATAACAATAACAATAACAATAACAATAACAATAACAATAACAATAACAATAACAATAACAATAACAATAACAATAACAATAACAATAACAATAACAATAACAATAACAATAACAATAACAATAACAATAACAATAACAATAACAATAACAATAACAATAACAATAACAATAACAATAACAATAACAATAACAATAACAATAACAATAACAATAACAATAACAATAACAATAACAATAACAATAACAATAACAATAACAATAACAATAACAATAACAATAACAATAACAATAACAATAACAATAACAATAACAATAACAATAACAATAACAATAACAATAACAATAACAATAACAATAACAATAACAATAACAATAACAATAACAATAACAATAACAATAACAATAACAATAACAATAACAATAACAATAACAATAACAATAACAATAACAATAACAATAACAATAACAATAACAATAACAATAACAATAACAATAACAATAACAATAACAATAACAATAACAATAACAATAACAATAACAATAACAATAACAATAACAATAACAATAACAATAACAATAACAATAACAATAACAATAACAATAACAATAACAATAACAATAACAATAACAATAACAATAACAATAACAATAACAATAACAATAACAATAACAATAACAATAACAATAACAATAACAATAACAATAACAATAACAATAACAATAACAATAACAATAACAATAACAATAACAATAACAATAACAATAACAATAACAATAACAATAACAATAACAATAACAATAACAATAACAATAACAATAACAATAACAATAACAATAACAATAACAATAACAATAACAATAACAATAACAATAACAATAACAATAACAATAACAATAACAATAACAATAACAATAACAATAACAATAACAATAACAATAACAATAACAATAACAATAACAATAACAATAACAATAACAATAACAATAACAATAACAATAACAATAACAATAACAATAACAATAACAATAACAATAACAATAACAATAACAATAACAATAACAATAACAATAACAATAACAATAACAATAACAATAACAATAACAATAACAATAACAATAACAATAACAATAACAATAACAATAACAATAACAATAACAATAACAATAACAATAACAATAACAATAACAATAACAATAACAATAACAATAACAATAACAATAACAATAACAATAACAATAACAATAACAATAACAATAACAATAACAATAACAATAACAATAACAATAACAATAACAATAACAATAACAATAACAATAACAATAACAATAACAATAACAATAACAATAACAATAACAATAACAATAACAATAACAATAACAATAACAATAACAATAACAATAACAATAACAATAACAATAACAATAACAATAACAATAACAATAACAATAACAATAACAATAACAATAACAATAACAATAACAATAACAATAACAATAACAATAACAATAACAATAACAATAACAATAACAATAACAATAACAATAACAATAACAATAACAATAACAATAACAATAACAATAACAATAACAATAACAATAACAATAACAATAACAATAACAATAACAATAACAATAACAATAACAATAACAATAACAATAACAATAACAATAACAATAACAATAACAATAACAATAACAATAACAATAACAATAACAATAACAATAACAATAACAATAACAATAACAATAACAATAACAATAACAATAACAATAACAATAACAATAACAATAACAATAACAATACCAACAAGTAAGAAAGGCTACAGTCGAGCGAGCCGACTGTAAAAGACCCCGTACTCACGGAAGTGCGCATTTTCCATACGAAAAAGAAGAAAAACGGAGTTATTCACATTTTGTATACATACATATTTATATAAAAATGTATGTAAATATGTACACAATTAAATGCACAAAAATAAGCCGTATTTATATAAGTATGTAAATGTTTTAAATAACGAAATACTTCTTCTTATTATTCAATGTTTTGGGAACAGGTTTTAAAATAAAAGAAATATAATTTATTTAAAATAGTGCTTATATTTAAAATAGAAAATTTATATATTAACTTTGACTGGGACTCGAACCTGCGACCCATGCCGATTTGCAAATGAACGAACCGTAACCCTACCAACTGGTCCACGCTCTACTTCCAAATCGCGTTGATTATTCTCATTGACATTTAATATAAGGCGGGAGTGCATTTTTAAAATGTGTTATCATGCGAGACAACAACTATACAAATAAGTATGTATTAGAATTGAAATCTTTTATTCAAAATGTTAAAAATTAAAACAATATCTGCGTTCAGTAGCATTGTATGAATCTATATAGTAACAGAATTTATTTTTGGCGCGTCCCAAAATCAGTTCGGAACAAGTACCAATGAGCGCTAAATGCCGATCAACTGAACAACTTACTTCAATTGAACTACGTTAAGCAGTTCAAAGCAGTTGAACAAGTGCAAAGCATAAGCAAAAATATGTATGCATGTATGTATAAATGTGTATGTATATACACATTAATAAATGTATGTACGTGCAGGGGAGTTTTCTGAATTGTTTTGGACTTTCGTATTACTTTTTTTAGCGTACCATGTTACGCAAATACATTTTAAATACAAATAAACGTTATTATTATTTAAAATAGTTTTACAATTTGTGTTAAAATTAAAAAATTTGTTTTTAACTTTGGCTGGACTCGAACCTGGGACCCACGCGGATTTTCAAAATAATGAACCGCGACCCTACCAATAAGACCACGCTCTGCTGATAAATCAGTTGGATTATATTCATTCACATTCAATAATTGCTTGTTTAACACAGTACACTGCTTGCTGCAGTTTGTGTAGGTAAACGTAGACTTTTCTATTGCAAGCAGTGCAAACAAACAATTTGTACATAAAATTCAGCATTTTTGATTAATTTGTTTTATATGTTGTTGTTGTCCGATTTGGACCAAATTTGGTGGGGATATTTTTAATAATTATACACACATCCTCTGTGAGTTTGGTTGCGAGCGCTCAACCAACACTACATGTCTTCATACAAATTTTTTATTTTTGACCGGTTTGTCCTATGGGAGCTATAGGCTATAGTTGTCCGATCCGGAACAAACTTTGTGAGGATTGTTATAATGGTACTATACACATATTGTGTGAATTTGGTCTCTCTAGCTCTAGTCGTTTTCAAGTTATGGCGATGTGAAAATAGTTTTTTACAATTTTCGGGGGCGGTGGGGGGCGTGGCAAAAATTTGAAATAAACTTGCACTGCGTACACTACAGACGGACTTTCATTCCAAATTTGGTGTCTCTAGCTCTTGTAGTTTAGAAGATCTAGGTGTTCATACAGACGGACGGACAGACGGACAGACAGACAGACAGACAGACGGACAGACGGACAGAAGGACATCGCTATATCGTCTCGGCTGTTGATGCTGATCAAGAATATATATACTTTATGGGGTCGGAAAAGCCTCCTTCTACCTGTTACGCACATTTCGCTTCAGACAAACCTAATAGACCCCTATACTCTTTTTTAAAGTACGGGGTCTAAAAACAATAACAATAACAATAACAATAACAATAACAATAACAATAACAATAACAATAACAATAACAATAACAATAACAATAACAATAACAATAACAATAACAATAACAATAACAATAACAATAACAATAACAATAACAATAACAATAACAATAACAATAACAATAACAATAACAATAACAATAACAATAACAATAACAATAACAATAACAATAACAATAACAACAAGTAAGAAAGGCTACAGTCGAGCGAGCCGACTGTAAAAGACCCCGTACTCACAGAAGTGCGCATTTTCCATACGAATAAGAAGAAAAACGGAGTGGTTTACATTTTGTATACATATGTACAATTTTATATACAAATGTATGTAAATATATACACAATGAAATGCACAATTTTCTTACTTGGCTTATTTTAACAAGTAAGAAAGGCTACAGTCGAGAGAGCCGACTGTGAAAGACCCCGTACTCACAGAAGTGCGCATTTTCCATATGAAAAAGAACAAAAGCGGAGTGATTCACATTTTGTATACATACATTTTATATACAAATATATGTAAATATATACACAATTAAATGAACAATTTTCATACTTGGCTTATTTTAAAAATAAGCCATGTCTTACAATTTGAAATTATTATTTTACAATTCGAAATTATTATTTTAAATTTAAATTGAAATAAAAAAATAATAATAATCAAAATAATTCAATGACGGGATTTGAACCTCGGACTTCATGCTCA
This sequence comes from Drosophila cardini, assembly GCA_018903735.1. Taxonomy (NCBI): domain Eukaryota; kingdom Metazoa; phylum Arthropoda; class Insecta; order Diptera; family Drosophilidae; genus Drosophila; species Drosophila cardini. Next base: position 15,891 of record JAEIGM010000243.1, read on the forward strand.
CGCGTTAGAGCCCTAACAGCTGCACCACGCCCCTCTCTTAAAAGTGCTCGACTATCTGCATTTACATGTAATATTTTTTTGTTATTTTGTTATATAACAAAAATTAATAAAATGTCCCTGACGGCGCTCGAACCCATGATCCCGGGTTAACATACAAGTGCGAAGAATTAGATCAGGCATCTTTACTACTTAGACCACACTCCGCTTTGAAGTTTATGTAAATAATTAAAATTTAAAAAAGTAAACAAAACATATTTCACTGACTGGATTCGAACCCGGGATCCCGGTCTAACAAACACGTACGAAGCGCGCGTCTCTACTACCTAGACTACGCTCCTTATTAAAGTTGCAGTAGCTAAACGTAGAGTTAAATCTTTTATTGCAAGCAAGTGTAAACAAACAATTTATTCATAAAATTCAGCATTTTTGATTAATTTGTTTTATATGTTGTTGTTGTCCGATTTGGACCAAATTTGGTGATGATACTTTTAATAATTATACACACATCCTGTGTGAGTTTGGTTGCGATAGGCCAACTAACATTTCATGTCTTCATACAAATTTTTTATTTTTGAGCAATTTGTCCTATGGGAGCTATAGGCTATAGTTGTCCGATCCGGATCAAACTTGGTGAGGACAGTTATATTGGTACCATACACATAATGTGTGAATTTGGTCTCTCTAGCTTTAGTCGTTTTCAAGTTATAGTGATGTGAAAATAGTTTTTTACAATTTGCGGGGGCGGTAGGGGGCGTGGCAAAAATTTGAAATAAACTTAACCTGCCTGACATATAGACGGACTTTCATTCCAAATTTGGCTGCTCTAGCTCGTGTAGTTTAGAAGATCCAGGTGTTCATACGGACGGACAGACAGACAGACAGACGGACAGACGGACATCGCTATATCGACTCGGCTGTTGATGCTGATCAAGAATATATATACTTTATGGGGTCGGCCACGCCTCCTTCTGCCTGTTACGCACATTTCGCTTCAGACAAACTTAATAGACCCTCTACTCTTTTTAAGAGTACGGGGTCTAAAAATAAGCCGTGTTTTACAATTTGAAATTAAATTTAAATTTAATTTTAAATTTAAATTGAAATAAAAAAAATAATAATAATCAAAATAATTCACTGACGGGATTCGAACCTGGGACTCCACGCACACGCGTCAGAGCCCTAACAGCTGCACCACGCCCCTCTCTAGAAATTGCTCGACTATCTGCATTTACATGTAATATTTTTTTGTTATATAACAAAATCTAATAAAATGTCCTTGACGGCGCTCGAACCCATGATCCCGGGTTCACATACAAGTGCGAAAAATTAGATCAGGCATCTTTACTACTTAGACCACACTCCGCATTGAAGTTTATGTAAATAATTAAAATTTAAAAAGTAAACAAATAGCATTTGTCACTGACTGGATTCGAACCCGGGACCCCGGGCTAACCAACTCTTACGAAGCGCGCATCTCTACTACCTAGACCACGGTCCTTATTGAAGTTGCAGTAGCTAAACGTAGAGTTAAATCTTTTATAATAATTGTTTAGTTAACACACTGCACTGCTTGCTGCAGTTTGTGTTCTTCTTCTATTACAAGCAGTGCAAACAAACAATTTGTACATAAAATTCAGCATTTTTGATTAATTTGTTTTATATGTTGTTGTTGTCCGATTTGGACCAAATTTGGTGGGGATATTTTCAATAATTATACACACATCCTCTGTGAGTTTGGTTGCGATCGCTCAACCAACACTACATGTCTTCATACAAATTTTTTATTTTTGACCGGTTTGTCCTATGGGAGCTATAGGCTATAGTTGTCCGATCCGGAACAAACTTGGTGAGGACAGTTATAATGGTACTATACACATACTGTGTGAATTTGGTCTCTCTAGCTCTAGTCGTTTTCAAGTTATGGTGATGTGAAAATAGTTTTTTACAATTTGCGGGGGCGGTGGGGGGCGTGGCAAACATTTGAAATAAACTTGCACTGCGTACACTACAGACGGACTTTCATTCCAAATTTGGTGTCTCTAGCTCTTGTAGTTTAGAAGATCCAGGTGTTCATACAGACGGACGGACAGACAGACAGACGGACAGACGGACATCGCTATATCGTCTCGGCTGTTGATGCTGATCAAGAATATATATACTTTATGGGGTCGGAAAAGCCTCCTTCTACCTGTTACGCACATTTCGCTTCAGACAAACCTAATAGACCCCTATACTCTTTTTTAGAGTACGGGGTCTAATAACAATAACAATAACAATAACAATAACAATAACAATAACAATAACAATAACAATAACAATAACAATAACAATAACAATAACAATAACAATAACAATAACAATAACAATAACAATAACAATAACAATAACAATAACAATAACAATAACAATAACAATAACAATAACAATAACAATAACAATAACAATAACAATAACAATAACAATAACAATAACAATAACAATAACAATAACAATAACAATAACAATAACAATAACAATAACAATAACAATAACAATAACAATAACAATAACAATAACAATAACAATAACAATAACAATAACAATAACAATAACAATAACAATAACAATAACAATAACAATAACAATAACAATAACAATAACAATAACAATAACAATAACAATAACAATAACAATAACAATAACAATAACAATAACAATAACAATAACAATAACAATAACAATAACAATAACAATAACAATAACAATAACAATAACAATAACAATAACAATAACAATAACAATAACAATAACAATAACAATAACAATAACAATAACAATAACAATAACAATAACAATAACAATAACAATAACAATAACAATAACAATAACAATAACAATAACAATAACAATAACAATAACAATAACAATAACAATAACAATAACAATAACAATAACAATAACAATAACAATAACAATAACAATAACAATAACAATAACAATAACAATAACAATAACAATAACAATAACAATAACAATAACAATAACAATAACAATAACAATAACAATAACAATAACAATAACAATAACAATAACAATAACAATAACAATAACAATAACAATAACAATAACAATAACAATAACAATAACAATAACAATAACAATAACAATAACAATAACAATAACAATAACAATAACAATAACAATAACAATAACAATAACAATAACAATAACAATAACAATAACAACAAGTAAGAAAGGCTACAGTCGAGCGAGCCGACTGTAAAAGTCCCCGTACTCACAGAAGTGCGCATTTTCCATACGAATAAGAAGAAAAACGGAGTGGTTTATGTAAATATATACACAATGAAATGCACAATTTTCTTACTTGGCTTATTTTAAAAATAAGCCGTGTTTTACAATTTGAAATTAAATTTAAATTTAATTTTAAATTTAAATTGAAATAAAAAAAAATTATACTAATCAAAATAATTCACTGACGGGATTCGAACCTCGGACTCCACGCACACGCGTCAGAGCCCTAACAGCTGCACCACGCCCCTCTCTAGAAATTACTCGACTATCTGCATTTACATGTAATATTTTTTTGTTATATAACAAAATCTAATAAAATGTCCCTGACGGCACTCGAACCCATGATCCCGGGTTCACATACAAGTGCGAAGAATTAGATCAGGCATCTTTACTACTTAGACCACACTCCGCATTGAAGTTTATGTAAATAATTAAAATTTAAAAAGTGAACAAATAGCATTTGTCACTGACTGGATTCGAACCCGGGACTCCGGGCTAACCAACACGTACGAAGCGCGCATCTCTACTACCTAGATAACGCTCCTTATTGAAGTTGCGGTAGCTAAACGTAGAGTTAAATCTTATATTGCAAGCAAGTGTAAACAAACAATTAATTCAAAAAATTCAGAATTTTTGATTAATTTATTCTATATGTTGTGGTTGTCCGATTTGGACCAAATTTGGTAAGGATACTTTTAATAATTATTCACACATTCTCTGTAAGTTTGGTTGCGATCGCTTAACTAACATTACGTGTCTTCATACAAATTTTTTAATTTTGACCGGTTTGTCCTATGGGAGCTATAGGCTATAGTTGTCCGATCAAACTTAGTGAGGATAGTTATATTGGTAGCATACACATAATGTGTGAATTTGGTCACTCTAGCTCTAGTAGTTTTCAAGTTATGGTGATGTGAAAATTGTTTTTTGCAATTTGCGGGGGCGGTAAGGGGCGTGGCAAAGATTTGAAATAAACTTGATCTGCTCGCGAAGCAGACGGACTTTCATTCCAAATTTGGTAGCTCTAGCTCTTGTAGTTTAAAAGATCTAGGTGATCATACAGACGGACGGACAGACGGACAGACAGACAGACGGACAGACGGACATCGCTATATCGTCTCGGCTGTTGATGCTGATCAAGAATATATATACTTTATGGGGTCGGCCACGCCTCCTTCTGCCTGTTACGCACATTTCGCTTCAGACAAACTTAATAGACCCCTATACTCTTTTTTAGAGTACGGGGTCTAAAAAATAATCAAAATAATTCACTGACGGGATTCGAACCTCGGACTCCACGCACACGCGTCAGAGCTCTTACAGCTGCACCACGCCCCTCTCTTAAAAGTGCTCGACTATCTGCATTTACATGTAATATTTATTTGTTATATAACAAAAATTAATAAAATGTCCCTGACGGCACTCGAACCCATGATCCCGGGTTCACATATAAGTGCGAAGAATTAGATCAGGCATCTTTACTACTTAGACCACACTCCGCATTGAAGTTTATGTAAATAATTAAAATTCAAAAAGTTAACAAATAGCATTTATCATTGACTGGATTCGAACCGGGGACGCCGGGCTAACCAACACGTACGAAGCGCGCATCTCTACTACCTAGACCACGCTCCTTATTGAAGTTGCAGTAGCTAAACGTCGAGTTAAGTCTTTTATAATAATTGTTTAGTTAATGCACTGCTTGCTGCAGTTTGTGTTCTTTTTCTATTGCAAGCAGTGTAAACAAACAATTTATTCATAAAACTCAGCATTTTTGATTAATTTATTTTATATGTTGTGGTTGGCCGATTTGGACCAAATTTGGTGAGGATACTTTTAATAATTATTCACACATTCTCTGTAAGTTTGGTTGCGATCGCTCAACTAACATTACGTGTCTTCATACAAATTTTTTATTTTTGACCGATTTGTCCTATGGGAGCTATAGGCTATAGTTGTCCGATCCAGATCAAACTTGGTGAGGAAAGTTATATTGGTACCATACACATAATGTGTGAATTTGGTCTCTCTAGCTCTAGTAGTTTTCAAGTTATGGTGATGTGAAAATTGTTTTTTGCAATTTGCGGGGGCGGTAAGGGGCGTGGCAAAGATTTGAAATAAACTTGATCTGCTCGCGAAATAGACGGACTTTCATTCCAAATTTGGTGGCTCTAGCTCTTGTAGTTTAGAAGTTCCAGGTGTTCATACAGACGGACGGACAGACGGACAGACAGACAGACAGACAGACGGACAGACGGACAGAAGGACATCGCTACAAAAGCTAGAGCCACTAAATTTAGAATGAAAGTCTGTCATTATGTCAGGCAGATCAAGTTTATTTCAAATCTTTGCCACCCCCCTTACCGCCTCCGCAAATTGTAAAAAACTATGGTCACCTACGAAAAAATTGATGTTTTGAGCGAATATCTCAGTAACTATAGCACTTAGGAATACCATTTTTGGTATGTAGGTTGCTAGAGACAGCATAAATGCATTGTCATTTTTGGACTGCCACGCCCCGTTTTCCCACAAGAATGAAATAATTTTCAAACTTCAATGCCATTTTTAAGGCATTTGCACTTATCGTACGGTATTGTAATTTGAAATTTGTTTGGAGACAGAGTATAACAAACTATCCTGAAAGTTGCATACAAATCGGACAATAAACAAAAGAGCTAGACACGTAACAAAGTTAACAATTGCAGGCAATGTCAATGCATGTGTGCAAGCGAGACAGAAGCATATAAACATGTGAGCGAACGTCTTCGCTGCTTGTGTAGCGACAGCGCTGCTCGCGGACGATGCACGCACATGTATGCATACGATACGATATATCATATATCGATATCCAATACGATATATACATACGATACGATATGTAATATATCGATATTCAATACGATATGTAATTATAATTGCGATATGATATTGAATGCGATAATTGGTCATTATGTCGATATCTATATTGTCTGTTATAGATAATATCGATATCGAACGCGACATGTGATTTAATGTGATATTTTAATTAATAACGATATCGGTATTTTCTTGGCAATTCACATCCCTATTACAAACTGATGTTTTTGTTTCAAAGAGTTTTATTGCAAATACTATCCATTGTAATACTCCAATATAGATTAATTAATATAATGCCGACAGTATTATTAACTTTATTTTTAATTTCAAATTAAATTAAAAGTATTCATTTTGAATTATAATACGAGATTTGTTTTTACGCAAAACATAATTTTAAAACAAGTAAGAAAGGCTACAGTCGAGAGAGCCGACTGTAAAAGACCCCGTACTCACAGAAGTGCGCATTTTCCATACGAAAAAGAAGAAAAGTGGAGTGATTCACATTTTGTATACATACATATTTATATACAAATGTATGTAAATATATACACAATTAAATGCACAATTTCCTTACTTGGCCCAAACTTGGTGAGGATTGTTATAATGGTACTATACACATATTGTGTGAATTTGGTCTCTCTAGCTCTAGTCGTTTTCAAGTTATGGTGATGTGAAAATAGTTTTTTACAATTTGCGGGGGCGGTGGGGGGCGTGGCAAAAATTTGAAATAAACTTAACCTGCCTGACATATAGATGGACTTTCATTCCAAATTTGGTGGCTCTAGCTCTTGTAGTTTAGAAAATCCAGGTGTTCATACGGACGGACGGACAGACAGACGGACAGACGGACAGACAGACAGACGGACATTTCTATATCGTCTCGGCTGTTGATGCTGATCAAGAATATATATACTTTATGGGGTCGGCCACGCCTTCTTCTGCCTGTTACGCACATTTCGCTTCAGACAAACCTAATAGACCCCATACTCTTTTTTAGAGTACGGGGTCTAATAACAACAAGTAAGAAAGACTACAGTCGAGCGAGCCGACTGTAAAAGTCCCCGTCCTCACAGAAGTGCGCATTTTCCATACGAATAAGAAGAAAAACGGAGTGGTTTACATTTTGTATACATATGTACAATTTTATATACAAATGTATGTAAATATATACACAATATATGGCTTATTTTAACAAGAAAGAAAAGTACAGTCGAGCACGCCCGACCGTAGAATACTCTCTGCATTTTATTCCCGATCATTTTAATAAAGTCGATATCCGGGTATATCAATTGAAAGTACTTGCAATAAAAGACGTTGAAACAAAAACATCTGATTGTATGTATATACACACATATACATTTGACATTATATGTATGCACGCACATGTGTATATGTAATACATACACAATTGGTTTGCACGGCCAGCATTCGCGGGCAGCGCTGCCTTTAAGCTACGCAAGCAGCGAAAACGTTCGTTCACATGTTTGTATGTTTCTTTCTCGCTCGCACCCATGCATTGGCATTGCGTTCAATTATTAACTTTCTAACATGTCTAGCTCATTTGTTTATTGTCCGATTTATATGCAACTTTTAGGATAGTTTAATATATTTTGTCTTCAAATGAATGTGAAATAACAATACTGTACGATAAGAACATCTGCCTTAAAATCGGCATTGAAGTTTAACAATTATTTTATTTCTTGTGAGAAAAGGGGGCGTGGCAGCCAAAATATTTTAATGGCATTATATTTATGCCTTGACTAGGAACCTTCACACCAAAATTGGTGTTCCTAAGTGCAAAAGTTACTGAGATATTCACCTAAAACATCAATTTTTTACGAGGTGTTTCTAGTTTTTTGCACATTGTGGGCGAACGGGGCGTGGCATCGAAAAAAAAAATATTCTTGTATTGACTGACTTAATATCGAGTCGATAGAGACCAAATTCAAACTTGTAGCTCTTATCATCTCTGAAATCTGTTTGTTCATACGGACAGACAGACGGACAGACGGACAGACAGACGGACAGACGGACATGGCTATATCGACTCGGCTTGTGATGCTGATCAAGAATATATATACTTTATGGGGTCTGCCACGCCTCCTTCTGCCTGTTACATACTTTTTTTTTTGCACAAACCCAATATACTCTCTCTTGCAGAGAGTATAAAAATAAGAAATTAAATTTAAATTTAATTTTAAATTTAAATTGAAATAAAAAAAAATAATAATAATCAAAATAATTCACTGACGGGATTCGAACCTCGGACTCCACGCACACGCGTCAGAGCCCTAACAGCTGCACCACGCCCCTCTCTAGAAATTGCTCGACTATCAGCATTTACATGTAATATTTTTTTGTTATATAACAAAATCTAATAAAATGTTCTTGACGGCGCTCGAACCCATGATCCCGGGTTCACATACAAGTGCGAAAAATTAGATCAGGCATCTTTACTACTTAGACCACACTCCGCATTGAAGTTTATGTAAATAATTAAAATTTAAAAAGTAAACAAACAGCATTTGTCACTGACTGGATTCGAACCCGGGACCCCGGGCTAACCAACTCTTACGAAGCGCGCATCTCTACTACCTAGACCACGGTCCTTATTGAAGTTGCAGTAGCTAAACGTAGAGTTAAATCTTTTATAATAATTGTTTAGTTAACACACTGCACTGCTTGCTGCAGTTTGTGTTCTTCTTCTATTACAAGCAGTGCAAACAAAGAATTTGTACATAAAATTCAGCATTTTTGATTAATTTGTTTTATATGTTGTTGTTGTCCGATTTGGACCAAATTTGGTGGGGATATTTTTAATAATTATACACACATCCTCTGTGAGTTTGGTTGCGATCGCTCAACCAACACTACATGTCTTCATACAAATTTTTTATTTTTGACCGGTTTGTCCTACGGGAGCTATAGGCTATAGTTGTCCGATCCGGACCAAACTTGGTGAGGACAGTTATAATGGTACTATACACATACTGTATGAATTTGGTCTCTCTAGCTCTAGTCGTTTTCAAGTTATGGTGATGTGAAAATAGTTTTTTACAATTTGCGGGGGCGGTGGGGGGCGTGGCAAAAATTTGATATAAACTTGCACTGCGTACACTACAGACGGACTTTCATTCCAAATTTGGTGTCTCTAGCTCTTGTAGTTTAGAAGATCTAGGTGTTCATACAGACGGACGGACAGACGGACAGACAGACGGACAGACGGAAAGAAGGACATCGCTATATCGTCTCGGCTGTTGATGCTGATCAAGAATATATATACTTTATGGGGTCGGAAAAGCCTCCTTCTACCTGTTACGCACATTTCGCTTCAGACAAACCTAATAGACCCCTATACTCTTTTTTAGAGTACGGGGTCTAATAACAATAACAATAACAATAACAATAACAATAACAATAACAATAACAATAACAATAACAATAACAATAACAATAACAATAACAATAACAATAACAATAACAATAACAATAACAATAACAATAACAATAACAATAACAATAACAATAACAATAACAATAACAATAACAATAACAATAACAATAACAATAACAATAACAATAACAATAACAATAACAATAACAATAACAATAACAATAACAATAACAATAACAATAACAATAACAATAACAATAACAATAACAATAACAATAACAATAACAATAACAATAACAATAACAATAACAATAACAATAACAATAACAATAACAATAACAATAACAATAACAATAACAATAACAATAACAATAACAATAACAATAACAATAACAATAACAATAACAATAACAATAACAATAACAATAACAATAACAATAACAATAACAATAACAATAACAATAACAATAACAATAACAATAACAATAACAATAACAATAACAATAACAATAACAATAACAATAACAATAACAATAACAATAACAATAACAATAACAATAACAATAACAATAACAATAACAATAACAATAACAATAACAATAACAATAACAATAACAATAACAATAACAATAACAATAACAATAACAATAACAATAACAATAACATTAACAATAACAATAACATCAAGTAAGAAAGGCTACAGTCGAGCGAGCCGACTGTAAAAGACCCCGTACTCACTGAAGTGCGCATTTTCCATACGAAAAAGAAGAAAAACGGAGTTATTCACATTTTGTATACATACATATTTATATACAAATGTATGTAAATATATACACAACTAAATGCACAATTTCCTTACTTGGCTTTTTTTAAAAATAAAATTTTTACAATTTGAAATTAAATTTAAATTTAAAACAAGAAAGAAAGGTTATCTTCGGCTCGCCGAAGATTAAATACCCTTGCAGCCTGAATGAAATTTGGTCAACAGCTAGGGAATGATAGCAAATGTTTATGGCGTGAGTTTGGTTGAAATCGCTCAATCGACACTGAATATATTCATACTAGGCATTTTCATCATTATCAACCGATTGTTCCTATGGAAGCTATATGATATAGTAGTCCGAATTGGATGAAATTTGGTCAGCATATAGGGAATGATAGCTTATGCGTACTGCGTTAATTTGGTTGAAATCGATCAATAGACATTAAAAATTTTCATACTAAGCCTTTGAACCGATTGTTCCTATGGCAGCTATATGATATAGTGGTTCGATCCGAATGAAATTTGGTCAACAGCTGGAGAATGATGGCAAATGTTTATGGCGTGAGTTTGGTTGAAATTGCTCAATCGACACTGAAAATTTTCATACTAGGCATTTTCATCATTTTCAACCGATTGTTCCTATGGCAGCTATATGATATAGTGGTCCGATTCGGATGAAATTTGGTTTGCACATGGGATTTGGTACTAAATGCATATAGGCTTAATTTGGTTGAAATAGCTCAAAAAAAATTTTTTTGCAACCGATTGTTCCTATGGGAGCTATATGATATAGTCATCCGATCCGGCCGATTTTAACAAATGATCTGCCTGCAGAGAGAATACACATCTGTACCAAGTTTCATCAAGAAAGCTTTAAAACTGAGAGACTAGTTCGCATAGAAACAGACGGACAGACGGACAGACGGACAGACAGACGGACATGGCTATATCGACTCGCCTGTTGATGCTGATCAAGAATATATATACTTTATGGGGTCGGAGATGCCTCCTTCAATGCGTTACAAGGGTATAAAAAATTAAATTTAAAAAAATTGGTGTTTAACTTTGACTGGACTCGAACCTGGGACCCACGCGGATTTTCAAAATTATGAACCACGACCCTACCAATAAGACCACGCTCTGCTGATAATTCAGTTGGACTATTTTCATTCACAACACACACTACACTGCTTGCTGCAGTTTGTGTTCTTGTTCTATTGCAAGCAGTGTAAACAAACAATTTGTACATAAAATTCAGCATTTTTGATTAATTTGTTTTATATGTTGTTGTTGTCCGATTTGGACCAAATTTGGTGGGGATATTTTTAATAATTATACACACATCCTCTGTGAGTTTGGTTGCGATCGCTCAACCAACACTACATGTCTTCATACAAATTTTTTATTTTTGACCGGTTTGTCCTATGGGAGCCATAGGCTATAGTTGTCCGATCCGGACCAAACTTGGTGAGGATTGTTATAATGGTACTATACACATATTGTGTGAATTTGGTCTCTCTAGCTCTAGTCGTTTTCAAGTTATGGTGATGTGAAAATAGTTTTTTACAATTTGCGGGGGCGGTGGGGGGCGTGGCAAAAAATTTGAAATAAACTTAACCTGCCTGACATATAGACGGACTTTCATTCCAAATTTGGTGGCTCTAGCTCTTGTAGTTTAGAAAATCCAGGTGTTCATACGGACGGACGGACAGACAGACGGACAGACGGACAGACAGACAGACGGACAGACGGACATTTCTATATCGTCTCGGCTGTTGATGCTGATCAAGAATATATATACTTTATGGGGTCGGCCACGCCTTCTTCTGCCTGTTACGCACATTTCGCTTCAGACAAACCTAATAGACCCCATACTCTTTTTTAGAGTACGGGGTCTAATAACAACAAGTAAGAAAGACTACAGTCGAGCGAGCCGACTGTAAAAGTCCCCGTCCTCACAGAAGTGCGCATTTTCCATACGAATAAGAAGAATGTGAAATAACAATACTGTACGATAAGAACATCTGCCTTAAAATCGGCATTGAAGTTTAACAATTATTTTATTTCTTGTGAGAAAAGGGGGCGTGCGGCAGCCAAAATATTTTAATGGCATTATATTTATGCCTTGACTAGGAACCTTCACACCAAAATTGGTGTTCCTAAGTGCAAAAGTTACTGAGATATTCACCTAAAACATCAATTTTTTACGAGGTGTTTCTAGTTTTTTGCACATTGTGGGCAAACGGGGCATGGCATCGAAAAAAAAAAAGATTCTTGTATTGACTGACTTAATATCGAGTCGATGGAGACCAAATTCAAACTTGTAGCTCTTATCATCTCTGAAATCTGTTTGTTCATACGGACAGACGGACAGACAGACGGACATGGCTATATTGACTCGGCTTGTGATGCTGATCAAGAATATATATACTTTATGGGGTCTGCCACGCCTCCTTCTGCCTGTTACATACTTTTTTTTTTTGCACAAACCCAATATACTCTCTCTTGCAGAGAGTTTAAAAATAAGCCGTGTTTTACAATTTGAAATTAAATTTAAATTTAATTTTAAATTTAAATTGAAATAAAAGAAAATAATAATAATCAAAATAATTCACTGACGGGATTCGAACCTCGGACTCCACGCACACGCGTCAGAGCCCTAACAGCTGCACCACGCCCCTCTCTAGAAATTGCTCGACTATCAGCATTTACATGTAATATTTTTTTAGACCCCGTACTCTAAAAAAGAGTAGAGGGGTCTATAAAGTTTGTCTGAAGCGAAATGTGCGTAACAGGCAGAAGGAGGCGTGGCCGACCCCATAAAGTATATATATTCTTGATCAGCATCAACAGCCGAGACGATATAGCAATGTCCGTCTGTCCGTCTGTCCGTCTGTCTGTCTGTCCGTCTGTCCGTCTGTCCGTCCGTCCGTCCGTCTGTATGAACACCTGGATATTTTAAACTACAAAAGCTAGAGCCACCAAATTTGGAATGAAAGTCCGTTTGCTTCGCGAGCAGATCAAGTTTATTTCAAATCTTTGCCACGCCCCTTACCGCCCCCGCAAATTGTAAAAAACTATGGTCACCTCGGAAAAAATTGATGTTTTAAGCGAATATCTCAGTAACTATAGCACTTAGGAATACCATTTTTGGTATACAGGTTGCTAGAGACAGCATAATTGCATTGTCATTAAAATTTTTGGACTGCCACGCCCCGTTTTCGCACAAGAATGAAATAATTTTCAAACTTCAATGCCATTTTTAAGGTATTTGCACTTATCGTACGGTATTGTAATTTGAAATTTGTTTGAAGACGGAGTATCAAAAACTATCCTGAAAGTTGCATACAAATCGGACAATAAACAAAAAAGCTAGACACGTAACAAAGTTTACAATTGCACGCAACGTCAAAGCAAACGTTTCGCTGCTTGTGTAGCGACTGCACTGCTTGTATAGCGACTGCACTGCTTGCGGACGATGCACGCACATGTATGCATACGTTACGATTTATCATATATCGATATTCAATACCATAGTAATTATAATTGCGATATAATATCGCATGCGATATTTGGTCATTATGTCTATATCTATAGCGATATATCGTATTTGAATTCAGTTGTTGATAATATCGATATTTGATTTGATGTGATATTTTAATTAATATCGATATCGGCATTTTCTTGGCGATTTGTATCCCTATTACAAACTGATGGTTTTTGTTTCAAAGTGTTTTATTGCAAATACTATGAGTACGGGGTCTTTTACAGTCGTCTAGCTCGACTGTAGCCTTTCTTACTTGTTGTTATATAACAAAATCTAATAAAATGTTCTTGACGGCGCTCGAACCCATGATCCCGGGTTCACATACAAGTGCGAAAAATTAGATCAGGCATCTTTACTACTTAGACCACACTCCGCATTGAAGTTTATGTAAATAATTAAAATTTAAAAAGTAAACAAACAGCATTTGTCACTGACTGGATTCGAACCCGGGACCCCGGGCTAACCAACTCTTACGAAGCGCGCATCTCTACTACCTAGACCACGGTCCTTATTGAAGTTGCAGTAGCTAAACGTAGAGTTAAATCTTTTATAATAATTGTTTAGTTAACACACTGCACTGCTTGCTGCAGTTTGTGTTCTTCTTCTATTACAAGCAGTGCAAACAAAGAATTTGTACATAAAATTCAGCATTTTTGATTAATTTGTTTTATATGTTGTTGTTGTCCGATTTGGACCAAATTTGGTGGGGATATTTTTAATAATTATACACACATCCTCTGTGAGTTTGGTTGCGATCGCTCAACCAACACTACATGTCTTCATACAATTTTTTTATTTTTGACCGGTTTGTCCTATGGGAGCTATAGGCTATAGTTGTCCGATCCGGACCAAACTTGGTGAGGACAGTTATAATAGTACTATACACATACTGTATGAATTTGGTCTCTCTAGCTCTAGTCGTTTTCAAGTTATGGTGATGTGAATATAGTTTTTTACAATTTGCGGGGGCGGTGGGGGGCGTGGCAAAAATTTGAAATAAACTTGCACTGCGTACACTACAGACGGACTTTCATTCCAAATTTTGTGTCTCTAGCTCTTGTAGTTTAGAAGATCTAGGTGTTCATACAGACGGACGGACAGACGGACAGACGGACAGACAGACAGACAGACGGACAGACGGACAGAAGGACATCGCATCAAGAATATATATACTTTATGGGGTCGGAAAAGCCTCCTTCTACCTGTTACGCACATTTCGCTTCAGACAAACCTAATAGACCCCTATACTCTTTTTTAGAGTACGGGGTCTAATAACAATAACAATAACAATAACAATAACAATAACAATAACAATAACAATAACAATAACAATAACAATAACAATAACAATAACAATAACAATAACAATAACAATAACAATAACAATAACAATAACAATAACAATAACAATAACAATAACAATAACAATAACAATAACAATAACAATAACAATAACAATAACAATAACAATAACAATAACAATAACAATAACAATAACAATAACAATAACAATAACAATAACAATAACAATAACAATAACAATAACAATAACAATAACAATAACAATAACAATAACAATAACAATAACAATAACAATAACAATAACAATAACAATAACAATAACAATAACAATAACAATAACAATAACAATAACAATAACAATAACAATAACAATAACAATAACAATAACAATAACAATAACAATAACAATAACAATAACAATAACAATAACAATAACAATAACAATAACAATAACAATAACAATAACAATAACAATAACAATAACAATAACAATAACAATAACAATAACAATAACAATAACAATAACAATAACAATAACAATAACAATAACAATAACAATAACAATAACAATAACAATAACAATAACAATAACAATAACAATAACAATAACAATAACAATAACAATAACAAATAACAATAACAATAACAATAACAATAACAATAACAATAACAATAACAATAACAATAACAATAACAATAACAATAACAATAACAATAACAATAACAATAACAATAACAATAACAATAACAATAACAATAACAATAACAATAACAATAACAATAACAATAACAATAACAATAACAATAACAATAACAATAACAATAACAATAACAATAACAATAACAATAACAATAACAATAACAATAACAATAACAATAACAATAACAATAACAATAACAATAACAATAACAATAACAATAACAATAACAATAACAATAACAATAACAATAACAATAACAATAACAATAACAATAACAATAACAATAACAATAACAATAACAATAACAATAACAATAACAATAACAATAACAATAACAATAACAATAACAATAACAATAACAATAACAATAACAATAACAATAACAATAACAATAACAATAACAATAACAATAACAATAACAATAACAATAACAATAACAATAACAATAACAATAACAATAACAATAACAATAACAATAACAATAACAATAACAATAACAATAACAATAACAATAACAATAACAATAACAATAACAATAACAATAACAATAACAATAACAATAACAATAACAATAACAATAACAATAACAATAACAATAACAATAACAATAACAATAACAATAACAATAACAATAACAATAACAATAACAATAACAATAACAATAACAATAACAATAACAATAACAATAACAATAACAATAACAATAACAATAACAATAACAATAACAATAATAATAACAATAACAATAACAATAACAATAACAATAACAATAACAATAACAATAACAACAAGTAAGAAAGGCTACAGTCGAGCGAGCCGACTGTAAAAGTCCCCGTACTCACAGAAGTGCGCATTTTCCATACGAATAAGAAGAAAAACGGAGTGGTTTACATTTTGTATACATATGTACAATTTTATATACAAATGTATGTAAATATATACACAATGAAATGCACAATTTTTCTTACTTGGCTTATTTTAAGAATAAGCCGTGTTTTACAATTTGAAATTAAATTTAAATTTAATTTTTAAATTTAAATTGAAATAAAAAAAATAATAATAATCAAAATAATTCACTGACGGAGTTCGAACCTCGGACTCCACGCACACGCGTCAGAGCCCTAACAGCTGCACCACGCCCCTCTCTAGAAATTGCTCGACTATCTGCATTTACATGTAATATTTTTTTGTTATATAACAAAAATTAATAAAATGTCCCTGACGGCGCTCGAACCCATGATCCCGGGTTCACATACAAGTGCGAAGAATTAGATCAGGCATCTTTACTACTTAGACCACACTCCGCATTGAAGTTTATGTAAATAATTAAAACTTAACAAGTAAGAAAGGCTACAGTCGAGCGAGCCGACTGTAAAAGACCCCGTACTCACAGAAGTGCGCATTTTCCATTCGAAAAACAAGAAAAACGGAGTGATTCACATTTTGTATACATACATCTTTATATACAAATATATGTAAATATATACACAATTTCCTTACTTGGCTTATTTTAAAAAAATATGCCGTGTTTTTACAATTTGAAATTAAATTTAAATTTAATTTTTAAATTTGAATTGAAATAAAAAAAAAAAAATAATCAAAATAATTCATTGACGGGATTTGAACCTTGCACTCCAAGCACTCGCGTCAGAGCCCTTACAGCTGCACCACGCCCCTCTCTTAAAATTGCTCGACTATCTGCATTTACATGTAATATTTTTTTGTTATATAACAAAAATTAATAAAATGTCCCTGACGGCGCTCGAACCCATGATCCCGGGTTCACATACAAGTGCGAAGAATTAGATCAGGCATCTTTACTACTTAGACCACACTCCGCATTGAAGTTTATGTAAATAATTAAAATTTAAAAAGTAAACAAATAGCATTTGTCACTGACTTGATTCGAACCGGGGACCCCGGGCTAACCAACACGTACGAAGCGCGCATCTCTACTACCTAGACCACGGTCCTTATTGAAGTTGCGGTAGCTAAACGTAGAGTTAAATCTTTTATAATAAATGTTTAGTTAACACACTGCACTGCTTGCTGCAGTTTGTGTTCTTTTTCTATTGCAAGCAGTGTAAACAGACAATTTATTCATAAAACTCAGCATTTTTGATTAATTTATTTTATATGTTGTGGTTGTCCGATTTGGACCCAATTTGGTGAGTATACTTTTAATAATTATTCACACATTCTCTGTAAGTTTGGTTGCGATCGCTCAACTAACATTACGTGTCTTCATACAAATTTTTTATTTTCGACCGATTTGTCCTATGGGAGCTATAAGCTATACTTGTCCGATCCAGATCAAACTTGGTGAGGATAGTTATATTGGTACCATACACATATTGTGTGAATTTGGTCTCTCTAGCTCTAGTAGTTTTCAAGTTATGGTGATGTGCAAAATTGCTTTTTGCAATTTGGGGGGGGGGGGGGGGGGGGGCTAAAAATAAAAAAAATCTACCTGCCCCCTAAACGGAGGGAGGTTCTTTATTCCAATGGTGGGGGCCGGGTAGGTTGGGAAGAAGAACCGGGTGTTAAGGAGGGAGGAAAAAAAAAAAAAAAAAAAAAAAAAAAAACGAAAGGGCGCGGTTGTACGCACATTAGAAAACAGGTGTTCTACGGCGGGACACACACACACACACACACACACACACGGACACACGGACATCCCTATTACCTCCGGTTTTTGTTGTTATAAAATATATATATTTATGGGGGTTGGGGTCGCCCCTCTCCCTGTTTCGCTTCAGACAAACTTAATAGACCCCTCTACTCTTTTTTAGAGTACGGGGTCTAAAAAGTAAACAAACAGCATTTGTCACTGACTGGATTCGAACCCGGGACCCCGGGCTAACCAACTCTTACGAAGCGCGCATCTCTACTACCTAGACCACGGTCCTTATTGAAGTTGCAGTAGAGAGAGAGAGTTTTATCAGCTGTGCCGGTCGTGTTTTTTCATCGCTCCGTTTATTTAATTATTTTTTGCTTAAACTTGTGAACTTTAATTGAATTTTATTTATCTTTATATTTTTATTAAATGATACCCTAAATCTGGTTTGTGTAAAGTCGGTTTTCAGTGTGCATTTTAGCTAAATATCAATAATTTTATTAACACAGCGTCTCAGCTGTGTTTTTGTTTGTGTCCGTTTTTGCTGTGACCTTTGCTCCCTTCACATTGCTCAGCTGAGCAATAATAAGTTTGTGTGTTGCTCGCTTGCACTCAATTACTGTTGCGCTTGCGCGCACTGCCTTTTTCACGCATTGCCTTTTTGCGAATTCTGTTTTCAAGCATATTTGTTTACATCAAAGCAAACTTTTTACTCATATTCATTTCGTTTTAACTCCAAGCTCGGTATAAAGTATTTTGAGTGAAATGGCCTGCTGTAAGAAAAATTGCACTTATGTGCACTGTTGGCTGTGCGATAATATTGTGCATAATAAAATGTGCAGGTCTCACTGGGCGTGAATTTGAAAAATTCATTTCCTCTGCCAAATTAGGTAGTGGTGGATTTAAATGGTCGTGCCCAGTATGTATTGAGTTGCAATGTGATTTTTCACGTGTGTACAATACTATGAAAATACAATTCCTCAAACTGCGCTCACTCGCTAAGCAGCTTAGCACTGATTTTGATGTTAGTGCTGACTTGCTTAGTGACTATAAATTTGAGACTCCGCCTGACAAGGCGTTGAGTTCTCAACGTTACGTTGAGTTCTTTCGTTACCTCTTCCGCCTGGTTCACTCCTAACATTACCGTTGCATAGTGGGCCTAACCTTTTATCATTTTCTCCTTCTCCCTGTAACTCCTTACCTCCCAGTTCACCCACTCCTCCTGCAACCTCACCAGTACACGACTGACCCTTAGGTGTTTGCAGCGATACTTGCACGGCTATGCCTGCCCCTCCCGTGGCCGCCCCATCAACCATTGTGATTAAATCGGTGGATGTTAACGGAACAGTGGCTACGAGTAAAAACTCGAAGAGTCCCCCTATTCGGCGTAACAGTCGCTCTGTTGCCGCCCCCGCAGCTCCCCCTTCATCCCCCAATATAACTGTATTACCTGTTAACAATTCAAATGTTGCAAGTAAAAACTCTAAAAGCCCTCCAAGTCGACGTAATAGTCACCCCGTTGCTACTCCCATAGTAGTTCAATCTCCCCTGCTTACTGTCGTGGCTCCTCGTAAGCAGATATTTATTTCTAGGCTATCTGCAGATACGACTATTGAGTCAATTGCATCTTACATGGCTACCAAAGCTCCAGGTAGCATTTCAATCTCAAAATTCAATTTCTCTGAGCCGAGAGAAATCTCGTCATTTAAGATTAGTGTGTTCCCTGATATATTTACTATCATATGTGATCCAAAGTTTTGGCCTCCACATATGATTGTTCATAAGTTCAAACAAAACAAGAAAAAATGACAGTCGAGCACGCCCGACCGTAGTATACTCTCTGCCTTTTATTCCCGATCATTTTAATAAAATCAGTATCCGAGAATATCAACTGATAGTACTTGCAGTAAAAGACGTTGAAAAACGTTCAGCTAGGAAGTTAAGCCTCTTTTATAGAGATATCTATGGTTTTAGGCCGAAAATTTCCAAGTAATGCTGTGGCGCGGATGATTAGTATTCGATCGATGAACGGGAAGTCGTGGGTTCGAATCCTGGTCCGTCACCACAAAGGATATATTTTATTGTGTTGTTTAAATGTGTTGCATTATCGAAAAAAATTGTTTATTAACAAACAATTGAAAACATTTTTTAAATTGGGTTTTGATAAAAAAATTAATTTTTATTATTAAATGAAAACATGCAACAATTGGAGCTATTGAATTATATTCTTTTAAAGGATTGACCGCTCCTCGAACCCACGACTCTGCGTTCGCCGATTAAGCACTTAACCGGCAACGCTATCACGACACTTGAAAGTTTTCTTTCCAAAACCATACATATAAAAGAGGCCTAACTTCCTAGCTGGATAACTATTTTGTCAAAAATAGAATTTAGGTCGGCACGGCCAGCGTCTGCAAGCAGCGCTGCCGCTAACAAGCAGCGAAAATGTTCGCTCACATGTTTGTATGCTTCTATCTCGCTTGCACACATGCATTGACATTGCGTTCAATTATTAACTTTCTTACATGTCTAGCTCTTTTGTTTATTGTCCGATTTATATGCAACTTTCAGGATAGTTTTATATATTTTTTCTCCAAACGAATTTGAAATTACAAGACTGTAAGATAAGAACATCTGCCTTAAAATCGGCATTGAAGTTTAACAATCATTTTATTTCTTGTGAGAAAAGGGGGCGTGGCTGCCAAACAATTTTATTGGAATTATATTTATGCCTTGACTAGGAACCTTCACACCAAAATTGGTGTGCCTAAGTGCCATAGTTACTGAGATATTCACCTAAAACATCAATTTTTTACGAGGTGTGTCTAGTTTTTTGCTCCTTGTGGGCGAGTGGGGCGTGGCATCGAAAAAAAAAAAAGATTCTTGTATTGACTGACTTAATATCGAGTCGATAGAGACCAAATTCAAACTTGTAGCTCTAACCATCTCTGAAATCTGTTTGTTCATACGGACAGACAGACGGACAGACAGACAGACGGACAGACAGACGGACAGACGGACATGGCTATATCGACTCGGCTTGTGATGCTGATCAAGAATATATATACTTTATGGGGTCTGCCACGCCTCCTTCTGCCTGTTACATACTTTTCACAAACCCAATATACTCTCTCTTGCAGAGAGTATAAAAATAGAACTCGTTCAACTCCAGTCATTTTTCCGACTAGTGGTTCGACTCAAGCGGCCCCAGTCATAACCTCAAAAAACTAGGCTCTGACCAACTTTTCATTCAGTATCAGAATGTTAGGTGTCTTGGGTCTAAGTTAAAACAGTTGCATAAGAATAGTTTGTCTTTTGATTCTGACATTGTTGCATTTTCAGAGACTTGGCTTAATTCTAGCATATCTGATAATGAAATAATGACATCTCATTATAACATTTTCAGGCGCGTACGTCTTAATCAGTAAAATCCTCCCTTAATGCTGAAGTAATAGATGTTTCACCACTGGACGAAATTAAAATTGGTGCCGTTAAGGTTACTTTTTCGTCATTTGCCCTTTATGTAACTTGTTCCTATATTCCTCCGTCCTCAGAAATGTCGATTTATTTACAGCACTTCAATTTCATCAAAGAAATATTTTGTCACATTTGTGATTGTGATTTCTTTGTGATACTAGGAGATTTTAACTTGCCAAACGTTTACTGGTCGTTTTTCAACAACTTTGACTACATGCCCACACCCAATAATGACTTTTTAGATAGTTTGATTAATCTTCCTTTTTTTCAAATCAATCATGTATCTAATCGTCTAAACCGGATGCTGGATCTTATCTTCGATAATGATTCATCCAGTGCCATTGTCACTAGATCTTCTCCTGTAGTTGCTCCTGAAGATTCTTTTCATCCTACTCTTGAACTTTCCCTGTCTATCCCTAACTAAATCCGTTCATCTCCTTCATCCTCTTCCAAGTCGCGCTGTTGCTTTCGCAACGAAAATTTTTGCTAAATCAACTGATTTTTGCTACTAACTATACATCACGAAAGATATTAACATAGCTGTCGAGTATTTTTACAACATCTTAAATTCAATCTTTGATGTCTGTATTCCATATAGTGTTGTAAAATCCGTTTCACATAAATCTCCTTGGTTCTCACCAAGACTATCCAAATTAAAAAAATAAAAAATCAAAATATTTTAAAAAGTTTAAGCAGACAGGTTCTAGCTTAGACTTTTTAAATTATTCTAAAGCAAAAGCAGCCTTTACCCTTCTTAATTCTCAATGCTATCAAAATTATCTAGTTCGTTGCAAGATTCAATTTGCGCGCGATCCTAAACAATTCTATAACTTTGTTAACTCTAAACGCAAATCTTCTACTTTACCCTATTCTTTTTTCTTCAACACCACTAAAGTAAGTGACGACTCAGCTGCTTCCGATCTCTTTGCTAACTTTTTTCAATCTACGTATTCCCCTAGTTTGCCTACTAACTTCTTTTACACCTTTAAACTCCCTTCCTCTAATTCCGTTTTTTTTTCCCTTATATTTCTGATAGTTGCCTGTTCTCGTCCATTAACAATCTAAAATCTTTCTTCTCTCCTGGGCCTGACAACATTCCTAGTTGCGTGCTTAAGGAGTGCTGTTCTTCTATAATTAAACATCTTTCAATTCTTTTTAACCTCTCTTTGGAATCCTCTGTCCTTCCTTCCTTTTGGAAAGAATCTCACATTATCATTCTGCATAAAAAAGGTTGCAAGTCGGATATATCCAACTACAGGGGAATTGCGAAGTTGTCCGCAATCCCTAAGCTCTTCGAAAAGATAATTACTTCGACTTTGCAACACCTCTGCAAGTCAATTATCTCCCCTGCCCAACACGGTTTTGTTAAGAGTCGGTCGACTTCGACCAATTTATTGGAATTTACCTCTTTTGTAAATGAGGCTTTCCTTAATAGAATGGAAACTGATACGGTATCGGACCTGTAAAGGGTTTGTTCGATTAATCATAACTTCCTCCTCCTTAAATAGGTCTTTAGAAGCCCCCGGCTGTCCCTTTGGCCGCTTTTTGTGAAGGTTTTTTTTGCTATTTTTTAATCTTTTTATAAATGACCTTCCTTCTTCACTAGCCCATTGTCGTATACTTATGTATGCCGATGACGTGAGTGTGGTCTTGTCTTATAAGGATCCCCCAGAATCATACGCTTCTTCAAGATGATTTAAATTCAATGCACAACTGGTTGCATAACTAATCCACTTGAACCTAAATTTTTCTAAATGCCTATTTATGACGTTTAACAGGGTGACTCCTTACTTAGCCAACTATTACATTGACAATATACCTTTAAAACGTATATTGTCAGTCGATGACCTCGGTGTTCTTTTTGATAATAAATTAAGTTTCACACATCATATTTCCACTGTAGTTAATAAAGCTAAGGGAACTCTTGGATTTATTAAACGCTGGTCTAAGAAATTTAATGATCCATTTGTCACCAAACTTCTTTACACATCCCTAGTCCGTCCCATTCTTGAGTATTGTTCATGTGTCTGGTCTCCTCAACATGCTCATAGTCAAGCTTTAATTGAGTCAGTGCAGAAGCAGTTTTTACTCTTCGCGCTTCGTGGACTTAATTGGGACCCTAATCTTCGCCTTCCATCTTATACTAACAGACTCTTGCTTCTGAATCTTCCATCCCTTACTAATCGGAGAAGAGTTCTTGGAGTAATCTTCCTCCATAAATTAATAATCGGTGATATCTGCTCCCCCTCTCTTTTAGAACGCCTTAAATTTAATATTCCCACCAGGACCACTAGGTACTACATCCCTTTATCTCTTCCTACATGCACTACTGACTACGCTTTGCACAATCGTTTTCGGGTATTATGCGCTAATTATAATGAACATTATAGATTGATTGACACATCTCTCTCTCTCTCCCCATCTTAAAGCTTCTCTTTACAGCCAACTCCGTTATATCTCTGATTTCCAAGGGCAGTAAGAATGGGTTCTCTGACATTCATTCTTCCCCTTAAATCAGAGATCTTTCGTGTTAGTTTTGGCATATTTTTATTGATCTGGTTGGGTTTTTTCTGGGTTTTTCCCAACCCTTGCAACAAATGTTGGATCAATTTCTTTGCTTGTTATTCCCAGATTAATGGTCTAATTACTATCTTTTTTAATTTCAGTTTAATTTAAATTTAAAATTTTTAATAATTACTTTTAATATTATCTAAATTTAAATTTTATATCTATTTACTACGTAATCATATAATTAAATACTCGCGACAGCTTTTAGTCTGCGTTAATAAATAAATAAATAAATACATAAACGTAGAGTTAAATCTTTTATAATAATTGTTTAGTTAACACACTGCACTGCTTGCTGCAGTTTGTGTTCTTCTTCTATTACAAGCAGTGCAAACAAACAATTTGTACATAAAATTCAGCATTTTTGATTAATTTGTTCTATATGTTGTTGTTGTCCGATTTGGACCAAATTTGGTGGGGATATTTTTAATAATTATACACACATCCTCTGTGAGTTTGGTTGCGATCGCTCAACCAACACTACATGTCTTCATACAAATTTTTTATTTTTGACCGGTTTGTCCTACGGGAGCTATAGGCTATAGTTGTCCGATCCGGACCAAACTTGGTGAGGACAGGTTATAATGGTATTATACACATACTGTATGAATTTGGTCTCTCTAGCTCTAGTCGTTTTCAAGTTATGGTGATGTGAAAATAGGTTTTTACAATTGCTGCGGGGGCGGTGCGGGGGGTTTGAAATAAACTTGACTGCGTACACTACAGCGGACAATAACAATAACAATAACAATAACAATAACAATAACAATAACAATAACAATAACAATAACAATAACAATAACAATAACAATAACAATAACAATAACAATAACAATAACAATAACAATAACAATAACAATAACAATAACAATAACAATAACAATAACAATAACAATAACAATAACAATAACAATAACAATAACAATAACAATAACAATAACAATAACAATAACAATAACAATAACAATAACAATAACAATAACAATAACAATAACAATAACAATAACAATAACAATAACAATAACAATAACAATAACAATAACAATAACAATAACAATAACAATAACAATAACAATAACAATAACAATAACAATAACAATAACAATAACAATAACAATAACAATAACAATAACAATAACAATAACAATAACAATAACAATAACAATAACAATAACAATAACAATAACAATAACAATAACAATAACAATAACAATAACAATAACAATAACAATAACAATAACAATAACAATAACAATAACAATAACAATAACAATAACAATAAACAATAACAATAACAATAACAATAACAATAACAATAACAATAACAATAACAATAACAATAACAATAACAATAACAATAACAATAACAATAACAATAACAATAACAATAACAATAACAATAACAATAACAATAACAATAACAATAACAATAACAATAACAATAACAATAACAATAACAATAACAATAACAATAACAATAACAATAACAATAACAATAACAATAACAATAACAATAACAATAACAATAACAATAACAATAACAATAACAATAACAATAACAATAACAATAACAATAACAATAACAATAACAATAACAATAACAATAACAATAACAATAACAATAACAATAACAATAACAATAACAATAACAATAACAATAACAATAACAATAACAATAACAATAACAATAACAATAACAATAACAATAACAATAACAATAACAATAACAATAACAATAACAATAACAATAACAATAACAATAACAATAACAATAACAATAACAATAACAATAACAATAACAATAACAATAACAATAACAATAACAATAACAATAACAATAACAATAACAATAACAATAACAATAACAATAACAATAACAATAACAATATAATAACAATAACAATAACAATAACAATAACAATAACAATAACAATAACAATAACAATAACAATAACAATATAACAATAACAATAACAATAACAATAACAAATAACAATAACAATAACAATAACAATAACAATAACAATAACAATAACAATAACAATAACAATAACAATAACAATAACAATAACAATAACAATAACAATAACAATAACAATAACAATAACAATAACAATAACAATAACAATAACAATAACAATAACAATAACAATAACAATAACAATAACAATAACAATAACAATAACAATAACAATAACAATAACAATAACAATAACAATAACAATAACAATAACAATAACAATAACAATAACAATAACAATAACAATAACAATAACAATAACAATAACAATAACAATAACAATAACAATAACAATAACAATAACAATAACAATAACAATAACAATAACAATAACAATAACAATAACAATAACAATAACAATAACAATAACAATAACAATAACAATAACAATAACAATAACAATAACAATAACAATAACAATAACAATAACAATAACAATAACAATAACAATAACAATAACAATAACAATAACAATAACAATAACAATAACAATAACAATAACAATAACAATAACAATAACAATAACAATAACAATAACAATAACAATAACAATAACAATAACAATAACAATAACAATAACAATAACAATAACAATAACAATAACAATAACAATAACAATAACAATAACAATAACAATAACAATAACAATAACAATAACAATAACAATAACAATAACAATAACAATAACAATAACAATAACAATAACAATAACAATAACAATAACAATAACAATAACAATAACAATAACAATAACAATAACAATAACAATAACAATAACAATAACAATAACAATAACAATAACAATAACAATAACAATAACAATAACAATAACAATAACAATAACAATAACAATAACAATAACAATAACAATAACAATAACAATAACAATAACAATAACAATAACAATAACAATAACAATAACAATAACAATAACAATAACAATAACAATAACAATAACAATAACAATAACAATAACAATAACAATAACAATAATAACAATTATTGTTAATAACATCAACAGCCGAGTCGATATAGCAATGTCCGTCTGTCCGTCTGTCCGTCTGTCCGTATGAACACCTGGATCTTTTAAACTACAAATGCTAGAGCCACCAAATTTAGAATGAAAGTCCGTCATTATGTCAGGCAGATCAAGTTTATTTCAAATCTTTGCCACTACCCTTACCGCCTCCGCAAATTGTAAAAAACTATGGTCACCTACGAAAAAATTGATGTTTTGAGCGAATATCTCAGTAACTATAGCACTTAGGAATACCATTTTTGGTATGTAGGTTGCTAGAGACAGCATAAATGCATTGTCATTTTTGGACTGCCACGCCCCGTTTTCCCACAAAAATGAAATAATTTTCAAACTTCAATGCCATTTTTAAGGCATTTGCACTTATCGTACGGTATTGTAATTTGAAATTTGTTTGGTGACAGAGTATAACAAACTATCCTGAAAGTTGCATACAAATCGGACAATAAACAAAAGAGCTAGACACGTAACAAAGTTAACAATTGCAGGCAATGTCAATGCATGTGTGCAAGCGAGACAGAAGCATATAAACATGTGAGCGAACGTCTTCGCTGCTTGTGTAGCGACAGCGCTGCTCGCGGACGATGCACGCACATGTATGCATACGATACGATATATCATATATCGATATCCAATACGATATATACATACGATACGATATGTAATATATCGATATTCAATACGATATGTAATTATAATTGCGATATGATATTGAATGCGATAATTGGTCATTATGTCGATATCTATATTGTCTGTTATAGATAATATCGATATCGAACGCGACATGTGATTTAATGTGATATTTTAATTAATAACGATATCGGTATTTTCTTGGCAATTCACATCCCTATTACAAACTGATGTTTTTGTTTCAAAGAGTTTTATTGCAAATACTATCCATTGTAATACTCCAATATAGATTAATTAATATAATGCCGACAGTATTATTAACTTTATTTTTAATTTCAAATTAAATTAAAAGTATTCATTTTGAATTATAATACGAGATTTGTTTTTACGCAAAACATAATTTTAAAACAAGGCATGTAAGGAAATCTAATTATGTATATGGACATATATATATGTATGTATTTATGTACACATATAAAATAGGAATCAATCTGGTTCTTCTTCATTTTCTTTTTGGTATGGAAAAATGCTAACTACATAGGTTGGTAGCCAATGATTGGCATTGGTATGAGTACGGGGTCTTTTACAGTCGGCACGCTCGACTGTAGCCTTTCTTACTTGTTTATTTTTGACCGGTTTGTCCTATGGGAGCTATAGGCTATAGTTGTCCGATCCGGAACAAACTTGGTGAGGATTGTTATAATGGTACCATACACATATTGTGTGAATTTGGTCTCTCTAGCTCTAGTCGTTTTCAAGTTATGGCGATGTGAAAATAGTTTTTTACAATTTGCGGGGGCGGTGGGGGGCGTGGCAAAAATTTGAAATAAAGGAAAAGCCTCCTTCTACCTGTTACGCACATTTCGCTTCAGACAAACCTAATAGACCCCTATACTCTTTTCAGAGTACGGGGTCTAATAACAATAACAATAACAATAACAATAACAATAACAATAACAATAACAATAACAATAACAATAACAATAACAATAACAATAACAATAACAATAACAATAACAATAACAATAACAATAACAATAACAATAACAATAACAATAACAATAACAATAACAATAACAATAACAATAACAATAACAATAACAATAACAATAACAATAACAATAACAATAACAATAACAATAACAATAACAATAACAATAACAATAACAATAACAATAACAATAACAATAACAATAACAATAACAATAACAATAACAATAACAATAACAATAACAATAACAATAACAATAACAATAACAATAACAATAACAATAACAATAACAATAACAATAACAATAACAATAACAATAACAATAACAATAACAATAACAATAACAATAACAATAACAATAACAATAACAATAACAATAACAATAACAATAACAATAACAATAACAATAACAATAACAATAACAATAACAATAACAATAACAATAACAATAACAATAACAATAACAATAACAATAACAATAACAATAACAATAACAATAACAATAACAATAACAATAACAATAACAATAACAATAACAATAACAATAACAATAACAATAACAATAACAATAACAATAACAATAACAATAACAATAACAATAACAATAACAATAACAATAACAATAACAATAACAATAACAATAACAATAACAATAACAATAACAATAACAATAACAATAACAATAACAATAACAATAACAATAACAATAACAATAACAATAACAATAACAATAACAATAACAATAACAATAACAATAACAATAACAATAACAATAACAATAACAATAACAATAACAATAACAATAACAATAACAATAACAATAACAATAACAATAACAATAACAATAACAATAACAATAACAATAACAATAACAATAACAATAACAATAACAATAACAATAACAATAACAATAACAATAACAATAACAATAACAATAACAATAACATCAACAGCCGAGTCGATATAGCAATGTCCGTCTGTCCGTCTGTCCGTCTGTCCGTATGAACACCTGGATCTTTTAAACTACAAAAGCTAGAGCCACCAAATTTAGAATGAAAGTCCGTCATTATGTCAGGCAGATCAAGTTTATTTCAAATCTTTGCCACCCCCCTTACCGCCTCCGCAAATTGTAAAAAACTATGGTCACCTACGAAAAAATTGATGTTTTGAGCGAATATCTCAGTAACTATAGCACTTAGGAATACCATTTTTGGTATGTAGGTTGCTAGAGACAGCATAAATGCATTGTCATTTTTGGACTGCCACGCCCCGTTTTCCCACAAGAATGAAATAATTTTCAAACTTCAATGCCATTTTTAAGGCATTTGCACTTATCGTACGGTATTGTAATTTGAAATTTGTTTGGTGACAGAGTATAACAAACTATCCTGAAAGTTGCATACAAATCGGACAATAAACAAAAGAGCTAGACACGTAACAAAGTTAACAATTGCAGGCAATGTCAATGCATGTGTGCAAGCGAGACAGAAGCATATAAACATGTGAGCGAACGTCTTCGCTGCTTGTGTAGCGACAGCGCTGCTCGCGGACGATGCACGCACATGTATGCATACGATACGATATATCATATATCGATATCCAATACGATATATACATACGATACGATATGTAATATATCGATATTCAATACGATATGTAATTATAATTGCGATATGATATTGAATGCGATAATTGGTCATTATGTCGATATCTATATTGTCTGTTATAGATAATATCGATATCGAACGCGACATGTGATTTAATGTGATATTTTAATTAATAACGATATCGGTATTTTCTTGGCAATTCACATCCCTATTACAAACTGATGTTTTTGTTTCAAAGAGTTTTATTGCAAATACTATCCATTGTAATACTCCAATATAGATTAATTAATATAATGCCGACAGTATTATTAACTTTATTTTTAATTTCAAATTAAATTAAAAGTATTCATTTTGAATTATAATACGAGATTTGTTTTTACGCAAAACATAATTTTAAAACAAGGCATGTAAGGAAATCTAATTATGTATATGGACATATATATATGTATGTATTTATGTACACATATAAAATAGGAATCAATCTGGTTCTTCTTCATTTTCTTTTTGGTATGGAAAAATGCTAACTACATAGGTTGGTAGCCAATGATTGGCATTGGTATGAGTACGGGGTCTTTTACAGTCGGCACGCTCGACTGTAGCCTTTCTTACTTGTTTATTTTTGACCGGTTTGTCCTATGGGAGCTATAGGCTATAGTTGTCCGATCCGGAACAAACTTGGTGAGGATTGTTATAATGGTACTATACACATATTGTGTGAATTTGGTCTCTCTAGCTCTAGTCGTTTTCAAGTTATGGCGATGTGAAAATAGTTTTTTACAATTTGCGGGGGCGGTGGGGGGCGTGGCAAAAATTTGAAATAAAGGAAAAGCCTCCTTCTACCTGTTACGCACATTTCGCTTCAGACAAACCTAATAGACCCCTATACTCTTTTTCAGAGTACGGGGTCTAATAACAATAACAATAACAATAACAATAACAATAACAATAACAATAACAATAACAATAACAATAACAATAACAATAACAATAACAATAACAATAACAATAACAATAACAATAACAATAACAATAACAATAACAATAACAATAACAATAACAATAACAATAACAATAACAATAACAATAACAATAACAATAACAATAACAATAACAATAACAATAACAATAACAATAACAATAACAATAACAATAACAATAACAATAACAATAACAATAACAATAACAATAACAATAACAATAACAATAACAATAACAATAACAATAACAATAACAATAACAATAACAATAACAATAACAATAACAATAACAATAACAATAACAATAACAATAACAATAACAATAACAATAACAATAACAATAACAATAACAATAACAATAACAATAACAATAACAATAACAATAACAATAACAATAACAATAACAATAACAATAACAATAACAATAACAATAACAATAACAATAACAATAACAATAACAATAACAATAACAATAACAATAACAATAACAATAACAATAACAATAACAATAACAATAACAATAACAATAACAATAACAATAACAATAACAATAACAATAACAATAACAATAACAATAACAATAACAATAACAATAACAATAACAATAACAATAACAATAACAATAACAATAACAATAACAATAACAATAACAATAACAATAACAATAACAATAACAATAACAATAACAATAACAATAACAATAACAATAACAATAACAATAACAATAACAATAACAATAACAATAACAATAACAATAACAATAACAATAACAATAACAATAACAATAACAATAACAATAACAATAACAATAACAATAACAATAACAATAACAATAACAATAACAATAACAATAACAATAACAATAACAATAACAATAACAATAACAATAACAATAACAATAACAATAACAATAACAATAACAATAACAATAACAATAACAATAACAATAACAATAACAATAACAATAACAATAACAATAACAATAACAATAACAATAACAATAACAATAACAATAACAATAACAATAACAATAACAATAACAATAACAATAGCAATAACAATAACATCAACAGCCGAGTCGATATAGCAATGTCCGTCTGTCCGTCTGTCCGTCTGTCCGTCTGTCCGTATGAACACCTGGATCTTTTAAACTACAAAAGCTAGAGCCACCAAATTTAGAATGAAAGTCCGTCATTATGTCAGGCAGATCAAGTTTATTTCAAATCTTTGCCACCCCCCTTACCGCCTCCGCAAATTGTAAAAAACTATGGTCACCTACGAAAAAATTGATGTTTTGAGCGAATATCTCAGTAACTATAGCACTTAGGAATACCATTTTTGGTATGTAGGTTGCTAGAGACAGCATAAATGCATTGTCATTTTTGGACTGCCACGCCCCGTTTTCCCACAAGAATGAAATAATTTTCAAACTTCAATGCCATTTTTAAGGCATTTGCACTTATCGTACGGTATTGTAATTTGAAATTTGTTTGGTGACAGAGTATAACAAACTATCCTGAAAGTTGCATACAAATCGGACAATAAACAAAAGAGCTAGACACGTAACAAAGTTAACAATTGCAGGCAATGTCAATGCATGTGTGCAAGCGAGACAGAAGCATATAAACATGTGAGCGAACGTCTTCGCTGCTTGTGTAGCGACAGCGCTGCTCGCGGACGATGCACGCACATGTATGCATACGATACGATATATCATATATCGATATCCAATACGATATATACATACGATACGATATGTAATATATCGATATTCAATACGATATGTAATTATAATTGCGATATGATATTGAATGCGATAATTGGTCATTATGTCGATATCTATATTGTCTGTTATAGATAATATCGATATCGAACGCGACATGTGATTTAATGTGATATTTTAATTAATAACGATATCGGTATTTTCTTGGCAATTCACATCCCTATTACAAACTGATGTTTTTGTTTCAAAGAGTTTTATTGCAAATACTATCCATTGTAATACTCCAATATAGATTAATTAATATAATGCCGACAGTATTATTAACTTTATTTTTAATTTCAAATTAAATTAAAAGTATTCATTTTGAATTATAATACGAGATTTGTTTTTACGCAAAACATAATTTTAAAACAAGGCATGTAAGGAAATCTAATTATGTATATGGACATATATATATGTATGTATTTATGTACACATATAAAATAGGAATCAATCTGGTTCTTCTTCATTTTCCTTTTGGTATGGAAAAATGCTAACTACATAGGTTGGTAGCCAATGATTGGCATTGGTATGAGTACGGGGTCTTTTACAGTCGGCACGCTCGACTGTAGCCTTTCTTACTTGTTTATTTTTGACCGGTTTGTCCTATGGGAGCTATAGGCTATAGTTGTCCGATCCGGAACAAACTTGGTGAGGATTGTTATAATGGTACTATACACATATTGTGTGAATTTGGTCTCTCTAGCTCTAGTCGTTTTCAAGTTATGGCGATGTGAAAATAGTTTTTTACAATTTGCGGGGGCGGTGGGGGGCGTGGCAAAAATTTGAAATAAAGGAAAAGCCTCCTTCTACCTGTTACGCACATTTCGCTTCAGACAAACCTAATAGACCCCTATACTCTTTTTCAGAGTACGGGGTCTAATAACAATAACAATAACAATAACAATAACAATAACAATAACAATAACAATAACAATAACAATAACAATAACAATAACAATAACAATAACAATAACAA
>JAEIGM010000694.1:0-12990 GCA_018903735.1 Drosophila cardini
TCAATTTAAAAATTTTTCATTTATTTTTTGTTTTTGCATTTTCTGGCGTTTCTAGAGGTCTTAGAGGATTTTAGACGTTATTTTCGAATCCTCACATTTCGGGCCTTGATCTTAGCTATCTCTGTCAAAACTCAACCGATTTTGAATCGGAATACCATTTAATTCAATAATTTTCATTTATATCGACTCTGCATCAAAATAATCTTGATTTCGTCAATTTAAAATTTTTTCATTTATTTTTTGTTTTTGCATTTTCTGGCGTTTCTAGAGGTCTTAGAGGATTTTAGACGTTATTTTCGAATCCTCACATTTCGGGCCTTGATCTTAGCTATCTCTGTCAAAACTCAACCGATTTTGAATCGGAATACCATTTAATTCAATAATTTTCATTTATATCGACTCTGCATCAAAATAATCTTGATTTCGTCAATTTAAAATTTTTTCATTTATTTTTTGTTTTTGCATTTTCTGGCGTTTCTAGAGGTCTTAGAGGATTTTAGACGTTATTTTCGAATCCTCACATTTCGGGCCTTGATCTTAGCTATCTCTGTCAAAACTCAACCGATTTTGAATCGGAATACCA
Source organism: Drosophila cardini (assembly GCA_018903735.1). NCBI lineage: Eukaryota > Metazoa > Arthropoda > Insecta > Diptera > Drosophilidae > Drosophila > Drosophila cardini. Next base: position 584 of record JAEIGM010000694.1, read on the forward strand.
TTTAATTCAATAATTTTCATTTATATCGACTCTGCATCAAAATAATCTTGATTTCGTCAATTTAAAATTTTTTCATTTATTTTTTGTTTTTGCATTTTCTGGCGTTTCTAGAGGTCTTAGAGGATTTTAGACGTTATTTTCGAATCCTCACATTTCGGGCCTTGATCTTAGCTATCTCTGTCAAAACTCAACCGATTTTGAATCGGAATACCATTTAATTCAATAATTTTCATTTATATCGACTCTGCATCAAAATAATCTTGATTTCGTCAATTTAAAATTTTTTCATTTATTTTTTGTTTTTGCATTTTCTGGCGTTTCTAGAGGTCTTAGAGGATTTTAGACGTTATTTTCGAATCCTCACATTTCGGGCCTTGATCTTAGCTATCTCTGTCAAAACTCAACCGATTTTGAATCGGAATACCATTTAATTCAATAATTTTCATTTATATCGACTCTGCATCAAAATAATCTTGATTTCGTCAATTTAAAATTTTTTTCATTTTTTTTTTGTTTTTGCATTTTCTGGCGTTTCTAGAGGTCTTAGACGATTTTAGACGTTATTTTCGAATCCTCACATTTCGGGCCTTGATCTTAGCTATCTCTGTCAAAACTCAACCGATTTTGAATCGGAATACCATTTAATTCAATAATTTTCATTTATATCGACTCTGCATCAAAATAATCTTGATTTCGTCAATTTAAAATTTTTTCATTTATTTTTTGTTTTTGCATTTTCTGGCGTTTCTAGAGGTCTTAGAGGATTTTAGACGTTATTTTCGAATCCTCACATTTCGGGCCTTGATCTTAGCTATCTCTGTCAAAACTCAACCGATTTTGAATCGGAATACCATTTAATTCAATAATTTTCATTTATATCGACTCTGCATCAAAATAATCTTGATTTCGTCAATTTAAATTTTTCATTTATTTTTGTTTTTGATTTTTGGCTTTCTAGAGGTCTTGAGATTTTAGACGTTATTTTCGAATCCTCATTTGGCCTTTCTTGCTTCTTCAAAATCAACCTTTTGAATCGGAATACATTTAAATTAATAATTTTTTTAGTTGCATCAAAATAATCTTGATTTCGTCAATTTAAAATTTTTTCATTTATTTTTTGTTTTTGCATTTTCTGGCGTTTCTAGAGGTCTTAGAGGATTTTAGACGTTATTTTCGAATCCTCACATTTCGGGCCTTGATCTTAGCTATCTCTGTCAAAACTCAACCGATTTTGAATCGGAATACCATTTAATTCAATAATTTTCATTTATATCGACTCTGCATCAAAATAATCTTGATTTCGTCAATTTAAAATTTTTTCATTTATTTTTTGTTTTTGCATTTTCTGGCGTTTCTAGAGGTCTTAGAGGATTTTAGACGTTATTTTCGAATCCTCACATTTCGGGCCTTGATCTTAGCTATCTCTGTCAAAACTCAACCGATTTTGAATCGGAATACCATTTAATTCAATAATTTTCATTTATATCGACTCTGCATCAAAATAATCTTGATTTCGTCAATTTAAAATTTTTTCATTTATTTTTTGTTTTTGCATTTTCTGGCGTTTCTAGAGGTCTTAGAGGATTTTAGACGTTATTTTCGAATCCTCACATTTCGGGCCTTGATCTTAGCTATCTCTGTCAAAACTCAACCGATTTTGAATCGGAATACCATTTAATTCAATAATTTTCATTTATATCGACTCTGCATCAAAATAATCTTGATTTCGTCAATTTAAAATTTTTTCATTTAATTTTTTGTTTTTGCATTTTCTGGCGTTTCTAGAGGTCTTAGAGGATTTTAGACGTTATTTTCGAATCCTCACATTTCGGGCCTTGATCTTAGCTATCTCTGTCAAAACTCAACCGATTTTGAATCGGAATACCATTTAATTCAATAATTTTCATTTATATCGACTCTGCATCAAAATAATCTTGATTTCGTCAATTTAAAAATTTTTTCATTTATTTTTTGTTTTTGCATTTTCTGGCGTTTCTAGAGGTCTTAGAGGATTTTAGACGTTATTTTCGAATCCTCACATTTCGGGCCTTGATCTTAGCTATCTCTGTCAAAACTCAACCGATTTTGAATCGGAATACCATTTAATTCAATAATTTTCATTTATATCGACTCTGCATCAAAATAATCTTGATTTCGTCAATTTAAAATTTTTTCATTTATTTTTTGTTTTTGCATTTTCTGGCGTTTCTAGAGGTCTTAGAGGATTTTAGACGTTATTTTCGAATCCTCACATTTCGGGCCTTGATCTTAGCTATCTCTGTCAAAACTCAACCGATTTTGAATCGGAATACCATTTAATTCAATAATTTTCATTTATATCGACTCTGCATCAAAATAATCTTTGATTTCGTCAATTTAAAATTTTTTCATTTATTTTTTGTTTTTGCATTTTCTGGCGTTTCTAGAGGTCTTAGAGGATTTTAGACGTTATTTTCGAATCCTCACATTTCGGGCCTTGATCTTAGCTATCTCTGTCAAAACTCAACCGATTTTGAATCGGAATACCATTTAATTCAATAATTTTCATTTATATCGACTCTGCATCAAAATAATCTTGATTTCGTCAATTTAAAATTTTTTTCATTTATTTTTTGTTTTTGCATTTTCTGGCGTTTCTAGAGGTCTTAGAGGATTTTAGACGTTATTTTCGAATCCTCACATTTCGGGCCTTGATCTTAGCTATCTCTGTCAAAACTCAACCGATTTTGAATCGGAATACCATTTAATTCAATAATTTTCATTTATATCGACTCTGCATCAAAATAATCTTGATTTCGTCAATTTAAAATTTTTTCATTTATTTTTTGTTTTTGCATTTTCTGGCGTTTCTAGAGGTCTTAGAGGATTTTAGACGTTATTTTCGAATCCTCACATTTCGGGCCTTGATCTTAGCTATCTCTGTCAAAACTCAACCGATTTTGAATCGGAATACCATTTAATTCAATAATTTTCATTTATATCGACTCTGCATCAAAATAATCTTTGATTTCGTCAATTTAAAATTTTTTCATTTATTTTTTGTTTTTGCATTTTTCTGGCGTTTCTAGAGGTCTTAGAGGATTTTAGACGTTATTTTCGAATCCTCACATTTCGGGCCTTGATCTTAGCTATCTCTGTCAAAACTCAACCGATTTTGAATCGGAATACCATTTAATTCAATAATTTTCATTTATATCGACTCTGCATCAAAATAATCTTGATTTCGTCAATTTAAAATTTTTTCATTTATTTTTTGTTTTTGCATTTTCTGGCGTTTCTAGAGGTCTTAGAGGATTTTAGACGTTATTTTCGAATCCTCACATTTCGGGCCTTGATCTTAGCTATCTCTGTCAAAACTCAACCGATTTTGAATCGGAATACCATTTAATTCAATAATTTTCATTTATATCGACTCTGCATCAAAATAATCTTGATTTCGTCAATTTAAAATTTTTTCATTTATTTTTTGTTTTTGCATTTTCTGGCGTTTCTAGAGGTCTTAGAGGATTTTAGACGTTATTTTCGAATCCTCACATTTCGGGCCTTGATCTTAGCTATCTCTGTCAAAACTCAACCGATTTTGAATCGGAATACCATTTAATTCAATAATTTTCATTTATATCGACTCTGCATCAAAATAATCTTGATTTCGTCAATTTAAAATTTTTTCATTTATTTTTTGTTTTTGCATTTTCTGGCGTTTCTAGAGGTCTTAGAGGATTTTAGACGTTATTTTCGAATCCTCACATTTCGGGCCTTGATCTTAGCTATCTCTGTCAAAACTCAACCGATTTTGAATCGGAATACCATTTAATTCAATAATTTTCATTTATATCGACTCTGCATCAAAATAATCTTGATTTCGTCAATTTAAAATTTTTTCATTTATTTTTTGTTTTTGCATTTTCTGGCGTTTCTAGAGGTCTTAGAGGATTTTAGACGTTATTTTCGAATCCTCACATTTCGGGCCTTGATCTTAGCTATCTCTGTCAAAACTCAACCGATTTTGAATCGGAATACCATTTAATTCAATAATTTTCATTTATATCGACTCTGCATCAAAATAATCTTGATTTCGTCAATTTAAAATTTTTTCATTTATTTTTTGTTTTTGCATTTTCTGGCGTTTCTAGAGGTCTTAGACGATTTTAGACGTTATTTTCGAATCCTCACATTTCGGGCCTTGATCTTAGCTATCTCTGTCAAAACTCAACCGATTTTGAATCGGAATACCATTTAATTCAATAATTTTCATTTATATCGACTCTGCATCAAAATAATCTTGATTTCGTCAATTTAAAATTTTTTCATTTATTTTTTGTTTTTGCATTTTCTGGCGTTTCTAGAGGTCTTAGAGGATTTTAGACGTTATTTTCGAATCCTCACATTTCGGGCCTTGATCTTAGCTATCTCTGTCAAAACTCAACCGATTTTGAATCGGAATACCATTTAATTCAATAATTTTCATTTATATCGACTCTGCATCAAAATAATCTTGATTTCGTCAATTTAAAATTTTTTCATTTATTTTTTGTTTTTGCATTTTCTGGCGTTTCTAGAGGTCTTAGAGGATTTTAGACGTTATTTTCGAATCCTCACATTTCGGGCCTTGATCTTAGCTATCTCTGTCAAAACTCAACCGATTTTGAATCGGAATACCATTTAATTCAATAATTTTCATTTATATCGACTCTGCATCAAAATAATCTTGATTTCGTCAATTTAAAATTTTTTCATTTATTTTTTGTTTTTGCATTTTCTGGCGTTTCTAGAGGTCTTAGAGGATTTTAGACGTTATTTTCGAATCCTCACATTTCGGGCCTTGATCTTAGCTATCTCTGTCAAAACTCAACCGATTTTGAATCGGAATACCATTTAATTCAATAATTTTCATTTATATCGACTCTGCATCAAAATAATCTTGATTTCGTCAATTTAAAATTTTTTCATTTATTTTTTGTTTTTGCATTTTCTGGCGTTTCTAGAGGTCTTAGAGGATTTTAGACGTTATTTTCGAATCCTCACATTTCGGGCCTTGATCTTAGCTATCTCTGTCAAAACTCAACCGATTTTGAATCGGAATACCATTTAATTCAATAATTTTCATTTATATCGACTCTGCATCAAAATAATCTTGATTTCGTCAATTTAAAATTTTTTCATTTATTTTTTGTTTTTGCATTTTCTGGCGTTTCTAGAGGTCTTAGAGGATTTTAGACCTTATTTTCGAATCCTCACATTTCGGGCCTTGATCTTTGCTATCTCTGTCAAAACTCAACCGATTTTGAATCGGAATACCATTTAATTCAATAATTTTCATTTATATCGACTCTGCATCAAAATAATCTTGATTTCGTCAATTTAAAATTTTTTCATTTATTTTTTGTTTTTGCATTTTCTGGCGTTTCTAGAGGTCTTAGAGGATTTTAGACCTTATTTTCGAATCCTCACATTTCAGGCCTTGATCTTTGCTATCTCTGTCAAAACTCAACCGATTTTGAATCAGAATACCGTTTAATTCAATAATTTTCATTTATATCGACTCTGCATCAACATAATCTTGATTTCGTCAATTTAAAATTTTTTCATTTATTTTTTGTTTTTGCATTTTCTGGCGTTTCTAGAGGTCTTAGAGGATTTTAGACGTTATTTTCGAATCCTCACATTTCGGGCCTTGATCTTAGCTATCTCTGTCAAAACTCAACCGATTTTGAATCGGAATACCATTTAATTCAATAATTTTCATTTATATCGACTCTGCATCAAAATAATCTTGATTTCGTCAATTTAAAATTTTTTCATTTATTTTTTGTTTTTGCATTTTCTGGCGTTTCTAGAGGTCTTAGAGGATTTTAGACGTTATTTTCGAATCCTCACATTTCGGGCCTTGATCTTAGCTATCTCTGTCAAAACTCAACCGATTTTGAATCGGAATACCATTTAATTCAATAATTTTCATTTATATCGACTCTGCATCAAAATAATCTTGATTTCGTCAATTTAAAATTTTTTCATTTATTTTTTGTTTTTGCATTTTCTGGCGTTTCTAGAGGTCTTAGAGGATTTTAGACGTTATTTTCGAATCCTCACATTTCGGGCCTTGATCTTAGCTATCTCTGTCAAAACTCAACCGATTTTGAATCGGAATACCATTTAATTCAATAATTTTCATTTATATCGACTCTGCATCAAAATAATCTTGATTTCGTCAATTTAAAATTTTTTCATTTATTTTTTGTTTTTGCATTTTCTGGCGTTTCTAGAGGTCTTAGACGATTTTAGACGTTATTTTCGAATCCTCACATTTCGGGCCTTGATCTTAGCTATCTCTGTCAAAACTCAACCGATTTTGAATCGGAATACCATTTAATTCAATAATTTTCATTTATATCGACTCTGCATCAAAATAATCTTGATTTCGTCAATTTAAAATTTTTTCATTTATTTTTTGTTTTTGCATTTTCTGGCGTTTCTAGAGGTCTTAGAGGATTTTAGACGTTATTTTCGAATCCTCACATTTCGGGCCTTGATCTTAGCTATCTCTGTCAAAACTCAACCGATTTTGAATCGGAATACCATTTAATTCAATAATTTTCATTTATATCGACTCTGCATCAAAATAATCTTGATTTCGTCAATTTAAAATTTTTTCATTTATTTTTTGTTTTTGCATTTTCTGGCGTTTCTAGAGGTCTTAGAGGATTTTAGACGTTATTTTCGAATCCTCACATTTCGGGCCTTGATCTTAGCTATCTCTGTCAAAACTCAACCGATTTTGAATCGGAATACCGTTTAATTCAATAATTTTCATTTATATCGACTCTGCATCAAAATAATCTTGATTTCGTCAATTTAAAATTTTTTCATTTATTTTTTGTTTTTGCATTTTCTGGCGTTTCTAGAGGTCTTAGAGGATTTTAGACGTTATTTTCGAATCCTCACATTTCGGGCCTTGATCTTAGCTATCTCTGTCAAAACTCAACCGATTTTGAATCGGAATACCATTTAATTCAATAATTTTCATTTATATCGACTCTGCATCAAAATAATCTTGATTTCGTCAATTTAAAATTTTTTCATTTATTTTTTGTTTTTGCATTTTCTGGCGTTTCTAGAGGTCTTAGAGGATTTTAGACGTTATTTTCGAATCCTCACATTTCGGGCCTTGATTTTAGCTATCTCTGTCAAAACTCAACCGATTTTGAATCGGAATACCATTTAATTCAATAATTTTCATTTATATCGACTCTGCATCAAAATAATCTTGATTTCGTCAATTTAAAATTTTTTCATTTATTTTTTGTTTTTGCATTTTCTGGCGTTTCTAGAGGTCTTAGACGATTTTAGACCTTATTTTCGAATCCTCACATTTCGGGCCTTGATCTTAGCTATCTCTGTCAAAACTCAACCGATTTTGAATCGGAATACCATTTAATTCAATAATTTTCATTTATATCGACTCTGCATCAAAATAATCTTGATTTCGTCAATTTAAAATTTTTTCATTTATTTTTTGTTTTTGCATTTTCTGGCGTTTCTAGAGGTCTTAGAGGATTTTAGACATTATTTTCGAATCCTCACATTTCGGGCCTTGATCTTAGCTATCTCTGTCAAAACTCAACCGATTTTGAATCGGAATACCATTTAATTCAATAATTTTCATTTATATCGACTCTGCATCAAAATAATCTTGATTTCGTCAATTTAAAATTTTTTCATTTATTTTTTGTTTTTGCATTTTCTGGCGTTTCTAGAGGTCTTAGAGGATTTTAGACATTATTTTCGAATCTTCACATTTCGGGCCTTGATTTTATCTATCTCTGTCAAAACTCTACCGATTTTGAATCGGAATACCATTTAATTCAATAATTTTCATTTATATCGACTCTGCATCAAAATAATCTTGATTTCGTCAATTTAAAATTTTTTCATTTATTTTTTGTTTTTGCATTTTCTGGCGTTTCTAGAGGTCTTAGAGGATTTTAGACGTTATTTTCGAATCCTCACATTTCGGGCCTTGATCTTAGCTATCTCTGTCAAAACTCAACCGATTTTGAATCGGAATACCATTTAATTCAATAATTTTCATTTATATCGACTCTGCATCAAAATAATCTTGATTTCGTCAATTTAAAATTTTTTCATTTATTTTTTGTTTTTGCATTTTCTGGCGTTTCTAGAGGTCTTAGAGGATTTTAGACGTTATTTTCGAATCCTCACATTTCGGGCCTTGATATTAGCTATCTCTGTCAAAACTCAACCGATTTTGAATCGGAATACCATTTAATTCAATAATTTTCATTTATATCGACTCTGCATCAAAATAATCTTGATTTCGTCAATTTAAAATTTTTTCATTTATTTTTTGTTTTTGCATTTTCTGGCGTTTCTAGAGGTCTTAGAGGATTTTAGACGTTATTTTCGAATCCTCACATTTCGGGCCTTGATCTTAGCTATCTCTGTCAAAACTCAACCGATTTTGAATCGGAATACCATTTAATTCAATAATTTTCATTTATATCGACTCTGCATCAAAATAATCTTGATTTCGTCAATTTAAAATTTTTTCATTTATTTTTTGTTTTTGCATTTTCTGGCGTTTCTAGAGGTCTTAGAGGATTTTAGACGTTATTTTCGAATCCTCACATTTCGGGCCTTGATCTTAGCTATCTCTGTCGAAACTCAACCGATTTTGAATCGGAATACCATTTAATTCAATAATTTTCATTTATATCGACTCTGCATCAAAATAATCTTGATTTCGTCAATTTAAAATTTTTTCATTTATTTTTTGTTTTTGCATTTTCTGGCGTTTCTAGAGGTCTTAGAGGATTTTAGACCTTATTTTCGAATCCTCACATTTCGGGCCTTGATCTTAGCTATCTCTGTCAAAACTCAACCGATTTTGAATCGGAATACCATTTAATTCAATAATTTTCATTTATATCGACTCTGCATCAAAATAATCTTGATTTCGTCAATTTAAAATTTTTTTCATTTATTTTTTGTTTTTGCATTTTCTGGCGTTTCTAGAGGTCTTAGAGGATTTTAGACGTTATTTTCGAATCCTCACATTTCGGGCCTTGATCTTAGCTATCTCTGTCAAAACTCAACCGATTTTGAATCGGAATACCATTTAATTCAATAATTTTCATTTATATCGACTCTGCATCAAAATAATCTTGATTTCGTCAATTTAAAGTTTTTTCATTTATTTTTTGTTTTTGCATTTTCTGGCGTTTCTAGAGGTCTTAGAGGATTTTAGACCTTATTTTCGAATCCTCACATTTCGGGCCTTGATCTTAGCTATCTCTGTCAAAACTCAACCGATTTTGAATCGGAATACCATTTAATTCAATAATTTTCATTTATATCGACTCTGCATCAAAATAATCTTGATTTCGTCAATTTAAAATTTTTTCATTTATTTTTTGTTTTTGCATTAGCTATCTCTGTCAAAACTCAACCGATTTTGAATCGGAATACCATTTAATTCAATAATTTTCATTTATATCGACTCTGCATCAAAATAATCTTGATTTCGTCAATTTAAAATTTTTTCATTTATTTTTTGTTTTTGCATTTTCTGGCGTTTCTAGAGGTCTTAGAGGATTTTAGACGTTATTTTCGAATCCTCACATTTCGGGCCTTGATTTTATCTATCTCTGTCAAAACTCAACCGATTTTGAATCGGAATACCATTTAATTCAATAATTTTCATTTATATCGACTCTGCATCAAAATAATCTTGATTTCGTCAATTTAAAATTTTTTCATTTATTTTTTGTTTTTGCATTTTCTGGCGTTTCTAGAGGTCTTAGACGATTTTAGACGTTATTTTCGAATCCTCACATTTCAGGCCTTGATCTTAGCTATCTCTGTCAAAACTCAACCGATTTTGAATCGGAATACCGTTTAATTCAATAATTTTCATTTATATCGACTCTGCATCAAAATAATCTTGATTTCGTCAATTTAAAATTTTTTCATTTATTTTTTGTTTTTGCATTTTCTGGCGTTTCTAGAGGTCTTAGACGATTTTAGACCTTATTTTCGAATCCTCACATTTCGAGCCTTGATATTAGCTATCTCTGTCAAAACTCAACCGATTTTGAATCGGAATACCGTTTAATTCAATAATTTTCATTTATATCGACTCTGCATCAAAATAATCTTGATTTCGTCAATTTAAAATTTTTTCATTTATTTTTTGTTTTTGCATTTTCTGGCGTTTCTAGAGGTCTTAGAGGATTTTAGACATTATTTTCGAATCCTCACATTTCGGGCCTTGATTTTATCTATCTCTGTCAAAACTCTACCGATTTTGAATCGGAATACCATTTAATTCAATAATTTTCATTTATATCGACTCTGCATCAAAATAATCTTGATTTCGTCAATTTAAAATTTTTTCATTTATTTTTTGTTTTTGCATTTTCTGGCGTTTCTAGAGGTCTTAGAGGATTTTAGACATTATTTTCGAATCTTCACATTTCGGGCCTTGATTTTATCTATCTCTGTCAAAACTCTACCGATTTTGAATCGGAATACCATTTAATTCAATAATTTTCATTTATATCGACTCTGCATCAAAATAATCTTGATTTCGTCAATTTAAAATTTTTTCATTTATTTTTTGTTTTTGCATTTTCTGGCGTTTCTAGAGGTCTTAGACGATTTTAGACGTTATTTTCGAATCCTCACATTTCAGGCCTTGATCTTAGCTATCTCTGTCAAAACTCAACCGATTTTGAATCAAAATACCATTTAATTCAATAATTTTCATTTATATCGACTCTGCATCAAAATAATCTTGATTTCGTCAATTTAAAATTTTTTCATTTATTTTTTGTTTTTGCATTTTCTGGCGTTTCTAGAGGTCTTAGAGGATTTTAGACGTTATTTTCGAATCCTCACATTTCGGGCCTTGATATTAGCTATCTCTGTCGAAACTCAACCGATTTTGAATCGGAATACCATTTAATTCAATAATTTTCATTTATATCGACTCTGCATCAAAATAATCTTGATTTCGTCAATTTAAAGTTTTTTCATTTATTTTTTGTTTTTGCATTTTCTGGCGTTTCTAGAGGTCTTAGAGGATTTTAGACCTTATTTTCAAATCCTCACATTTCGGGCCTTGATCTTAGCTATCTCTGTCAAAACTCAACCGATTTTGAATCGGAATACCATTTAATTCAATAATTTTCATTTATATCGACTCTGCATCAAAATAATCTTGATTTCGTCAATTTAAAATTTTTTCATTTATTTTTTGTTTTTGCATTTTCTGGCGTTTCTAGAGGTCTTAGACGATTTTAGACGTTATTTTCGAATCCTCACATTTCGGGCCTTGATCTTAGCTATCTCTGTCAAAACTCAACCGATTTTGAATCGGAATACCATTTAATTCAATAATTTTCATTTATATCGACTCTGCATCAAAATAATCTTGATTTCGTCAATTTAAAATTTTTTCATTTATTTTTTGTTTTTGCATTTTCTGGCGTTTCTAGAGGTCTTAGAGGATTTTAGACGTTATTTTCGAATCCTCACATTTCGGGCCTTGATTTTATCTATCTCTGTCAAAACTCAACCGATTTTGAATCGGAATACCATTTAATTCAATAATTTTCATTTATATCGACTCTGCATCAAAATAATCTTGATTTCGTCAATTTAAAATTTTTTCATTTATTTTTTGTTTTTGCATTTTCTGGCGTTTCTAGAGGTCTTAGAGGATTTTAGACCTTATTTTCGAATCCTCACATTTCGGGCCTTGATCTTAGCTATCTCTGTCAAAACTCAACCGATTTTGAATCGGAATACCATTTAATTCAATAATTTTCATTTATATCGACTCTGCATCAAAATAATCTTGATTTCGTCAATTTAAAATTTTTTTCATTTATTTTTTGTTTTTGCATTTTCTGGCGTTTCTAGAGGTCTTAGACGATTTTAGACGTTATTTTCGAATCCTCACATTTCGGGCCTTGATCTTAGCTATCTCTGTCAAAACTCAACCGATTTTGAATCGGAATACCATTTAATTCAATAATTTTCATTTATATCGACTCTGCATCAAAATAATCTTGATTTCGTCAATTTAAAATTTTTTCATTTATTTTTTGTTTTTGCATTTTCTGGCGTTTCTAGAGGTCTTAGAGGATTTTAGACGTTATTTTCGAATCCTCACATTTCGGGCCTTGATTTTATTTATCTCTGTCAAAACTCTACCGATTTTGAATCGGAATACCATTTAATTCAATAATTTTCATTAATATCGACTCTGCATCAAAATAATCTTGATTTCGTCAATTTAAAATTTTTTCATTTATTTTTTGTTTTTGCATTTTCTGGCGTTTCTAGAGGTCTTAGAGGATTTTAGACCTTATTTTCAAATCCTC
>JAEIGM010000062.1:0-220835 GCA_018903735.1 Drosophila cardini
CGGAGCTACGATCTCAACCAGGAAGACGGCAATGATGATGTTGAAAGGGAGATTGGCCGCTTCCAGGCTACCCCAGGTACGATTTGGAGGAGTATGTCTGCCATACGTCAAGGTCAAGCGTGCCCACCCGCTGGAGGAAAGCGATTGGCTGTTCGGTCTGGATTTGGCAAATCTGGATCGGAAGCAGATGAAGGCGATGCTGGACGAGCGCATGTGCTGCGAGTGGCAACGCAGATGGGATGACGATGAGCACGGTCGACCGACTTATCGCTTCATCCCGGACGCATGCTTCGTCTTCAGCCGGATGGACTTTGGACCTAGTCTCCACACTGGATTTCTGCTGACGGGTCATGGATCGCTAAACGCGTTTCTGCATCAAAGAACTCTGAGCACAACGTCCGCATGCTAATGCGGTGCTGAGTGTGAGGACTGGCAGCTCGTGCTAGCTGCTTGCCCCCTTTATGTAGATCTGCGAGACCTTGACGGACTTGGATCAACCAGTGCCGGGTCAGTGATGCCCAAAACTGGAAGTGGTATTGAAACCTGGACCATGCCTCGAAGTCTTACCAGAGTACTTAAATCTGGAAGTAGTTTCGACAACGACAGGCTCACCAAGCCCTTAATTGGAAGTGATGCAGTACTTGTGCTAAATCACGAGGTCTAATCAGAGCACCTTAATCTGGAAGTAGCCTCGGCTACGACAAGCTCACCAAGCTGTAGTTGGAAGACAAATCTTCGGAGGAGTCGCAGGGCCGACCAAAGCCTCAATTTGGCAGACTTGACATGGAAAAAAGATCGCCGGCGACCACCCATTGCCCGGTTGTCGGAAACCAGAATGGGAAGCAGTCTCGACTGCGAACAGCCGATCAAAGCTGTAAACTTGTACCACGGGATGAGCTGGTGGCCAAGGCCAGCCCAGTGAGGTTGGCCCCCTTTGTGGGAATTTCGTGGTGGCTGTTGGTTATACCCAAATGCGGGCAGAGCGTATGACTCGGCGTGGAGTTGCGTGAAACAACCGGGTTCTGTACCCATAGACCAGCAGAGGTTTTAGGTAGGCCTCGCCCCTCACCAAGGGGGAATGTTACGTCCGACAACATGCATTCGATTTTTCACCAGAAAGGTAAAACTTTTGGGGGCGTTGGTGGACGCTCAAATTTACCCGCTGATCTATGCGTCACATATGTGATGCAATCGTGTACCGTGGTTGTAAACCCCTTACGGTGGTAGACGGCACGTAAAACAAATTCGACTTTATGTCCTTCTGTATGAGAAAAAGGATCTCAGAGATTATAAAAGCTAATAAGGCCCGATAGGTCGCAAATGAAAGACGAAATACCCAAGTAGAACAAGTTTGGTTTTGTATTTTGACACGCCCAATGTAGGGCATTCTATATTCATGCAAAGGTAAAATCAGGTAAAATAGCATATTTAGACTTCGTTCCCTAAAAAAGAGTAAAAGGGTCTGTTAAGTTTGTCTGAAGCGAAATGTGGGTAATAGGTAGAAGGAGGCGTTTCCGACCCCATAAAGTACATATAAGTTAATAATTGTAGCCTTACCTTGTTTGTATTTCAGAATAAAGACAAAAGTATTTTTATTTTCTGTTCCGTTTAATGGCCAAATCAGAATAATAGCTAAAATACAAAAAGAGTCTTACAGTAAGCTAGCCCTGATTTATATTTGCGGGCACAGCGATTTGGTCAAACATATCATGTGATTCGTACATGGTATGTTGACAGCTGCGCAAAGGTTCTTGGAATTCGCTGGCTGCAACATTGTTATAATATTATTTTGGGCAACGAGCAAGTGCGGAAGCTGTTGTTTATGAATAAAAAGATATTTGAGACTTTTAGCGGAATATTGGCTTATTGCTGGTTGAATATGTTAACTTATATTCTTGATCAGCATCAACAGACGAGTCGATATAGCAATGTCCGTCTGTCCGTATAAACACCTAGATCTCAGAGACTATAAGAGCTAGAACCACCAAATTTAGAGTGAAAGTCCGTCTTTATGTCAGGCAAATCCAGTTTATTTCGATTTGTTGCCGCGCCCCTTACCGGCCCCCCAAGAGGTACGAATGTACCTCCCCTGTGTTAGCAATATTAAGATTTGTTATAAGCATGAAAAAAAGTGACTCACCTCTGCTGTTTATGTCGGTCGATCCACATACGCAGTGGTGAAAGTTGGCGTCCGTTCCGACAGTGAGTTGTGTGTTTTTGCTGGTGGACTCCGTCGTTAGTCTCACCAGATGTTTGGGTGGTGCTGGCAGATCGTGAGGATCCCCCCAGTTATAAGCGTGTGTGTTTTTATCTTCGGGATGGCGCTACTTCAGACGTATGTAAGCACTCCCGACGCCCCACGCCCTCTTCCCGAATCGCTGGTACAAGATGTCCTATTCCACCTTATTGATCTGAAGGATCACTTGCTGGCCCCCCTCTCTTCGAGGGAGGTTACCAGCATGCAATACCTTCCAGTCGTTGGACGGGACATTCTTATTCTGCTGCTGGAGCAGCCGTTGGACTTGGTCTCCTTGGACAACGATCGGAAGGAGAACCTTCGCCTTTGGTTTGAATGGGACCACCTCTAGCTGGGCTTCCTTCCAGACCACTGCCAGTGTCAGAACCTTCAGCATCAATCAGTCAAGCGTTGGACCATCATTGTACTTCAGGATCTTGTCTCCCTTAAGCCACATAGCATTATTAATTCTCGTCGCTCCTGTCAATGACAGCCACGATGAGGTGGCGTTTGGCGACATCGCCATCGAGGCTTGTTTGTTCCGTCTTGGACGGGGGATCGTTTCTTTGGAGCCTCGCTGCCACTTGCTAACTGGAGCCTCCATGCTCCTGTTGCTCTCATCTGAGCGCTGCCTCTTTTCGGCCGACATTTATTCCACTTTATTTTGGAAAGCCACTTGTCGTCGACTGCATTTGCGGGTAAGCTTGCACTTGTTGGCAACCGTAGTACAACTGACCTGGCTTGCTCCCACCATGTCGGAGGTGTGACCACTGCCAGAGGAGATTTTTCCTCCCAGTGCCCCCCAGCCAGAGCTGATCTCGACAATTGACCTTCTATAGCCTCATTTACCTCCTCATTACCGGCTCATTCCTTTAGCTGGCCACCCCTAGCGTTTCATGCCTGCCGCCAGGCCTAATCCTAGCCATAGCATGTGTAAGTCACTCTTGACATTCCGCGGGATGTCAAGGTTTAGGACCACGCCTTAGCTAGACACTGCATTGCCTATTCGGACAAGTGACGATGCAGTTCCCATTGCTTAGCCGGCAACCTCTGGTAGGGTTAAGCTAGAGGATTTTTGTTAGCCATGTAAACATTTACATATGTACACACATACGTATATGTATGCAAAGCAAAATATTTATCTATCTGCTTCTTCTTTTCTTTGTTGTATGGAAAAATGCGCACTTCTATGAGTACGGGTTCTTGTACAGCCGGATCGCTCGACTTTAGCCATTCCTGCTAGTTTATAATCATTGTTGTTTTTTTTCACGACTACCAAAATCAGCAAAATCGCCTTATCTAATCTAAGGCCCTCAATGGCGCGGAAAACAAACTTAAACTAAAACTTAAACAAATTCAATCCTTAAATCTACGCAAAGATAAACTTATACAATAATACAAACTTAATCTAACGCGCCTTTAATGGCTTGCTCCCTAACTATTAGTTAATAAAAACAAGAATGTAAGGCGGTCAATTTTGGTGCCGCCTTACACCCCCCCCCTTTCTCCGCTTAAAGCGCGTTGACCCTCCAGACGCGCCTTGGACGCGCCACCCTCGCTGCCGTTTCGTTGTACCTCGCCTTCGTCGAGGGATCTGAGTGTTCCCCGTCCGTGTTCTGAAAGAAAGGCTTTAAAGCGGTTAGGTTGGCCACCCGTCTCCTACGCTCGCCTTGCCGGGCGAATTGCACGATGTTGGGGGAAATAAAGTGTACCACCCGGTAGGGCCCTTCATACTTGGGGACCAGTTTGGCAGCGAAACCCTCGGCCGCATTAGACATCTGGTGTTGCCTCAACCAGACCGCGCCTCTCGTCTTCTTAAATTGTAAGACCTTACCTGGTCCTTCGATGCCCGTTGGAGATTGCTCCGAACTATCTCGAAGATTTCCTTCATCCTTTCCTCCTTCTCCATCGGGTCCAGCTGGACTGCGGCAGACCCGGGAGTGACTTCCTCGTAGAACGCCGCGGGGAGGCGCGGTTCTCTTCCTTGAACCAGGTATGCTGGGTGAGTCCCGTAGAATCCGACACGCTCGAATTCACCGCTAACGCTATCTCTGGCAGCAACTCATCCCAGGTACTCTGTTGTCCATCCACAAACTGTGCGATCATCGTCTTGACCGTCCTGTTAGTCCTCTCGGTGGGGTTCTCCTGGGGGCAGTAAGGCTCTGTGTACTGCAAAGTCACTCCTAGTGAATCCATGTATGCCTTAAACGTCGTGCTGGCGAACTGCACTCCGTTGTCACACACGAACGTCTTCGGCACTCCGAATCTGGACAGGATCCTCATGCGAAACGCTCTTTGCTGTAGTGCTGCCGTCGCTCTCCTGAGGGGGACCAATTCCACCCACTTTGAGAAAGCATCGTGGAAGACTAGCAGCACTCTGGTCCCATGCTTCGATCGAGGAAGAGGTCCCACGAAGTCTGCGCACAACACAGCCATCGATTCCGCTACCTGTCTCGCCAGCATCTTCCCCACTGGCCTCCTCTGCTCCGTCTTGAATCTTTGGCAACTCTTACAGCCCTTCACGTATCGAGCCGCGTCCCTAAACAACCCTGGCCAATAATAGCGCTGCGCCAATCTCATCACCGTCTTCCTCACGCATTGATGCCCGGCTGTGGGAGCATCGTGGCATTCTTCCAGCACTCGAATGCTCTGTCCTTACGGGACACATAGCTTCCTCGTCGTCTATTCTCCGACCAAGGTTCCTGTACACATACCCATTGTCTTCCACGTAGTCGGTGAACTTCTCTGGCTCACCCTCGATCAGTTCGCGCATCTTTGCTATCCATTTACATGGAGCTTCCACCATTCCCATCATCGGTACTCTAGGTGAAGACGCTGTTCCGGGCTTCGGCGACCTGTTTTCGCTCTCCGTTGCCTGTTCCTCCGATCCATTCTTCTTGTTCGCTTCTTCCATATTCATCCTTCGTACTCCAGGTGAAGACGCTGTTGCGGCCTTCGGCGACCTGTTTCCGCCCTCCGTTGCCTGTTCCATTCTCCTCGTATTCCTCAGATCCGCGTGCCCGAGCGGTCACTCCCTGCCTGGATAGCGGGATAACTTCTATCGGTGGGCGTCCTCCCGTGAGTAACGCCGGCTTGCCTCACTGCTCTGCTTCTTCCTTCCTTAAAATTAATTTTTCCCGTCCGTAGCCAGTAGAATGGCCAAATGGCATGATCCAACATGATAACCAAAATCCGCAATAGTACGCTTTCTCCGGCGAACCTAACTTTCAATTTCAGCGCGCCTGTCAGGTCCAAAGCTGACCCGTCCGCCAGCCTCCACCACATCTCCACGCATTCCCCACTTCCTTACCCAATCTCCTCTTATAAAGCTCCGCGTCGCACCCGTATCAATTGTGGCCGAAATCTCACGGTCACCTATTGACACCTTTGCGACGATCTTGCCTCCTTCCATCGTTAATAGAGAACTCTTTGCCGGGATTCCAGGTCGCCGGCCCCGCCTCCTTCCCGGGCTGGCGAACGCCTCTGGTCGTTTACCGCTTTTGTGCGCTCGCAGCACTCCCAACTGCTCTTGCCTGGTGTGCCGCAGACCCGGCAGAAGGTAATCCTCGCATACCGGCATTCCCGAGCGAAATGCCCCGTTTGTCCACATCACCAGGTTGATGGCCTCTGTCTGGATCGTCACCGGATGCGCTTCTCTACGGGCTGCCTGAGCTAGGGGCCCTCCTATCGCTGACCTGAAAGGGTTATTCTGCCGCTCTTCGGGTACCGGTGGCCGACTCACATACACATGATGTGAACCAAGCTCAACTCCTCCAACGCTGTCTTTCGCGAACGTCTATTCCTGGTCCCGCAGACTCTCGAAGTCTGCTGCCATCAGGGTGAGTTGCGCCAACGACGTAAAATCTTGCCTGCGGACATACAATCGGTAATCCGGGGAGGAATTTTCGTACACCCGGTGCAAATCCTGCACTGCATCGTACCCAGCATGGCGCATGAGCAGCATGATAAACCATGTAGCGGACTTTCCGATCAACACCTCGCTTACGGCTCCGGGCATATATGCGAGATCAATCTCGTATGTTCTCGCTCGTTGCTCCAGGGTTTCAATAGACCCGAGTGGGTCCGAGTGCCCGTTATACCGCATGCCCCATTTTCGCACCTGGTCAGCCAAGCCCCTTAATGAGCGGGACTCCTCGTGGGCGGGACACATGCGTTCTTGAGGCCTTCCACGCCCGGATCTTCGGCGGGAATTTAGCATCCGCTGTTGATGGTTCCCACGACGGCGGCTCCGCATGCCCGTAAAGGCGTGCATCCCGTAGGTTGGACTCTGACCGTTGCCACGATCTACCACCGACGCCAAGCAACGCGCCTGTCTTAGGCGGCTCCTGAAGCCTTGCAAATTGAGCCTCCAGCTCCGCCAGTCGTGCCCACGCCTCCGCCGAGGGCCCAACCGCTTGAATGAGCGAGCCTCTTCCGAAAATCCTCCACGCGGGCATCGTCCTCCAAGTCGAATTCCCGGAGCATCGCCATTAGTTCTTCTCTGAGCCTGTAAAACACCCAGCGCACGCCTACCCCAGGATTCTTCGACTCGCATGACTCCATTCTGACTTTATCAGATTTATCGCCTTTCTCGTTTTATTATTTTTTCTTCCCAGATAAAAAAAAAAGGTACCACGGAATCCCAGTAACTTCCGCTCCTTGACCTTTCTCTTTTTTTCCCCCTCTTTCCTGGCTCTGGCTCGTCGCAGCTTCGTATGCACCAAGCGCACACGTCGTTCCTCTTATTTTTTTTTTCAGAAAATTCGGTCTCTGGCCCACTGTGCAAACATCTCTCTTTTATTTGTTTTTTTGTCTTTTATTTCAGTGCTATTTTGTTTCGTTCTCTTTTGTTGTTTATAATTTTTTTTTTTTTTTTTTTTTTTTTTTTCCAAAAAACAAAAATTAATTTCATGCACAAATCGCTGGCTCGAGGCCCACTGTGCTAATATTGCGCCGTCTCTTTTTTTTTTCTTTTAAAAATTAAATTTCTCCACTAAATATCGGCCATTTACCCACTGTGGAAAACGTTTCGCCGATTTCTGTTTTTTTTTTTTTTTTTTGTTGGAGTTTATTTTTGTGCACCAAATATTGGCCACTGGCCCACTGTGCAGATATCGCACCGTTTGCGCGCAGCCAATATTCAACACGAGCTAAACACCGTCGCTACCGAACGCGTGCATGTGTCTGGGCGCGCGTCAACTGTACTATGCGCGCGTGTGTGAGTGAGCACGCATCTGCCGAATTACACACTTTCGTTTGTGTGTGTCTCCCCTTGCATACAAAACTTTTCGCTACTGTTTTTTCTGTGCTTGTGGTTGCTCTTGTTTTTCTCTTTCCTTTATATATGTTTTTTTTCTAATCGCACACTTGTTTGCGCATACTGGCGGGGCTTTATGTCGCCGGTATGCAACGCCTCTAAGAACTGCAGCATCCCTGCTCGGGCGCCACTTTTAAAGACGTTCTCAGCCGGGGTACAGATCTCAGTCTGCCTAGGGTCTGACTTTGCAAGAAAATATAGAAATGCGCAAGAACAACTAGAGAACAAAGCACTGCTAGGGGTCGGGTACTCTATTACACTATTGGTTTGTTTGACAACGCGCCGGGATAGTCCCACGGCAGGCGGGAAAAGACCCACGCCTTTCTACTTATTAGTAATACAATGTGCCGGTATAGTCCCACAGCAGGCGGGAAAAGGCCCTCGCCTATCTACTAGGAAGTATTTCAATGTGCCGGGATAGTCCCACGGTAGGCGAGAAAAGACCCACGCCTAGTTACTAGTTAGTGGTTCGGATTAGTGGAAAGGGAAGAAAGAACGCACTCAAACTATCTTCTATACAAATTTTTATTCTTATGTTAATTATTGTCTCTCAAATTATACCCTACGGTGCCCTGCTCCACCGCCTTACGGAATCCAAGCTGTCGCAACACAACTCCACCACGAAAGCTCTCTCTTTACCACCGAGCTTTCGTGCAGAGTTGCACCCAACCACTCCCCACGCTGCCGATAGAGGGCTCCGCGTGCCTAATACAAATTCTTAATTCAAAATGCTATGAAACTTATTATCTAAGGCCTTCAATGGCGCGGAAAACAAACCTAAACTATAACTTAAACAAATTCAATCCTTAAATCTACGCAAAGATAAACTTAAACGATAAAACAAACTTAATCTAACGCGCCTTCAATGGCTTGCTTCCTAACTATTAATTAATAAAAACAACAATTAAAGGCGGTCAATTTTGGGGCCGCATTACAAGTTTTAATGGCAATGCATTTAGGCTGTCTCAAGGAACCTGCCTACTAAAATTGGTGTTCCTAATTGTCATAGTTACTGAGCTAGTGGCTAAAAACATCGATTTTTTTCGAGGTGTATCTAGTTTGTGGCTCATTGTGGGCGAACGGGGAGTGGCATCGGAAAAAAAAGATTCTTGTATTGACTGACTAAATATCGAGTCGATACTGACTAAATTCAAACTTGTAGCTCTTACCATCTTTGAAATCTGTTTGTTCATACGGACGGACAGACAGACGGACATGGCTATATCGACTCGGCTTGTGATGCTGATCAAGAATATATGTATACTTTATGGGGTCGGCCACGCCTCCTACTGCCTGTTACATACTTTTAACTAACCCAATATACTCTCTCTTGCAGAGAGTATTAAAACTGACACTGCACACAACACCGCGGACTTTCTAATTTGCAGAGCGCACAAACAAAAACGCACACATTGATCCGACTTCGCAACCGCCTCGTGCCGATCTTCACAACCAACTCCATTTGTGACCCTTGGGCCACCTGTTGCTATGTCAAACTTAATTCTATCATCCTTTTGGCCCTATTCGCAACGGTGCCTTCGAGTCCACATCCGTCTGCCCTTGGCCTATATTCCCTCTCTCTCCTATTCCTCTCTTTCTCTCTCTCTCTCTCTCTCTCTCTCTCTCTCGCTCTCCCACTCTCATAATCTAACTCTATTAATTTTTCATAATAACCCTAACTCAAATACTTTCTCCTGCCTACCGCCTGCGAACGCGTTATGCCCCTTTTCCTCCCTCACCGAGTATGGCCACACTCGCACACGACCTAGCTGATCAGAATAGTGTCCGATTCATTTACAACACTTATCGATAGTTCATTTCTGTAGCGGTATTTTGTTGCAATAAAAAGCTCATAGCTCGATCGATACTTTATCGAACAAAGAAAATTGCTATGAGCGTGTCGCTGAAATGCGGCGTTGTGCAGCTTTATAGGACACACATGCCCGTGCAGGTACCGACCTGAGAAAAGCCGTTTTGTCGATTCCTGCCATACTACTCACATCCAATAAAATTTGTGTCTCTGTATCGACGCAAATCAAAAACCACACTACGCAAAAGTTCTGTGTGTGCAGCGAGTGCCGGCAACATCTTGTTTCGCTCATACAGTACACCGTTACTTTTATTTTTGCATGCATAATGTGCTTTACACATAGATATTATTAGCCAAAGGGTGCCGGTTGCTTTCATGAACAACACGAAACTAGAAACGCAGTAAATAGAACTAAGCAAAACAGGACTGAAGGCTGTTTTATGGAAACTAGATTCCGTAAGCTGGTGAAATTTTTTGTGAAAGTTGGCACTGCATATGGAGAGAATGGTGACATTGATCACCTATTTCTAGATGATACGACAATGAGTCGAAGTGCGAAAAAATACAGAAAATAAACGGACAATAAGTGGATGATGCAGTATCAACAAATATTGATATGGGGACAGATCAGGAATTTTATTATGTGTCACTCTCCATTTTTTAAAAGATTTTTAATCAAATGATAAAATTGACTTGGGCTTTATATCGATGGATTTCGAAAATTCAATATGTGAAAATATCTTTAACAAAATTAAAGCCATTTTTGCTATTTTTGGTGCGAAAAGGATAGCCAATATTAAATTCGTGACAAATAAGCGAATAATATTAAGTTAAATTGCAGCAGTCATTCATTTTAAATTTTGTAAGGAAGCGTTTTAGCCGGGGTACAGATCTCAGTCTGTCCAAGGCTCGGATCTTACAAGAAATTTGTAGACGGACATGACCAGATTGGTGGAGGGGGTTCAGACTAACGAATAGGGGGGTGGGGGTGACTAGAGATCGAAGCGGGGGGTACCGCCGCCGCTCTCTAGGATTGGCCAGGCCGCTCCGCGAGATCAAAACGGGGCGTCGAGGCACTCTGGCTGCCGCCGCTGTTCCCGAACTGGAGCGTTAAGTGGAAAAGGAACAGGGCGGATGAGAGATCTAAACGGGGGGCACCACCGTTGTTCCCAGCGAATCGACGCATAAATTCACCACAGAGCTTTCGTGCAGAGTTGCAACTGACCGCTTAACACGCTCCCGACAGAGGGCGCTGCCAGCCTCATTAACTCCTATCGATAATTACATTCGATTATCCGAAATCCGTTTCTTCACTTAATTCAACAGTATAAATTCATGTTTCCTCACTCCTACAGAACTCTTAATACTACAAAATATTCTTAACGCTACAAAATTCCCTAAACACTACAAAATGTCCTTAATGCTACAAAATACTTAATACTACCAAATATGAAAGACGGGGTCGGGATCCCGCCTTACAATGTTTTGAAAACATCATTTGATGAAGTACATATATAAGCTACAAGTCTAGTATTTCAGGAATAGCAAATGAGAACAAATATTTATAAATGAATATGTTATTTTTGTTTTTCAAAATATTCCCCAGGGTGATCAATACTTTGGCATTCGTTTAAACTGTTGGTCTAAGCAGTTTTTGCATTCCTCTTGGGGCACCTCCAAATAATTGTTGAACTCTTCAACTGCTTCTTCGGCGCTCGTAAATCGTTGACCACGCAATTGTGAGGGGTTAAAAAACAAGAAAGAAATATACAGTCGATACAGTAGAATACTCTCTGCATTTTTTCCCGATCATTTTAATTAAATCGGTATCCGAGAATATCAGTTGCTAGTACTTGCAGTAAAAGACGTTGAAACTAATACATCACTTTGTATAGTTAGTATGCAGCTACATATTTATTTGACATTACGCGTGTATGTATATGTAATATATATACCGTTAGTCGGCACGACCAGCGTCTGCGTGCAGCGCGCCACCACTCAAGCAGCCTAAACGTTCGTTCATAATATAACTTGGTAAGGATAGTTATTATGGTATCATACTCACAATTCGTGAATTAAGTTTCGATATCTAATATTATTTTTATATTATGGTTTTAAGAAAATGGTTTTTCACTATTTGCGGGGGCCAAATAGACGGACTTTCACTCCAAATCTGGTGGCTTCAGCTTTAATAGTCTATGAGATCCAGGTGTTCATACGGACGGACGGACGGACTGACAGACATCGCTATATCGTCTCGGCTGTTGAAGCTAATCAAGAATATACACGCCGTCGAGGCGTCGAGGCACTCTGGCTGCCGCCGCTGTTCCCGAACTGGAGCGTTAAGTGGAAAAGGAACAGGGCGGATGAGAGATCTAAACGGGGGGCACCACCGTTGTTCCCAGCGAATCGACGCATAAATTCACCACAGAGCTTTCGTGCAGAGTTGCAACCGACCGCTTAACACGCTCCCGACAGAGGGCGCTGCCAGCCTCATTAACTCCTATCGATAATTACATTCGATTATCCGAAATCCGTTTCTTCACTTAATTCAACAGTATAAATTCATGTTTCCTCACTCCTACAGAACTCTTAATACTACAAAATATTCTTAACGCTACAAAATTCCCTAAACACTACAAAATGTCCTTAATGCTACAAAATACTTAATACTACCAAATATGAAAGACGGGGTCGGGATCCCGCCTTACAATGTTTTGAAAACATCATTTGATGAAGTACATATATAAGCTACAAGTCTAGTATTTCAGGAATAGCAAATGAGAACAAATATTTATAAATGAATATGTTATTTTTGTTTTTCAAAATATTCCCCAGGGTGATCAATACTTTGGCATTCGTTTAAACTGTTGGTCTAAGCAGTTTTTGCATTCCTCTTGGGGCACCTCCAAAAAATTGTTGAACTCTTCAACTGCTTCTTCGGCGCTCGTAAATCGTTGACCACGCAATTGTGAGGGGTTAAAAAACAAGAAAGAAATATACAGTCGATACAGTAGAATACTCTCTGCATTTTTTCCCGATCATTTTAATTAAATCGGTATCCGAGAATATCAGTTGCTAGTACTTGCAGTAAAAGACGTTGAAACTAATACATCACTTTGTATAGTTAGTATGCAGCTACATATTTATTTGACATTACGCGTGTATGTATATGTAATATATATACCGTTAGTCGGCACGACCAGCGTCTGCGTGCAGCGCGCCACCACTCAAGCAGCCTAAACGTTCGTTCATAATATAACTTGGTAAGGATAGTTATTATGGTATCATACTCACAATTCGTGAATTAAGTTTCGATATCTAATATTATTTTTATATTATGGTTTTAAGAAAATGGTTTTTCACTATTTGCGGGGGCCAAATAGACGGACTTTCACTCCAAATCTGGTGGCTTCAGCTTTAATAGTCTATGAGATCCAGGTGTTCATACGGACGGACGGACGGACTGACAGACATCGCTATATCGTCTCGGCTGTTGAAGCTAATCAAGAATATACACGCTCTATGGGATCAGAAACGCAGTCTTCTGCCTGTTACGCACATTTCACTTGTGACAAACCTAATGACTACGGGGTTCAAAAACAAGGTGGTGTTACATTACGAAGAACCCGTTCACAGCAAGAGTAGGGGTTGGTTCAATCAGGAGAAAATCCAACGAAGAGAGGGGGATGCAGCCCAAAGTTATTTACCATGGGTAACTTAACCTCTTCTTTCTACCAGATTCATGTGAAAGAAGCTCACATCCCGAACAGCGTTCTCGGCGCTAAACGAAAAACACAAATTTCTTCTCCCTGTTTTTGGGCTGAAGAATGGAATGTTTGGATAATGTTTGTTTGTAGTCAGATTGTGTACAACAATGTACGATAAGATCAAATGCCTTAAAATCGGCATTAAAGTTTGATAATTATTATATTTCTTGTTAGAAAAGGAGGCGTGGCAGTCCAAAATTTTTAATAACAATGCATTTATGATGTCTCTATGAACCTGGCTACCAATATTGGTAATCCCAAGTGGCAAAGTTACTGAGATATTAGCCTAAAACATCAATTATTTACGAGGTATGTCTAGTTTTTGGCTCATTGTGGGCAAACGAAGCGCGGCATCGAAAAATAAAAAAAAAAATTCTTGTGTTGAGATAATTTCGTTTTTGACACAAAATTGATACAGGTTCTTCGATCCATTTTTTTGAATAGGTAAGAATCGAAGACGAGACCAAACGCCTGCAAGCAAAGCAGCTGTTAACAATTAACTGAACATTTAAAATGGCCGAACTTGTGGGCAGAATTTAATTTAAGAACTACATAGCTGTCGATGAAGAATCGTTCTCCATCATGAGAATGTGAGCTCTCACATATCTCGGAAAATATGTACATTTTTATACTCTCTGCAAGAGAGATACTCTCGTGGGTTTGTGAAAAGTATGTAACAGGCAGAAGGAGGCGTGGCAGACCCCATAAAGTATATATATTCTTGATCAGCATCACAAGCCGAGTCGATATAGCCATGTCCGTCTGTCTGTCCGTCTGTCGGTCTGTCTGTCCGTATGAACAAACAGATTTCAGAGATGGTAAGAGCTACAAGTTTGAATTTGGTCAGTATCGACTCGATATTTAGTCAGTCAATTCAAGAATCTTTTTTTTTTCGATACCACGCCCCGTTCGCCCACAATGAGCAAAAAACTAGAAACACCTCGAAAAAAAATGATGTTTTAGGCGAATATCCCAGTAAGTATAGCACTTTGGAATAACAAATTTTGTACGAAGGTTCATAGAGCATTAATGTAACGTTACTTAAAATTTTGGGCTGCCACGCCCCCTTTCCCAAAGGATGTAAAAATATTTTCAAATTTCAATGCCATTTTTAAGGCATATGTTCTTAACGTAGAGTTTTGTAATTTAAAATTCGTTTGGAGACAAAATCTATTAAACTATCCTGAAAGTTGCAAATAAATCGGACTATAAACAAAACAGCTAGACGCGTAAAAAAGTTTATTGTGAAACGCAATGGCAATGCATGTGTGCAAGCAAGACAGAAACATGCAAACATATGAACCAACGTTTCGCTGCTTGTGTAGCGACAGCGCTGCCCGCGAAAGCTGGTCGAGCCGACCACTGATGCATACATACATACATATGTAGTTTGTATGTGCATACATATAATGTCAAACGTATATGTATGTGCATACAAACTATTTTGCATTGCAAATAAAAATGTAAGACGGGCTTATGGGCCCCGCCTTACAGTAAAGACTCCTTTTATGAGTAGGCAGACCAAGTTCATTGCACAGTTTTGATACCACGTCCCCATCGCGTACGAAACAAAAAACAGACTATAATTCTTACTAGAGAGTGGGATATTGAGCGGTTGCCCGTCCTGCTTTGTCACGTTTGCTTTTTATTCATTTTTCGTTACTAGTTCTTTATGGTTCATTTGAGTGATATTTTTCGATGAATTTAATAATCGATTGCTTACTTTGCTCGGGTTTTCTTATAGAAATTCTTGTATCGGTGGCCGGTATTTTCACCAGTTTATAATCGTGGTTCATTTACATCATAACAATTGTAAAATCAAAAATTAAATAGAAATAATTTAGAAAGGCTACAGTCGAGCGAGCCGATTGTAAAAGACCCCGGACTCATAGTAGTGCTCATTTTTCCGTACAACAAAGAGAAGGAAGAAGAAGAAGCAGAATGATTCATATTTAATATACATACATACATATTTTATATACATATATATATATTATTATATGCTTATAGCTGGGGGGGTGGAGAGAGATCTCAAAAGGGTCCTCACGGTAGCATCATGCTACATGGCGCATGACCTGCCAGCACCACCCGAACACCTGGTGAGACTAACGACGGAGTCCAAAAGCAAAAAACAAGCAATTCATTGTCAGAACGAACGCCAACTTCCACCACTGCGTATAAGGATCGACCGACATAAACAGCAGAGGTGAGTCACTTTTTTTCATCCTAACAACAAATCTAAGTATTGCTAACACATTGCAGGTACATACGTTCGTAGGTCCTACTTCTTCAAACATTCTTAATCTCACACTCACAACTGGAGAGTCCTAGACGGAGGGTCTGTCTGACCATAAATACATTCAATTCGAATGTAACTTCGATCATTTCGAACTCCCAAGAAAGCAAAATCAAAGAATTCTCGGAATGCCGACTGGCTAAGCTCAAGAGACTAGGACAACAAGGCGTTATCAAGTCTGTGGGTGACATTGAGAAGTCTCTCTCGATAGTAAATAAGGCTCTCCTGTCAGTAGCCTGCCACCACACGAGAAATCCGCAGATCAGTGTTGGGCGTACTAATGAGATGTATGCAATGCATAGGTCCGGGGTCAAAAGATTCTTCACTGTTCAGAAGACAGAGACTGAGGTCCAAACCACTCTGGTTGAATGTTTTGACAGCAGTTTCCTAAGTCTGGCGGTTTCTGGCATTCAACCAGAGTGGTTTGGATCTCACTCTCTGTCTTCTGAACAGTGAAGAATCTTTTGACCCCGGACCTATGCATTGCATACATCTCATTAGTACGCCCAACACTGATCTGCGGATTTCTCGTGTGGTGGCAGGCTACTGAAAAGAAGCCCCACCTCGCCTTAATGGAAAAGTCACAACGTTAAGCGCTCTTTTGCATTACAGGCGCTCTAAGGACTGCCCCCACCAAAGCTGTAGAAACCCTACTTGGTCCTCCCTCAAGAAGCATGGACATGCAAACAAAGTTAGTGGCAGCTAAGTCAGCCCAACGACTTTCAGCGCTGGTTAACATGTCGCTTCAAGGCTACTGGCATAGCTTTATAGGAGAAATATGGCTATAAGCTTCGATTGTACCAAACCCAACCACTGCCTGAAAGTCCGGACCCAGGCACACTTCGGGCCAGAGGAATGGAAATCCTGGCTTAGTAGGCAAGAAGGACACCTAACTATATACACAGATGTCTCCAATATGGCGGGAGAAGTGGATCCGTCATATACTGTGAACACCCAAGTACTAAGTACTGCCACACCGTCAACCCCATGGTTGACAGCCAAGCAGCCATTAAGTCTGTGATGTCGTCTACCCTTAGTTCCGAAACTGTCAAGGTGAGCAGAGAGGCACTAGATGAACTATGTACAATATCACTGTACTGTAGTCTTGACAGGAGGATCAACAAGCGCATAAATCAAAGGTGACGGAGCACCACCTCAGCAGTTTCGTTTTCTGAGTGAACAACAAAATCGTAACTTTCTGGAATTGGCAAAGACTTTGCAAGCGTCATCTGGTCAACCAAAGCAAAATAGCGAAATGATTTTATCTAAATTGGATTTGTGGTTTGCTACAGCTGACTTGATTTGTAAAGAAAACCCCGCTACAGGGCAGGACGTAAATTTTGGCGTTAACCAGATCTCTGGATGGAAGCTCATTACAGTGGCTTACTCA
The DNA here is from genome assembly GCA_018903735.1 of Drosophila cardini. NCBI lineage: Eukaryota > Metazoa > Arthropoda > Insecta > Diptera > Drosophilidae > Drosophila > Drosophila cardini. The sequence goes on from JAEIGM010000062.1 coordinate 16,820, forward strand.
GAAATGTTACCCAGGATTCACGTGGCAGTAGTTCAGGTAGCTTTTCCAACAGAGGTATGGAAACACTGAGACATCGGCTGCTGCAATTTTAAATTTACTAAACAGTCGTCCAAATACCGATGCGTGCCTTGCTGTTTATGCGAGTCATCACTCATTATAAAATGGCGTGACATGGAACATGGAAAGCAGACAAAAGCAAGACAAGTATTGGAAACATACACAGCAGACAAAATTTGCAGTCTGAGTTACAAGTGTTTGCATTTGACAACAGGCCAGCCAACTTCTCAGATGAAATTTTGAGTGTTAAGCGTCCTAAAATAGTGACGATCAAGTGTGGAAAACTTGGGCACAAGAAGTCGGAATATAGTGAGAAAAAGCCATCAACATTTGGAGAAGATCAACAAGTGCTTTCGCAGCATTCCAAAGTCATCACATTCTATCAATGCCACGAGCCGGGTCATATTTCAACTCAATGCCCTAAAAATTCGACCGTTGGGGAGGCAAGATTACGGAAGCACAAGAGAGTAGAGATCTGTGTTGTGGATGAACCAAAAGCAATCATGTTGCAACGAGGTGAGAAGTTTCCGATTAGATTCGATTCAGGCGCTGAGTGTTCATTAGTTAAGGAGAGTTTATCGCACAAGTTGTCCGGAAAGAGAACAAATGATGTCATATCGATAAGTGGAATTGGTAATGTTAGCTTAGTCTATTCAATACAAATCATAAGTAATGTCATGATAAATGGAAATTGTATCGAGGAAGTATTGCATGTAGTTCCAGATAACATTATGAAGAACAACATTGTAATTGGGCGCAAAATTTTAGCACAACGATATTTGGCTATAGTATCGACTGAAGATGTCGAAATAATAAAAGACAGTTAAGGTTTGTGCTGTAACAAATTACGAATACGATTGTAATAACTTAAAACCCGAATTTAAAAGAGAACATAGAAATCAATTAATAAACAATATTAATCAAAAGCATTTAAAATCATTTATTCAGGGAACTCCAATAACTCGTGTTAATACAGGTGAAATGACCATTCGCTTAGTAAAACCGACAAAGACTGTACAGAGGCGACCATACAAATTCAGTCCCAGTGAAAGAGAATTGCTTCGATCAAAAGTCAAAGAGTTACTGGACCATAATGTGATTAGACCGAGTAGTTCACCTTATGTTAGCCCAGCACTTTTGGTAAAGAAGAAAAATGGTTAGATTCTGTGTAGATTATAGAGAACTTTACAGAAATACCATTGCCGATAAGTTTTCATTGCCATTCTTTTCTGATCTGCTAGCTAGATTGCGTGGAGCAAAATACTTCACTTGCTTGGACATGGCGTGTGATTACTGTCAGGTTCCAATGCAAGCTGATTCCGTGGAATACACGGCGTTTGTTACCCCTGATGGTTAATACGAGTTTCTTGCAATGCAGTTTGGTTTAAAGAACGCACCGTCGGTTTTCCAAAGGCCCGTAATGAAGGCATTAGGTGAATTGGCTTTTTCTAATGTTATCGTTTACATGGACGATAGCAAACAGTTTTGAATATTTTGATCGCTGATGGATTTTCGTTCAATGTTGATAAGTGTTCATTTTTGAGAGACTCAGACCAGTATTTAGGGTATGAAGTACAGGCGGGTGAAATTCGTCCCAACTCACGAAAAGTCGAAGCATTGAGCTCATTGCCACCACCAAAGCCGATTGGAAACACTCGTTGTAGTCAATGCTGTAAAGCATTTTAGACATTATTTGCATGGTAGTAAATTTGTCATCCTTACGAACTGTAATTCGTTAAGGGCCTCTAGGACAAAAATTGAGTTATTACCAAAAGAATATCGTTGGTGGACATATCTTCAGGCATTTAATTTTGACATACAATATCGGGAAGGCAAACGTATGGCTCATGTGGATTTTCTTTCGAGGAATCCTTTGTCGATCATGAATGAGGTAGCTAAAAGTAAAGTTATTGAAAAGCACGATGAATTGATAGAAATTTCGGAAAACTGGATTCAAGCCGAACAATGGGATCAGAACATCTTGAAAAGCATTGATCAATTGAATGAAGGTGATATGACAGACGACTTAGCTGCTACATTCGAAATGAGAGCTAATTTACTTTATTGAAAAATTCAAAGAAATTGTAGAACTCGCTGGTTGCCTGTTATACCTCCAGCTTTTAGGTGGTCGATAATAAACCAAATGCATGAATCAATTTTGCATTTAGGTTGAAAAAAAAAACTCTCGATAAAGTGTATGATCAGTATTGGTTTTCGGGAATGGCAAAGTACGTACGAAAATTTGTTAAAAATTGCATTCCCTCAAGAGTGATAAAATCTGTATCAGGAAAAGTGCAAGTTGAATTTCATTTGTTTCACAAATATAAAAATCTTCGATTGCTCTATTTGGAGTGCCTACTCGATTAGTGGCTGATCAAGGTAGAAGCTTATCGATTTCTGTGCTTCTCAGAAAATTCAGCTTTTTTTGATCGCTACAGGTGCTAGTCGCGCAAATGGTCAGGCTGAAAGAGTCATGAGCACTCTAAAGAATATGTTAACTGTCGTTTAGTCAAGCGAGCGTTCATGGCCAGACGCTATAGAAGATATTCGGCTGTCATTAAATTGTACAGTTAATGGAGTAAAAAGTCAAGTCCATTAGAACTTTTATTAGGTTAGTGCGTTCGACCATTAGGCTTAGTCCCCATTGATCGTAATGAAGCAGACGTAGATTTAAATGAACAAAGAACACAGGCCATTAAAAACATGGAAAAGGCAGCAAATTATGAAAAACTCAGATTTGACAAAAACAAAGTAATAAGATTTAGTGAGGAAGACTATGTTTTACTCAAAAATAGTGAAAGACAACAGACAAAATTGGACCTTAAGTTTCGTGGACCTTTTGTGGTTACAGAAGTTTAAGAAGACGACTGATACAGGTTGAAGTCAATGACTAGTAAGAAGCAGTACAAATACCCACATGACAGTTTACGGAGAATGCCAGATGGGCACGTACAAAGCGAGCTAGAGATAGACGGTGATGAAAATGGTTCATCTGTTGAAACGGGTGAAACAGACCGTAATGAAGCTGTTGAAACAGACTGTGGTGAAGAAGAAACCCGTGAAAAAACCGTAATGAAGCAGTTGCAACAGACTGTGATGAATATGAGCTGAAATAGTTGTTGCCGATGCTACGTGGTGGTGTCTGGCCTAGAATTTTCAAAATGTAAAAGGGAATTATATAGAAATCAGAAAAATAATGTAAATTGAACACGCAGCAAATGTCTGTTAAAATAAGAAAAGGAAAAGAAACGTTGAAGAACGTCAAAATGTTATAGAATTTATAATGAAACGTAAAGAACATAATGTATATATACGTTTTGAGAATTAAGATACTGTAAAATGAGAAATTATGGTAAAAATAAGTAAAAGCAAATTGAAATTAAAATGAATTTGTTACATTATCAAAAATGGAACGGTTTTGAGTTGGAAAAATATGTGAAACAATGCGCAAATAGAGGAGTTGTATTATTTGAGGACGTGTAATTTGTCAGGACCGTGTCGGAGATGGATTTAAGTCATTGCTGGATACACGAGGACGTGTAATTTGTCTGAATGGCCGTGTCAGAGATTGAGTAAAAGCTTATGTCAAAAGTACTGATTCAGCACAAATGGTTTGACAGCAAAAGTGAGACAACAGCTTGATTAGCATCACAAGCCAAGTCGATATAGCCATGTCCGTCTGTCCGTTGGGCAAACAGATTTCAGCAATGGTAAGAGCTACATGTTCAAATTTAGTCAGTATCGACTCCATATGTAGTCATTCAATACGGGTATTGTTTTTTGATGCTATGCCCCATTTGCCCACAATGGGCCAATAACTAGGCATACCTCGAAAAAAATCGATGTTTTTGGCGAACATGTCAGTAGCTATGACACTTACAAATACCAATTATGCTACGCAGCTTCCCAGAGACAGCGTAAATAGAATGTGTTTAAAAAATTTGGGCTGTCACGCCCCTTTTCTCAAAAAAAATTAAACAATTTTCAAATTTGCAAGCCATTTTTAGGCATATGTTCTTGTCGTACAGTATTGTAATTATTTCGGCATTAATCAGCCACTGATTTTGATATTAGTGCTGACTTGCTTAGTGACTATAAATTCGAGACTCCGCCTGACAAGATGTTGAGCTCTATTCAACATCTTTCATTACCTCTTCCGCCTAGTTCTCTCAGTACATCACCGTTGCATAGTGGGCCTCCCCTTTTGTCTTTTTCTCCTTCTCCCTGTAACTCCTTACCTCCCAATTCATCCATTCCTCCCGCTACTTCCCCAGTACCCGACCGGCCCTTATGCAACCATACTTCCCCGGCTATGCCTACCCCTCCCGTAGTCGTCCCTTCACCAGTGATTAAATCTGTGACTGTTAATGGTGCAGTGGCTACGAGTAATAACTCGAAGAGTCCCCCTATTCGGCGTAACAGTCGCTCTGTTGCTGCCCTCGCAGCTCCCCCTTCACCCCCTAATAATTCGGTGTTACCTGTAATCAACTCAAATGTTACAAGTAAAAACACCAAAAGACCTCCAAGTCGACGTAATAGTCACACCGTTGCTACTCCCATAGCAGTTCAGCCTCCCCTGCCCACGGTCGTAGCTCCACGTAAGCAGATATTTATATCTAGACTATCTGCAGATACGACTATTGAGTCTATTGCAGCTTTCATCGCTACCAAAACTCCAGGTAGCGTTTCAATTTCGAAATTCAAGTTCTCTGAGCCAAGAGAAATTTCATCATTTAAGATTAGTGTGTCCCCTGATCTTTTCCCTATCATATGTGATCCAAAGTTTTGGCCTCCTCATATGATTGTTCACGAGTTCAAACAGAAAAATGGAACTCGTTTAACACCTGTCATCCTTCCGACTGGCGGTTCGACTCAAGCGGCCCCAGTCATAACGTCAAAAAACTAGGCTCTGACCAACTAATCATTCTGTACCAGAATGTTAGGGGTCTTGGGTCAAAGCTAAAACAGTTATATAATAATAGGTTTTCTTTAGATTCTGACATTATTGCATTTTCAGAGACTTGGCTTAATTCTAGCATATCTGATCATGAAATTATGTCGTCTAATTATAACATTTTCAGGTGCGATCGCACCAATCGACGTGGTGGTGGAGTTCTTATTTCAGTAAAATCCTCCCTTAATGCTGAAGTAATAGATGTTTCACCACTGGGCGAAATTGAAATTGTTGCCGTTAAGGTTACTTTTTTTGTCATTTGCCCTTTATGTAACTTGCTCTTACATTCCTCCTTCCTCAGAAATGTCAGTTTATTTACAGCATTTCAATTTCATCAAAGAAATATTTGGTAAAATTCGTGATTGTGATTTCTTTGTGATACTAGGAGATTTTAACTTGCCAAACGTTTCCTGGACGTTTTTTGACAAGTTTGATTACATACCCACACCCAATAATGACTTTTTAGATAGTTTGATTGATCTTCCTTTTTTTCAAATCAATCATATATCTAATCGTCTGAACCGGATGCTGGATCTTATCTTCGTTAATGATTCATCCAGTGCTATTGTCACTAGATCTTCTCCTGTAGTTGCTCCTGAAAATTCTTTTCATCCTACTCTAGAACTTTCCCTGTCTATCCCTAACTTCATCCGTTCACCTCCTTCATCCTCTTCCAAGTCGCGCCGTTGCTTTCGCAAAGGAAATTTTTCTTTGCTAAATCAACTGATTTTTGCTACTGACTGGTCTATACTATACAGCACGAATGATATTAACATAGTTGTCGAGTATTTTTACAACATATTAAATTCAATCTTTGATGTCTGTATTCCATTTAGTGTTGTAAAGTCCGTTTCACATAAATCTCCTTGGTTCTCACCAAGACTATCTAACTTAAAAAAGAAAAAATCAAAATATTTATCTAAAAGTAAGTAACTAATAAAAAAATTAAAGTTACAGTCGAGCAAGCTGACTATAACTTCCATTTATATTTCGGAAATACTAATGTCAATATGTAACTAGTGATTAAGGCTACAGTCGAGCGATCCGACTGTAAAAGTCCCCGTAATCAATCTAATGCGCGTTCTACCAAAAAAATAAGCAATTTTAGACAGATTTGTCTTTTGGGAGCTTTTATATATACACATAATGTGTGAGTTTAGTTGTGATCACTCAACATGTCTTCATACAGATATAGGCTATAGAAGTCCGATCAGGGCAAAATTTGGTGAGGGTGATGTGTGAAGTTGTTCCAGCTCTAGTCGTTTTCAAGTTGTGGTGTTATGAAAATGGTTTTTTACAATTTGTGGGGGCGTGGCGTGGTAGGGGGCGTGGCGTAAATACACTTGATTTGGCTGACATATAGATAGACTTACATTCCAAATTTGGTAGCTCTAGCTCTTGTAGTTTAGAAGATCCAGGTGTTCATACGGACGGACAGGCAGACACATAGACGGACATCGCTTATCGACTCGTCTTGTGATGCTGATCAAGAATATATATACTTTATGGGGTCTGCCACGCTTCCTTCTGTTGCATACTTTTCACAAACCTAATATACTCTTGCAGAGAGTATAAAAATTTTTCTGATTAACATTATTTGTGCACCAACCTTAAGAGTAAAGCAATGCAATTGGAATCAATGCGGATTTTGTTCGTTAAGAAACTCTACATGATATTGAACAGCATCGCCAACTTCTACGATCGAATGAACAGATTAGTATGCCATTTCTTGAACATTGAATGGTTTTAAAAGTAAATCATTTATTGAATCAGTTCCATAGTTTCTTGAAGTTAGTATTGCTCGCTCAGATAACCAATCTAAAGATTTCGTGCAAAAATTTGAAAGTTCTGGAAATATTTCGGCTATGAGCTCATCGAGCGGTGTTACAACAGTTCCAAACATGAAGAAACATGGTTAAGTTGCTAACAACTGTTGTTATGCCATTAGGTGAACACGCATATTTTGGGTAAGAGCTACTTTTGTTATATCTTAATAAAAGCCCACAAAAAATAATATTTAAGTAACACACATTTATCTCATCGACTGCCTTTCGTCGGGGTACAACTGGAAGGGTTTAATGAACGTCTCCAGTTATGAACATTCTCTGTTTATTCACTTATCAAGATGAAATTTCCACTTTAAATCCCGTCTACTAAATCTTATAGCCATTACATTGATTTTTAACCTAATTTAAATTCAGGTGTATAAAATCGTAACCAAATTTGTGATTTTGGTTAAGATATTTTCTTAAGATAACCAAACTCACAAAAACAGTTTTACATTAAATTTACATTATTCACTTGTAATTTCTATAACAGGACTTGATGTCTGTGTTTCGGTTTCTGTTCCAATTTCCCGACCGTATAATACTCTCTGCATTTGATTGCCGATTAAAATGCTAAAAATGGTATCCGGGTATTATTTTTGTTCGGTACTGCCAGCGTCCGCGGGCAGCGCTGCCGCCACACAAGCTGAGTAACCGTTCGTTCATATGCTTGTATGTTTCTATCTCGCTGGCACACATGCATTGCCATTGTGTTCAAATATAAAGTTTATTACGCCTCTAGCTCTTTTGTTTTGAATCGGATTTATATGCAACTTTCAGGATAGTTTGATATAATTTTCCTCCAAACGAATTGAAAATCCCAATACAGGACGATAAGTAGAAATGCTCTTAAAACGGGCAGCAAATATTAAATTGTTCAATTTCTTTTGGGAGAAAGGGGCGTGGCAGCCCAAAAAATATACACTGCATTTGGGCTTCCTTCCTTTAGGAACCTGCTTACTAAAATTGGTATTCCTAAGTGCCATAGTTACTGAGCTATTTCCTAAAAACATAGTTCTTTCCGAGCTGTGTCTAGTTGATGGCGAATGGGGTGTGGCATCAAAAATAAAAGAACCTTGCATTGATGACTTAATATTGAGCCGATACTGACTTAATTCGGACTTGTAGCTCATACCATCTCTGAAATCTGTTTGTTCATACGAACAGATGGACAGACAGACAGACGGACTGACAAACATGGCTATATCGACTTGGATTGTAATGCTGATCAAGAATATATATACTTTATGGGGTCGGCCACGACTCCTTCTCCATTTACATACATTGCAATGATTACAATCTACCCTTTTACTCTTCGATTAACGGGTATAAAATTACACTACGATATAACATAATTCATAAAGTTACAAAGTATGATAATTACATTCTAGACAGATGGCACAGAAGTAAATTTTTAATTATTTATTTATTAACGCAGACTAAAAGCAGTCGCGAGTATTTAATTTTATTATATGATTACGTAGTGTATAGAATTTAAATTTAAATAATATCAAAAGTAATTATTAAAAATTTTAAATTTAAATTAAACTGAAATTAAAAAGAGATAATAATTAGACCATTAATCTGGGAATAACAAGCAAAGAAATTGATCCAACATTTGTTGCAAGGGTTGGGAAAAACCCAGAAAAACCCAACCAGATCAATAAAAATATGCCAAAACTAACCCGAAAGATCTCTGATTTAAGGGGAAGAATGAATGGCAGAGACTCCAATCTTACTGCCCTTGGAAATCAGAGATATAACGGAGTTGGCTGTAAAGAGAAGCTTGAGGATGGGAGAGAGAGAGAGATGTGTCAATCAATCTATAATGTTCATTATAATAAGCGCATAATACCCGAAAACGATTGTGCAAAGCGTAGTCAGTAGTGTATGTAGGAAGAGTTAAAGGGACGTAGTACCTAGTGGTCCTGGTGGGAATATTAAATTTAAGGCGTTCTAAAAGAGAGGAGGAGCAGATATCACCGATTATTAATTTATGGAGGAAGATTACTCCAAGAACTCTTCTCCGATTAGTAAGGGATGGCAGATTCAGAAGCAAGAGTCTGCTAGTATAAGATGGAAGGCGAAGGTTGGGGTCCCAATTAAGTCCACGAAGCGCGAAGAGTAAAAACTGCTTCTGCACTGACTCAATTAATGATTGACTATTAGCATGTTGAGGAGACCAGACACATGAGCAATACTCAAGAATGGGACGGACTAGGGATGTGTAAAGAAGTTTGGTGACAAATGGATCATTAAATTCCTTAGACCAGCGTTTAATAAATCCAAGAGTTCCCTTAGCTTTATTAACTATAGTGGAAATATGATATGTGAAACTTAATTTATTATCAAAAAGAACACCGAGGTCATAATATACGTTTTAAAGGTATATTGTCAATGAGATAGTTGGCTAAGTAAGGAGTCACCCTGTTAAACGTCATAAACAGGCATTTAGAAAAATTTAGGTTCAAGTGATTAGTTATGCACCAGTTGTGCATAGAATTTAAATCATCTTGAAGAAGCGTATGATCTGGGGGATCCTTAAAAGACAATAATAATTTCACGTCATCGGCATACATAAGTATACGACAATGGGCTAGTGAAGAGGGAAGGTCATTTACAAAAAGATTAAAAAATAGGGGGCCTAGGTGACTACCCTGGGGAACTCCAGAAGTAACGAAGACATATTTAGATATGGCTGATCCAAGCATAACCCTTTGGGTCCTACCTGTGAGATATGATGATATCCACAGAAGAAGGGAAGGTGGGAAGCCTAGCTTAGTTTATGGAGAAGGAGGTTATGATTTACAGAGTCAAACGGTTTACTGAAATCAGTATAGATGACATCAGTTTGCATTCTATTAAGGAATGCCTCATTTACAAAAGAGGTAAATTCCAATAGATTGGTCGAAGTCGACCGACTCTTAACAAAACCGTGTTGGGCAGGGGAGATAATTGACTTGCAGAGGTGTTGCAAAGTCGAAGTAATTATCTTTTCGAAGAGCTTAAGGATTGCGGACAACTTCGCAATTCCCCTGTAGTTGGATATATCCGACTTGCAACCTTTTTTATGCAGAGGGATAATGTAAGATTCTTTCCAAAGGGAAGGAAAGACAGAGGATTCCAAAGAGAGGTTAAAAAGAATTGAAAGAGGTTTAATTATAGAAGAACAGCACTCCTTAAGCACGCAACTAGGAATGTTGTCAGGCCCAGGAAAGAAGGAAGATTTTAGATTGCTAATGGACGAGAGCAAACAACTATTAGGAATGTAAGGAAAAAAAAACGGAATTAGAGGATGGGAGTTTAAAGGGGTAAAATAAGGTAGTAGGCAGACTAGGGGAATACGTAGATTAAAAAAAGTTAGCAAAGAGTCAGAGCCTACTTTTTTGAGGTTATGACTGGGGCCGCTTGAGTCGAACCGCCAGTCGGAAGGATGACAGGTGTTAAACGAGTTCTATTTTTCTGTTTGAACTCGTGAACAATCATATGAGGAGGCCAAAACTTTGGATCACATATGATAGGGAAAAGATCAGGGGACACACTAATCTTAAATGATGAAATTTCTCTTGGCTCAGAGAACTTGAATTTAGAAATTGAAACGCTACCTGGAGTTTTGGTAGCGATGTAAGCTGCAATAGACTCAATAGTGGTATCTGCAGATAGTCTAGATATAAATATTGGATGGATGTAGAACTGCCTACAACTCGGTAAAGTTTATTATTTATTTATTTATATAAAGTTAACTTATAATATTAAATTATAACTATTAACTTAATTATAGAGTACTGGCTGCTGAGGCCTTCGACTCTATTGCTATATCTAGATTTTATTAATAATATTTGTATGTTTAAGGAACTTTAGAATAATTGTAACATTTTTTGTTGTGGGTTGGGATAACAATTGTATGGGGTCTTTTTTTTTTTTTAAATATTTGGGCGTAAGATGTTTTGAGGGATGGACATTCTTTTAGGATATGGGCAATTGATACAGATGTGCTTCTGCAGAATGGACAAGTATTGTTTAATGATGGGGCTAGGTAGTGTTGGTGTGTCAGGTTGGTATGGCCAAGTCTAAGTCTTGTAAGTTTAATTTGGTGGTATCTTGACATATTGTTGCTAGGATCTAAGATTGGGGTGTTGGTCATTATTGGATGAGTGGATTGATACCAATTTGATGTGATGTGTAAAGTGTTTTTTGTTTCTGTACTGAGTGTGATTCTTAGATATTTTTTGATATCTTGGAAGTTGCAATTTGGAGTCAGGATGAGTGGGAGTTTAGTTACGTTTTTTGCGGCAAGGTCAGCTAATTCATTGCCCCTGATGCCAATATGGCCGGGAATCCAAATGATTTTGAATTTTGGGTGGTGTTTGGTGAGGATGTTTTTGATGATGGATGGTTAGTAGTCGGAGTTGCTGGTATTTTTTATTGCGTCTATAGTTGATAGGGAGTCAGTATATATTGCTAATTTGCCGGGTTTGTTTTTGAAAATATTGAGGGCTTCTCTTATTGCAATAGCTTCAGCTGAGAAAACTGTTGAGAAGAAGGGTAAAACACCTGTTTTAATTATGTTGTGTTCGCTGGTTATTGCATATGCTGTAATGTCGTTTATTTGTGAGCCATCTGTGAAGATGCCTTTGTATTTTTTGTTGCTGTCCAGGATTTCTTGGAACAGTTTTCTGTATATGACAGGTTGGGTTGAGGTTTTCGGGTACTCTCTGAGGGAGGAGTCGATTGAAGAAGTGTGTAGGTGCCATGGAGGAGTGTGCATTATAGGGTTTCCGGGATAGAGTGTGTGCGGAATGCCGAGATTTCTTGCCGTGTTGATGATTGTATCTATTGTTGACTTGTGTTTCAATTTCCTTCGAGTTTTGTAGTTTTTCATTATGTTTAAGATTGGTGAGTTGTGAGAATTTATTATTGATTTGCAGAGTTTAGCTGTCGCGATTTGGTTTCTTATGTGTATGGGGGGTATTTGTGTCTCATATAGCATGTTATTGACTGGGGTAGTTCTGAAAGCACCGAGTGCTAGTCTTATGGCGGAGTTGGTAATAGAGTTGAGCGGTCGGATGGTAGACTGGGGTGCTGAGCCAAACAGCGGGAGGCAGTAATTGATTTTTGAGATTATTATTGCATTAGTAACATTGATTAGAAAAGAGGTGTGGCAGTTGAATTAGGGACTGGAAAGACATTTTATAATGTTAAGTTTTTTATCTAGATATGATTTTAGGGATTTAACGTGGGAGTTCCAGTTGTATCTGTTGTTAAATAGGATACCAAGGAGTTTAATGCAGTTAACGTTTGTTATCTGGAGGTTGCCAGTACGGACGTTACAAGAGCAGTTGTGTTTGCGACAGATATGAAGGTGCTTGCATTTTGTTGTGGATAACTGGGCTCCTGAGTATTCGCACCATTCAGATATTTGGGAAAACAGTATTGTTAGATCGATGTCTTGGTTTTTGGAGCTTGCGATTTTAAGGATTAGGTTGTAGTCATCTGCATATGCGCTAACTTGAATATTTTTATGCAGAATATGATAGAGGTCAGCTTTTTGAAAGCAATGATAAAGAGAATAACGGAAAGGGGGGAGCCTTGGGCAATGCCATTGTTTAGTGGTTGAGCTGTTGAGTAATTTAGGCCTATTTTAGTTATAATTTTCCTGTTGATCATAAAGTTTTTAACATAGTTGTATATTTTTGGTCCGATCTGCCATATTTTTAGTTGTTCGAGTATGGTGTGTAATCCTATTCTATCAAAAGCTTTGGCGAAGTCGAGGGAAATTATTGATGTGTGGCTTCTTCTTGAGAGCGTTCTAGCTATGAGATAATCAACTAGGAGTAGACTATCTACAGTTAATTTGCCTTTCTTGAAACCCACTTGACTGTTTTGCATGAGTTTGTTGTTAATAACAAACCACCACAGTCTTTTTGCAATTATTTTGTCTACAACTTTAGACAGGCAGGGGTTTAGCGATATAGGTCGGTATGAGTTTACGTCAGTTTTAGGGGAGGATGGTTTGAGAATTGTGATGATGATGCTAGTCCTGTATACTTGTGGAATGTAGTTGTTAAGGATAGAGTTTTGAAGATGTATTATGCGAGTCTTTGTGTTGTTGTCTATGTTTTTTATTTATTTTATTTATTTAGACGTTGATGTACTAACGAGACAGTACATTCAAGTGGTCCAACAACACCAAGCAACGTGCTTGTTAACGCGCGGAACCCTGCAAATAATGCAGCCACCTCCCGCCCAACCGACCGAGGGGCACACCGCATAACGTACGGCTAACGAAAAACGCGAAACGGATTTATTAATAAAAAACGAATACATTATAACAAAAATACATTACAATATGACAAAATATTACAGTACGACAAAATATATAATAATTTATGTATGTAAACTATATTCATTTAGATCTTAATTACGATTGAGGTGAGAAAGAATAGAATCTCTAATGAAAGGGATAGAAGTAGAACTACCTACAACTTGAGAAAGTTTGTTGTAGTTACTACACAATATTCGGAAAGGATTATGGACAGCAAAGTTAGTAGTACAGGGTTGAAGAGTAAGGGGAAGAAAGTTTCTAGTGGGTCTGATCGGCACAGCGAAATTAATCTGGCTAATTAATTCAGTGGAATCAATTTCGCCGTTGATTAGTTTGTGTAGGAAAATTACACCGAGCACTGTCCTACGATCAGACAAAGAAGGAAGATTTAATAGCAGAAGTCTACTACGATAAGATGGCAAGCGTATGTTAGTATCCCAATTAAGGGCCCTTAGGGCAAAAAGTAGGAATTGTTTTTGTACTGATTCTATTCTATCTTGATGAATCCTGTATTGGGGAGACCAAATACAAGATCCATATTCAAGAATAGGACGTACCAAGGTGGTGAAAAGTGTTTTTGTTATATAGGGATCGTTCAATTCTTTCGACCAGCGCTTTATGAAACCCAGGACACCAAAAGCACGGTTAGTAATTGATAAAACATGCCTATCAAACTTGAGCTTTGGATCCATAAGGATACCCAAATCAATGACCGACTCAATTCTGTGAAGGGAGTTGCCACTCAGAATATAATTGTTGAGAAAGGGGAGTCGCCTGCTGAAGGACATTACGTTACACTTACTATAGTTAAGATTTAACAGATTAGCTTGACACCAGGTTTGAAAGCTATAGAGATCAGATTGTAACCTGGTTCCAAGGAGTGACTCAGTGGCCGATACGCAGAGTTTAACGTCATCGGCATACATGAGCACCCGAGAGTGACTGATTGCTGATGGCAGATCATTAATAAACAAAATAAATAACAACGGACCAAGATGGCTACCTTGTGGAACGCCCGAAGTAACTTGAACAGACTTGGGTAGTGTGTCATTAAAATACACCTGTTGTGTTCTAGAACTTAAATAGTTCGAAATCCACAGTATAAAGTTATACGAAAGTCCCAAAAGATTGAGTTTATGTATTAAGAGGCTGTGGTTAACGGAGTCAAAAGCCTTGCTAAAATCTGTATAAATGACATCAGTTTGCAATTTTTTATCAAAGCCCTGCAAAACGAATGATGTAAACTCTAACAGGTTAGTGGTAGTGGATCTATGTTTCACAAACCCATGCTGGCAGGGTGAAATTATAGATCTACAGATTATCATTGCATAATTGATTCTATCTAGCCCAGGTGTTCTGCCAGTTAGGGAATATATTGCTGCATTGAATTCAAGTGTTGAGATGTCGCTTTCGATAGCTATGGCTTTTTTATTGTAGGTTTCGGTGGGATTTGCTGATTGTTTGGCGTAGGTACAGGTTGCCGGGAAATTGGAATCATTTGCTGCGACTGACCAATTTTTGCAGAGAATGTTTGCGATTTCCGATCTATCGGTTGAGTATTGGGATGAAATTGGGCTGTATATGCAGTGGATGCTCTTTGACGGGCAAAGGCCACAAAAGCGTCGAATGTTGTGCCATATTTTTTGTGCAAGAGTTTGAGGATTTATTTGTGAGGTGAAAGTGTTAGTACTTTCTTTTTTGGCTATTTTTAATGTGCGTCGGAATAAGGCGTTGTCTCGTTTGTATCTAATTATGTTTTCTGTGTTAATGTTCTTTTTTAGTTTTCTCCATGACAATACCTTATTTTTTTGAAGTAGATGAAGTTGATTGTTCCACCATGGGACATTTTTTGAGTGTTTGTGTGAGGACTATTGGGGGATTGAAAAGTGAGCTGCGGTGCGTATGATTTTCTGTATGTTGGCTGTTCCTTTATTTATATTGTTACTGACTACTATTTTTTCTGTTAATTGCTGAGTGTGTTTTGAGAACAGAGTCCCGTCTGCTTTGTCGGTCATAAACCGTGGAATGAATTTTGGCTTGCTCGTAGAGTTTACTAAAAAAAAGTTTTGTAGTGATGGGAGCATTATCGCTGCCGTGGAAGTCTTCTAAAACTTCCCAGCTGCTGCCTGGCAATAATTCGGGGGAGCAAAGGGTGAGGTCGAGGTGAGTAAGAGTGTTGTGTGTGCTGAGGTGTGTTGGGGTACCATCGTTGAGAAGGATGAGGTTGGAAGAGGTTATGAATTTGGCTAACGTTTTGCCTCTCTTGTTATCAGTTGTTGAGCCCACATTTGGTGCCAGCTGTTGAAGTCTCCGGTTATTATTTTTGGCCTATTTGGGTTTGTTAGGAAAGGTTCTAGATGGGAGGTGTTAAACGTTTTTTGGGGGGTATATAGGACGAAATGACATTGAAAGGAATTTTTGATTGGATTTCAACTTCGACAGAGTCAAAAACTTGGTTAAGAGGCACTTCTCTGTGCTCTAAACTGTTATGAATTAGTAGTGTCACGCCTCCGGCGGATGCCGTGCACGAGTTTTTGCTGTAGCTAGAGTAGTTTATTGGGATAGGTATTTTTGAATTATTGTGGAGGTGAGTTTCCTGAAGGCTCAAGATTTGTGGGGAGAATTTTTTAATTAATATTTGTAGCTGATCATAGTTGTTAAGATAGCCGTGGCAATTCCATTGTACTATGGTTATCATTATTTAAATGGTAAGGAGGTATATTTTTACATTGGGTTTAAAGGAATCGGTGAGATCAGTTATGAGGCATTTTTGGACGCAACATGCAGAGGTCCGAGGAGCGTCTCCAGTGCACGTGAAAGCTAATAAGGTAGCCCTCATGCACATCGGAGGATCACTGCCCAGCCCTCTGCTGCGTGCTTATATCATAAAGTGTTATTCTGAATCGTCTTCTATGATCATTTCGGATTCGTCATCTAGACTTAAAGGATTATGTACAGTGTTGTTGCTGTTTTTTTGTTTTTTCAAGTTTTTGGATTTTACTGGGGTTGTTAATGTTGAATTGTTATTGCTTTTGTGAAATATTCGAAGCTTAGTTTCATTAATTAATTGTGAGTTAAGTTCAGATGGAGTACTACTGTGTCCAAAAAATAAGGTGACATTTGATTTTAAACTGCTCGCTTTGAAGGATTAGGAGAATTCTTTTTGTTTTTAGGTTGGTAGTACTGTGAGTGACATCTATGTCAAATTTTATGTGAAAATCTTCATTTCTGTTTGAGATACGCGTCGTTTTGTGAGCTGCTAAAAGTGAGTTTCTCGTTTTTTGCAATGTCGAAATCTGTTGAGCAAAGAATTTGCATTAAATTTTGTTTGCGGAATCAATTTTCTGCTGCGGATACGTTGAGGATGGTGATGAGGTGATTAGGCTATGTTTAAAAAAATGTTTACAAGTGGTATAGTGAGTTCAAAGCCGGTCGTGAACGTGTCGAAGACGAAGAGCGTCCTGGGCGACCATCAACCTCAACTGACGAAGCTCACGTCCAACAAATCAAAGATTTGGTGTTGAAAAACCGTCGATTAACGATTAGAGACCTTGCTGATGATGTTGGCATATCGAAAGGCTCAGTCAATACCATTTTGAAGGATGTTTTGGGCCTCAAGCGCGTCAAATCTCGACTGGTACCGAAAACATTGAATTTTTTTGGAAAAAGGGCGTCACGTTGAAGTGTGTGAAACGATGCTTTCCGACTACCAGGATGTCATGAAACGGATTATAACTGGCGATGAGACTTGGATCTATGCTTACGACCCCGAAACAACCTATCAATCGAGCGAATATCGTGTCAAAGGAGAGCCGAGACCAAAAAAATCGAAAAACGAAGACGGAACTGAAGGCCATCCCGGAAAGTGACTACAACCAGTGTTTCGAAAATTGGAAAAAACGTTGGCAGAAGTGCATTGTGTCGGGAGGGGGTTACTTTGAAGGGGATGAAATTGATTTGGAATTATAAATAAAGAATTTTCAAAATAAATACAATGTCACCTTATTTTTTGGGCACAGTAGTACATGTATTTGTTTTTGTTTACGTTGAGGGGCTTGAGCTGGAGTCTTCGTGTTGTCGCAGTTTCCTGGTGGTGTCTGATGGGTTTCGATGCTGGTCGTGATTTGAAGGTTGATTTTGTTGTGTTGTCAGTTTAGTAGTTGATGCGTAAGTTGCTTGTTGGAGTTTGTGTCTTTCGTTGTATAGCTGGTGTGCTTCTTTTAATGATGTCTTTTTGATGGTACATATGGCTTGTATTTCTTTATTTTTAATGAAGGTAGGGCAGTTGCTAACGAAAATGCTGTGATCATAGCTCTGCAATTTGTTTTCTTTACAGTTTATACAACTTTTGGTGTTAGTGCATTTCTCATCTTCTGTGTTTTTGTGATTGACGGTTCCGCAGTCTAAGTACATTTTTTCGCTTTTGCAATATTTGGAAGGGTGTCAAACTCGGCCACAGATACGTCATCGAATTGGTAGTAGTACATAGGGTCGTATGTTGACTTTTTGGTAAGTTTTTGTATGTTTTTGGGTTTACGTTTTGAGCTGTTCTTATTAGGAGTATTTTTTTTTTAATTTTATTTATTAACGCAGACTAATAATTTAATTATATGATTACGTAGTATATAGATATATAATTTAAATTTAGACAATATTAAAAGTATTTATTAAAAATTTTAAATTTAAATTAAACTGAAATTAAAAAAAGATAATAATTAGACCATTAATCTGGGAATAACAAGCAAAGAAATTGATGCAACATTTGTTGCAAGGGTTGGGAAAAACCCAGAAAAACCCAACCAGATCAATAAAAATATGCCAAAACTAACCCGAAAGATCTCTGATTTAAGGGGAAGAATGAATGGCAGAGACTCCATTCTTACTGCCCTTGGAAATCAGAGATATAACGGAGTTGGCTGTAAAGAGAAGCTTTAAGATGGAAGAGAGAGAGAGATGTATCAATCAATCTATAGTGTTCATTATAATTAATGGAGGAAGATTACTCCAAGGACTCTTCTCTGATTAGTAAGGGATGGAAGATTCAGGAGCAAGAGTCTGTTAGTATAAGATGGAAGGCGAAGATTAGGGTCCCAATTAAGTCCACGAAGCGCGAAGAGTAAAAACTGCTTCTGCACTGACTCAATTAAATCTTGACTATGAGCATGTTGAGGAGACCAGACACATGAACAATACTCAAGAATGGGACGGACTAGGGATGTGTAAAGAAGTTTGGTGACAAATGGATCATTAAATTCCTTAGACCAGCGTTTAATAAATCCAAGAGTTCCCTTAGCTTTATTAACTACAGTGGAAATATGATGTGTGAAACTTAATTTATTATCGAAAAGTACACCGAGGTCATCGACTGACAATATACGTTTTAAAGGTATATTGTCAATGTGATAGTTGGCTAAGTAAGGAGTCACCCTGTTAAACGTCATAAACAGGCATTTAGAAAAATTTAGGTTCAAGTGATTAGTTATGCACCAGTTGTGCATAGAATTTAAATCATCTTGAAGAAGCGTATGATCTAGGGGATCCTTATAAGACAATAATAATTTCACGTTATCGGCATACATAAATATACGACAATGGGCTAGTGAAGAAGGAGGGTCATTTATAAAAAGATTAAAAAATAGGGGGCCTAGGTGACTACCGCCTAACACCCCCCTTTCTCCAAAGAGTTGACCACCACCGCTCCTGCCTTGGTGACGGTCACACTTAACATCCGCTCGCCGTCGTCCACCTTGAAACGCGTGCGGCGGCAATTGCTCCCCTCAGTAGACACTATCTCCCGCTGCAGCAGTGCGACAGTTTTGGCGCTCAGCGAAGTGCCTCGCGGGACACCTTCCAGCTGGCGGGCAGAACGGTCTTCTCCGGTGCCGCTATGATGGACAGCAGATCCTCGAAGTCTGGCCTCCAACCCTTCAGTACGTCCTCGAAGTCCGCTAGCAGCTCTTCCTCCTGTGGCGTCGTGGGGCGGACCGGCTCCTCGCTCTCCACATGCATCCGGTATGCCTCAACTTCGGGCAGCCTCGTCGGCGGGACCATGACCCCGGGATACAGGTCCTTTGGATTATAGAGCCGTTTTCGAGGGTTGCCTGGCGGCCGTGTGACAATCGCCCTCTTTTCCGGTGGGCTCTTGGGCGACCCATCCGTCTGCCGTCTGCCCAAACTCAGTCGTTTGTTTGTCCGCCCTCGCTGAACTTCTTTCGGCCAATACCGGATACTGACCCGGAGACATACGCTCGTCTGGTCGACCTCGAATCGCATATGTTCGAAGCGACGTCGTGGTCCACCGCGTTCGTGACCCTCAGGGCGTATCGACTGAGGCGGCCTCACCCTCCGTGTTCTCCTCGCAGCTCCGGCGCCGTGGCCGCATACTTTCCTCTTCTTCTGGAAGGGGATCGACGACAGGTGGACAGCGTTCCCCGTCAAACTCCCTGCGGTCGCTCCCTCCTCCCCACCGGGCTGGGACTGCTCGCTCGCCATCTGGCAGCCCCACTTGAAGTGATCCATCGTCGACCGCTCTGGCGACGGGGGTTACTCAAAGGATGGCGGGGTACGCCGTAGGCCAAGGGGGTGGATGTACACCGCCGTCGTGGTCACCATCATAGCCACGAAGGCATCTTCCAGCCGCTCGAAAATGTTGGTGGTCGACCTGAGGACCGTGTGCAAAGGTCGTGCCTCCGGTCGGGAACGGTGAAACGGCCTACCTCGGCGGGGATCCCTCTGGCTCGAGCGCGCCTGTGGCTCGGGGAATGGCTCGGTGGCGTCGCGGTCCACGTCCTCCACGTGGCATTCGGCGGCCAACTCCTCATCGCTACTGATGCCAATGATCTCGTCGTCCATCTGAATCTTAAACCGATCAACTATTGTCTCTTAACCTCCTATCAATTCCCTATCAGTGCAGCTAACAGACTACGGAAATCCTTAATGTTAATTATGTTAAACTGTGCGACGTTTAGGGTGTTAAAGATTGTTAGATGTCGAGGGGGTGGTGATTAGTTACTGCGTAGACCCTCCTGCCACGCCTTGGATGCGCCACCCACGCTGCCGTCTTGCTGCGCCTCGCCCTCGTCGGGGGGATCTGAGTGTTCCCCGTCCGTGCTCTGAAAAAAGGGTTTTAAAGCGGTTAGGGTGGCCACCCTTCTCACGCACTATGTTGGGGGAAATGAAATGCACCACCCGGTAGGGCCCTTCATACTTGGGGGCCAACTTGGCCGCGAAGCCCTCGGCCGCATTGGACAGCTGGTGCTGTCTCAACCATACCAAACCTCCAATCGCAGGGCGCCACTCTCGTCTTATCAAATTATAGGACCTTCCCTGATCCTTCAATGCCCGTTGGAGATGGCTCCGAACTATCTCGAAGATTTCCTTCATCCTTTACTTTATCCTAAGGCGCTGTGTACTGCAACGTCACTCCTAGGGATTCCATGTATGCCTTAAACGTCGTGCTGGCGAACTGCACTCCATTGTCACACACGAACGTCTTCAGCACTCCGAATCTGGACAGGATCCTCTTGCGAAACGCTCTGTGCAGTAGTGCTGCCGTCGCTCTCCTGAGGGGGACCAATTCCACCCACTTTGAGAAAGCATCGTGGAAGACTAGCAGCACTCTGGTCCCATGCTTCGATCGAGGAAGAGGTCCCACGAAGTCTGCGCACAACACAGCCATCGATTCCGCTACCTGTCTCGCCAGCATCTTCCCCACTGGCCTCCTCTGCTCCGTCTTGAATCTTTGGCAACTCTCACAGCCCTTCACGTATCGAGCCGCGTCCCTAAACATCCCTGGCCAATAATAGCGCTGCGCCAATCTCATCACCGTCTTCCTCACGCATTGATGCCCGGCTGTGGGAGCATCGTGGCATTCTTCCAGCACTCGAATGCTCTGTCCCTTCGGGACACATAGTTTCCTCGTCGTCTATTCTCCGACCAAGGTTCCTGTACACATACCCATTGTCTTCCACGTAGTCGGTAAACTTCTCTGGCTCACCCTTGATGCATGGAGCTTCCACCATTCCCATCATCCGTACTCTAGGTGAAGACGCTGTTCCGGGCTTCGGCGACCTGTTTTCGCTTTCGTTGCCTGTTCCTCCGATCCATTCTTCTTGTTCGCTTCTTCCATATTCATCCTTCGTACTCCAGGTGAAGACGCTGTTGCGGCCTTCGGCGACCTGTTTCCGCCCTCCGTTGCCTGTTCCATTCTCCTCGTATTCCTCAGATCCGCGTGCCCGAGCGGTCACTCCCTGCTTGGATAGCGTCCGTAGCTAGTGGAATGGCAAAATGGCATGATCCAACATGATGGGCATGACCAACATCCGCAATAGTACGCTTTCTCCGGCGAACCTAACTTTCAATTTCAGCGCGCCTGTCAGGTCCAAAGCTGACCCGTCCGCCAGCCTCCACCACATCTCCACGCATTCCCCACTTCCTTACCCAATCTCCTCTTATAAAGCTCCGCGTCGCACCCGTATCAATTGTGGCCGAAATCTCACGGTCACCTATTGACACCTTTGCGACGATCTTGCCTCCTTCCATCGTTAATAGAGAACTCTTTGCCGGGATTCCAGGTCGCCGGCCCCGCCTCCTTCCCGGGCTGGCGAATGCCTCTGGTCGTTTACCGCTTTTGTGCGCTCGCAGCACTCCCAACTGCTCTTGCCTGGTGTGCCGCAGACCCGGCAGAAGGTAATCCTCGCATACCGGCATTCCCGAGCGAAATGCCCCGTTTGTCCACATCACCAGGTTGATGGCCTCTGTCTGGATCGTCACCGGATGCGCTCAACTCCTCCAACACTGTCTTTCGCGAACGCCTATTCCTTGCCCCGCAGACTCTCGAAGTCTGCTGCCATCAGGGTGAGTTGCGCCAACGACGTAAAATCTTGCCTCCGGACATACAATCGGTAATCCGGGGAGGAATTTTCGTACACCCGGTGCAAATCCTGCACTGCATCGTACCCAGCATGGCGCATGAGCAGCCTTATCTCCACCAGATAATCCTTGAATTTTTCCACGCGTCGCTGGCGACGGGACCTAATCTGGTCCTCCAGACGCCCGAAGTACCGGGGAGGCAAAAAGAATTCCAAAAATTCCTTCCGGAATACAGCCTAGGATTTGTCCCTCAATCCACTCGTGATAAACCATGTAACGGCTTTCCGAACAACACCTCGCTTACGGCTCTGGGCATATATGCGAGATCAATTGAGTATGTTCTCGCTCGTTGCTCCAGGGTTTCAATATACCCGAGTGGGTCCGAGTGCCCGTTATACCGCATGCCCCATTTTCGCACCTGGTCAGCCAAGCCCCTTAATGAGCGGGACTCCTCGTGGGCGGGACACATGCGTTCTTGAGGCCTTCCACGCCCGGATCTTCGGCGGGAATTAAGCATCCGCTGTTGATGGTTCCCACGACGGCGGCTCCGTATGCCCGTAAAGGCGTGCATCCCGTAGGTTGGGCTCTGACCGTTGCCACGATCTACCACCGACGCCAAGCAACGCGCCTGTCTTAGGCGGCTCCTGAAGCCTTGCAAATTGAGCCTCCAGCTCCGCCAGTCGTGCCCACGCCTCCGCCGAGTGCCCAACCGCTTGAATGAGCGAGCCTCTTCCGAAAATCCTCCACGCGGGCATCGTCCTCCAAGTCGAATTCCCGGAGCATCGCCCTTAGTTCTTCTCTGAGCCTGTTATACACCCAGCGCACGCCTACCCCAGGATTCTTCGACTCGCCTGACTCCATTCTGACTTTATCAGATTTATCGCTTTTCTCGTTTTATTATTTTTTCTTCCCAGAAAAAAAGTTTTCGGCCCAAGGTACCACGGAATCCCAGTAACTTCCGCTCTTTGGCCTTTCTCTTTTTTCCCCTCTCTCCTGGCTCTGGCTCGTCGCAGCTCCGTATGCACCAAGCGCACACGTCGTTCCTCTTATTTTTTTTTCAGAAAATTCGGTCTCTGGCCCACTGTGCAAACATCTCTCTTTTATTTGTTTTTTTGTCTTTTATTTCAATGCTATGTTGTTTCGTTCTCTTTTGTTGTTTATAATTTTTTATACTCTCTGCAAGAGAGAGTATATTATGTTTGTGAAAAGTATGTAACAGACAGAAGGAGGCGTGGCAGACCCCATAAAGTATATATATTCTTGATCAGCATCACAAGCCGAGTCGATATAGCCATGTCCGTCTGTCTGTCTGTCTGTCAGTCTGTCTGTCTGTCAGTCTGTCTGTCTGTCTGTCTGTCTGTCCGTCTGTCCGTATGAACAAACAGATTTCAGAGATGGTAAGAGCTACAAGTTTGAATTTGGTCTCTATCGACTCGATATTAAGTCAGTCAATACAAGAATCTTTTTTTTTTTTCGATGCCATGCCCCGTTCGCCCACAATGAGCAAAAAACTAGACACACCTCGTAAAAAATTGATGTTTTAGGTGAATATCTCAGTAACTACGACACTTAGGAACACCAATTTTGGTGTGAAGGTTCCTATTCAAGGCATAAATATAATGCCATTAAAATTTTTTGACTGCCACACCCCCTTTTCTCACAAGAAATAAAATAATTGTTAAACTTCAATGCCGATTTTAAGGCAGATGTTCTTATCTTACAGTCTTGTAATTTCAAATTCGTTTGGAGACAAAATATATAAAACTATCCTGAAAGTTGCATATAAATCGGACAATAAACAAAAGAGCTAGACATGTAAGAAAGTTAATAATTGAACGCAATGTCAATGCATGTGTGCAAGCGAGATAGAAGCATACAAACATGTGAGCGAACGTTTTCGCTGCTTGTTAGCGGCAGCGCTGCTTGCAGACGCTGGCCGTGCCGACAAAAATTCTATTTTTGACAAAATAGTTATCCAGCTAGGAAGTTAGGCCTCTTTTATATGTATGGTTTTGGAGCGAAAACTTTCAAGTGTCGTGATGGCGTTGCCGTTTAAGTGCTTGGTCGGCGAACGCAAAGTCGTGGGTTCGAGTCACGGTCAATCCTTTAAAATAATATAGTACAATAGCTCCAATTGTTGCATGTTTTCATTTAGTAATACAATTTTTTTTTTTTTATCAAAACCCAGTTTAAAAAATTTTTTCAATTGTTTGTCAATAATTTGTTAATAAACAATTTTTTTCGATATTGCAACACATTTAAACGACACAATAAAATATATCCTTTTTGATGACGGACCAAGATTCGAACCCACGACTTCCCGTGCATCGATCGAATACTAATCATGCGCGCCACCGTATTACTTGGAAATCTTCGGCCTAAAACCATAGATATCTCTATAAAAGAGGCTTAACTTCCTAGCTGAACGTTTTTCAACGTCTTTTACTGCAAGTACTATCAGTTGATATTCTCGGATACTGATTTTATTAAAATGATCGGAAATAAAAGGCAGAGAGTAGTCTACGGTCGGGCGTGCTCGACTGTAATTATACCCGTTACTCGTAGAGTAAAAGGGTATATTGTATTCGTTGCAATGTATGTAACAGGGAGAAGGAGACATGGCAGACCCCATAAAGTATATATATTTTTGATCAGCATCAACAGCCGAGTCGATATAGCGATGTCCGTCTGTCTGTCTGTCTGTCTGTCCGTCCGTATGAACACCTGGATCTTCTAAACTACACGAGCTAGAGCAGCCAAATTTGGAATGAAAGTCCGTCTATATGTCAGGCAGGTTAAGTTTATTTCAAATTTTTGCCACGCCCCCTACCGCCCCCGCAAATTGTAAAAAACTATTTTCACATCACTATAACTTGAAAACGACTAGAGCTAGAGAGACCAAATTCACACATTATGTGTATGGTACCAATATACTGTCCTCACCAAGTTTGATCCGGATCGGACAACTATAGCCTATAGCTCCCATAGGACAAATCTGTCAAAAATAAAAAATTTGTATGAAGACATGTAATGTTAGTTGGCCGATCGCAACCAAACTCACACAAGATGTGTGTATAATTATTAAAAGTATCATCACCAAATTTGGTCCAAATCGGACAACAACAACATATAAAACAAATTAATCAAAAATGCTGAATTTTATGAATAAATTGTTTGCTCGCAATAAAAGATTTAACTCTACGTTTAGCTACTGCAACTTTAATAAGGAGCGTGGTCTAGGTAGTAGAGACGCGCGCTTCGTACGTGTTTGTTAGACCGGGATCCCGGGTTCGAATCCAGTCAGTGAAAAATGTTTTTTGTTTACTTTTTAAATTTTAATTATTTACATACACTTCAAAGCGGAGTGTGGTCTAAGTAGTAAAGATGCCTGATCTAATTCTTCGCACTTGTATGTTAACCCGGGATCATGGGTTCGAGCGCCGTCAGGGACATTTTATTAATTTTTGTTATATAACAAAATAACAAAAAAATATTACATGTAAATGCAGATAGTCGAGCACTTTTAATAGAGGGGCGTGGTGCAGCTGTTAGGGCTCTGACGCGTGAGCATGAATTCCGAGGTTCAAATCCCGTCAGTGAATTATTTTGATTATTATTATATTTTATTTCAATTTAAATCTAAAATAATAATTTCGAATTGTAAAATAATAATTTCAAATTGTAAGACATGGCTTATTTTTAAAATAAGCCAAGTATGGAAATTGTGCATTTAATTGTGTATATATTTACATACATTTGTATATAAATATGTATATATACAAAATGTGAATCACTCCGCTTTTCTTCTTTTTCGTATGGAAAATGCGCACTTCTGTGAGTACGGGGTCTTTTACAGTCGGCTCGGTCGACTGTAGCCTTTCTTACTTGTTTTTTTTTATTTTTGTTTTTTTTTTTCCAAAAAACAAAAATTAATTTCATGCACAAATCGCTGGCTCGAGGCCCAATGTGTCAATATTGCGCCGTCTCTTTTTTTTTTTTTTTTAAATTAAATTTCTCCACTAAATGTCGGCCATTTGCCCACTGTGGAAAACGTTTCGCCGACTTTTTTTTTTTTTTGAGTTAATTTTGTGCACCAAATATTGGCCACTGGCCCACTGGGCAGATATCGCACAGTTTGCGCGCAGCCAATATTCAACACGAGCTAAACACCAAACCGCGCCACCCTGTACTCATTTTGCGTGTCTTTTTTCGTTTTCTTTGTTTTTCTTTTCCCTGCCGATGCGCCGACGCTACCGAACGCGTGCATGTGTCTGGGCGCGCGTCAACTGTACTATGCGCGCGTGTGTGAGTGAGCACGCATCTGCCGAATTATAAACTTTCGTTTGTGTGTGTCTCCCCTTGCATACAAACTTTTCGCTACTGTATTTTCTGTGCTATTCTGTGCTTGTGGTTTCTCTTGTTTTTCTCTTTCCTTTAAATATGTTTTTTTCTAATCGCACACTTGTTTGCGCATACTGGCGGGGCTTTATGTCGCCGATATGCAACGCCTCTAAGCACTGCAGCGTCCCTGTTCGGGCGCCACTTTAAAAGACGTTTCCAGCCGGGGTACAGATCTCAGTCTGCCCAGGGTCGAACTTTGCAAGAACATTTATTTTATACAATGACGCAGCAGTTCGGGCGCGAGAAATATGAGAAAAGCGCGAGAACAACTATAGAATAGAACGCTGCTAGGTGTCAGGTACTCTATTACTCTGTTAGTTAGATGGGCACCGTGCCGGGATAGTCCCACGGCAGGCGTGAAAAGGCCCACGGCTATCTACTAGGAAAAGGTTTCAATGCGCCGGGATAGTCCCACAGCAAGCGGGAAAAGACCCACGCCTATCTACGAGGAAAGTGGTTAGAGTTAGTAGAAAGAGAAGGGAGAAACGCTTTCGAATTATCTTTTCACAATTGTTTATTATTCACTAATAATACTAGAACTAAACCTTACGGAGCCCTGCTGCACTGCCTAACGGAGCCCTGGCGGCCCACTGTCGTCAACTTACGTACTATATTCCTTTTTAGACGCGCCAACTCGCGACGTCTGCACGCTTCTAGTTCCGATCGAAAAGTGACGAGACGCTCTCGATCGGGCAGCGCGGAAGCCGTCGCAACACAACTCCACCACGAAAGCTCTCTCTTTACCACCGAGCTTTCGTGCAGAGTTGCACCAGACCGCTCCCCGCGTTGCCGATAGAGGGCGCCGCGTCCTTAATACAAACTCTTAACGCTACGACACTTATAACTAAAGGGCCTTCATTGGCGCGAAAAAACAAACTTAAAAATTAAACAATATTCAATGCTTAAAACTAGGACATAACAAGAAAAAAAACAAGAAAGAATTCTATAGTCGCCTCGCGACTTTAGGATACCCGTTACTCAGTTTAATTATATTATTAACAATATAATATATTATTAATAATATTAATAATTGTACAATCGTTTAGTTAATCGACCCTATTGATTTAAATTCCGATGACTTGAGAAACGCAGAAAATTTTCATACAAAATCATATTTACAGCGTATTTTTGACCGATCGTTCCTATGGGAGCTATACGATATAGTCGTCCGATTTGAATGAAACTTAGTCAATATGTTTATATTATTGACAGATATATTCTGTGTAAGTTTCACTTCGATTGATTGGCCAACGCAAAAGTTATTCATATAAATTCATATTTGGAGCGTATTTTTGACCGATTGTCCCTATGGGAGCTATATGATATAGTTGTCCGATTTGGATGAAACTTAGTCAATATGTTTATATTATTGACAGATATATTCTGTGTAAGTTTCACTTCGATTGATTGGCCAACGCAAAAGTTATTCATATAAATTCATATTTGGAGCGTATTTTTGACCGATTGTCCCTATGGGAGCTATATGATATAGTTGTCCGATTTGGATCAAACTTGGTCAGTATACGTAATCCCTAGACGTGTACTTTCTGTGTCAATTTGGTTTAGATAGCATTGCTAACAAAAAAGTTTTCTATACTAAAACATGCTATTTTTACCTGTTTTTACCTTTGTATGCACATAGAACGCCCTAAAGTGGGCGTGTCAAAAAACAAAAGCAAACTTGTACTGCTTGGGCATTTTATCTTTCGTTTGCGACCACTCGGGCCTTTCTAGCTCTTATAGTCTCTGAGATCCTTTTGTTCACACAGACGGACAGACGGACAGACGGACGGACGGACAGACGGACAGACGGACAGACGGACATGGCTATATCGACTCGGCTAGTCATGCTGATCAAGAATATATATACTTTATGGGGTCTGCCATGTCTCCTTCTCCCTGTTACATACATTGCAACGAATACAATATACCCTTTTACTCTACGAGTAACGGGTATAATTACAGTCGAGCACGCCCGACCGTAGACTACTCTCTGCCTTTTATTTCCGATCATTTTAATAAAATCAGTATCCGAGAATATCAACTGATAGTACTTGCAGTAAAAGACGTTGAAAAACGTTCAGCTAGGAAGTTAAGCCTCTTTTATAGAGATATCTATGGTTTTAGGCCGAAGATTTCCAAGTAATACGGTGGCGCGCATGATTAGTATTCGATCGATGCACGGGAAGTCGTGGGTTCGAATCTTGGTCCGTCATCAAAAAGGATATATTTTATTGTGTCGTTTAAATGTGTTGCAATATCGAAAAAAATTGTTTATTAACAAATTATTGACAAACAATTGAAAAAATTTTTTAAACTGGGTTTTGATAAAAAAAAAAAATTGTATTACTAAATGAAAACATGCAACAATTGGAGCTATTGTACTATATTATTTTAAAGGATTGACCGTGACTCGAACCCACGACTTTGCGTTCGCCGACCAAGCACTTAAACGGCAACGCCATCACGACACTTGAAAGTTTTCGTTCCAAAACCATACATATAAAAGAGGCCTAACTTCCTAGCTGGATAACTATTTTGTCAAAAATAGAATTTTTGTCGGCACGGCCAGCGTCTGCAAGCAGCGCTGCCGCTAACAAGCAGCGAAAACGTTCGCTCACATGTTTGTATGCTTCTATCTCGCTTGCACACATGCATTGACATTGCGTTCAATTATTAACTTTCTTACATGTCTAGCTCTTTTGTTTATTGTCCGATTTATATGCAACTTTCAGGATAGTTTTATATATTTTGTCTCCAAACGAATTTGAAATTACAAGACTGTAAGATAAGAACATCTGCCTTAAAATCGGCATTGAAGTTTAACAATTATTTTATTTCTTGTGAGAAAAGGAGGTGTGGCAGTCAAAAAATTTTAATGGCATTATATTTATGCCTTGAATAGGAACCTTCACACCAAAATTGGTGTTCCTAAATGTCATAGTTACTGAGATATTCACCTAAAACATCAATTTTTTACGAGGTGTGTCTAGTTTTTTGCTCATTGTGGGCGAACGGGGCATGGCATCGAAAAAAAAAAAGGTTCTTGTATTGACTGACTTAATATCGAGTCGATAGAGACCAAATTCAAACTTGTAGCTCTTACCATCTCTGAAATCTGTTTGTTCATACGGACAGACGGACAGACAGACAGACAGACGGACAGACGGACATGGCTATATCGACTCGGCTTGTGATGCTGATCAAGAATATATATACTTTATGGGGTCTGCCACGCCTCCTTCTGTCTGTTACATACTTTTCACAAACATAATATACTCTCTCTTGCAGAGAGTATAAAAATCAAACAATAATTCATAAACTAAACTAGAATGCCTTCATTGGCTCACTTATTATCTATTAGTATAATAAATAATAATGTAAGGCGGTCAATTCTGGGGCCGCCTTCAATAGTTTGATATAATTTGTCTCCAAACGAATTTCAAATTACAATACTGTCCGATACGAAAATATGCTTTAAAAATGACATTCAAGTTTTAAAATTGTTTTATTTCTTGTGAAAAAAGGAGGCGTGGCAGCCAAAAAATTTTAATGACATTGCATTTATGCTGTCTCTAGGAACCTCCCTACCAAAACCCTACTCCTAAGTGCCATAGTTACTGAGCTATTCGCAAAAACATCGATTTTTTTCGAGGTGTTTCTAGTTTTTTACTCATTGTGGGTGAATGGGGCGTGACATCGAAAAAAAAAAAGATTCTTGTATGGACAGACTTAATATCGAGTCGATACTGACTAAATATGAATTTGAAGCTTTTACGATCGCTAAGATCTGTTTGTTCATACGGACAGACGGACAGACAGACAGACAGACAGACGGACAGACAGACGGACATGGCTATATCGACTCGGCTTGTGATGCTGATCAAGAATATATATACTTTATGGGGTCTGCCACGCCTCCTTCTGCCTGTTACATACTTTTCACAAACCCAATATACTCTTTCTTGCAGATAGTATAAAAATAAAGATCACCTTGCCGTAATATAGTGTATATTACGTTTTATGCTTATAAGTATAAGTGGTAAATATACAGATGTGTACTTGGTGTTGTGTGCCTGCCTAGTTCAACATTTTTGAGGTGTGACTACCTGAGTACTTCTGGTAGCTGAATAAATTTAGCTACGGAGTAAAAAGTAAGAGTTTTATTTATATGTTTTGTGTTTATAGCACTAAAATTAGACAGTATTCTTAGTGCGGCACATCAGTTATCAATTGAATCAGGGCTGTGCTATTTTTATCTCCATATAACAGATTCAGTCTTTTCTGTTGACTATGACTGCTGGCAGTATCTGCATAATTATAGTCAAATAAAATTTAAAACACAATGGCGTACTTGGTGGTAAAAGTGATTGAGCGTTGTAATAATGCTTCTCAAAATGGCAATCTAGGTAAGAGTATCATTCTCTTTCCCATATTAGAATACAAATGCACACTTGATTATATTGTTATCCCTGTACGTTTTTATGGCCTTCTATAAAAGAAGCATTAATGTAGCTAGAGCTACCAATTTTGGAATGAAAGTCCGTCTATATGCCAGGCAAATCAATTTTATTTCAAATTTTTGCCACACTCCCTACCGCTCCTGCTAATTGTGATAAACTATTTTCACATCAGCATTACTTGAAAACGACTAGAGATATCGGGACCACATGCACACAATATGTGTACCATACACATTATAACTACCAAGTTTAATCCGCATCGGAAAACTATGTATAGCCTATAGCTCCCATAGGACAAATCGGTCGAAAATGACTTATTAGACCCCGTACTCTAAAAAAGAAAGCATAAATGCAATGTCATGGGCTGCCAGGCCCCTTTTGCTCAAAACAAACAAAATAGTTTTTTTTAATTTGAATGCCGTTTTTCTTCTTATCGTACAGTATTGTTATTTCGAACTCCTTTGGAGACAAAATATATCAAACTATCCTGAAAGTTGCAGATAAATCGGACGATAAAAAAAAGAGCTAGACGAGTAACAAAGTTTCTTATTGAGCGCAATGTCAATGCATGCGTGCAAGCGAGACAGAAACATACAATCATATGAACGAACATTTACGCTGCTTGTGTAGAGTCAGCGCTGCCCACGAATGCTGGCCGTGCCGACCAATAGTAAATGCATTGCATAGACATACGTACATACATATGTACAAATGTATACATATGTGCATACATACAAACATATGCATGTTTTTGTTTCAACGTGTTTTACTTCAAGTGCTATCAATTGTAATACCTCAATACCGATTCATTAATATAATCATATAAACGGAAATAAAATTCAGAGAGTATTTTGTACGGTCGGGCGTTCTCGACTGTACTTTTCTTTCTTGTCTAGATTTCAATTTAATTTAAAAATACTAATTTATACGAGGTTTATTTTTAGGGAAAACATAATTTTAAAACAAAGCATGTAAGGGAGTCTAATTATGTATACATTTACATAAATACATATGTATGTATATAAAATAGGAATTAATCTGGGTCTTCTTCTTGTTTTTGGATGTATAGAAAAATGCACACTATTACGAGTACGGGATCTTTCACAGTCGGCTCGCTCGACTAAAGCCTTTCTTACTTGTTAGTAACATATTAATGTGAATGTTTATGCCATTGAGTTTGATGTATGTAAATGAATTCTTTTAGATTTATCGTCGTGTGAATTAATCCAAATTCCAAATGCTGTTAATCATCTTTTGCGAGACACTAAACTACAGACGTGCAATTTGTGCGGAAACCATCTGAAATCGCTCACTCCAATCTTTGTTTTGAACTTTGAATTCATTACAGGTAAGAATCTAAAAACTTAAGAATTAATATTATTTAAAAACATTTTGGCAAATTTGCAGACTTAGATCTCGCTCAAAATCAACTCTCAGAGCTACCAGACGAATTTGTAAGTCTTTCTGCATTAAGGACGCTAAATATTTCAAACAATTCATTTTGTGTACTACCCAAAGTTGTATTCAAGCTCCAAATGCTTGTAAGTTTGTTAGCCCAGCATAACAAAATTTGGGGTAAGGATATAAACTCTCAAATAAACTGTAAAGTTAATTTATAATTACATTTCAGAAATCGAAATTGAAAATCTGATAAGTAATGTCTGTTTGGATCTAGTTGACCTTCGCGACAATCCATTAAGTAGCCACTTTCGTAGTAAATTAAAAGATTTAAATATAAGGTTTATTCTTAAGATTTCAAACGTTGTCGAAGAGAATTGTTAGGACTTTTACTTACAACGCATCCTATCAATATCAATATTGATCAATATTGTCTTTAAATTGTTAATTTGCTTTTAATGTGCATTTTTTATCTCCATATATATTATACATATATACTTATATATTCATACTTATCTGATGACTATGATCTGCTGGCTGTATCTTCATAATTATAGTCAAATAAAATTTGAAAGAGTTTGATAGAACAAAACTAAAGAAAATGGCGTACTTGGTAGTAAAAGTAATTAATCATAGTAATAATGCTTCTCAAAATGACAGTCTAGGTAATTCTCTTTCCCATATTAGAATACAAATGCACACTTGGGTATTCAAAGATTTGTTATACCTGTACGTTTTATGGCCTTATATTATCGTAGCAATTTTGTTTCTTTTTATTCTCTAAAAGAGTATAGTAGGTTTGTTTAAAGTATGTAACAGGCAGAAGTATAAAGTGTATATATTCTTGATCAGCGTCAACAGCCAAGTCGATATAACAATGTCTGTTTGTCCGTCCGTATCAACACCTAGATCTCAGAGACTATAAGAGCTAGAGCCACCAAATTTGGAATGAAAGTTTATTTCAATTCGTTGCCACGCCTACTACCACCCCCGCCAATTTAAAAAATATATAGCCCATTGCTCCCATAGGACATATCTATTAAACTGTAACGCAAGCGAAGCTGAGAATATGGTGCTAGTATTTTCATATACCTCCTTATCGTACAAGACTTCTACTAATAAATTTTCCATCTCTGATCGTAGAACTATGCTGAGTGTAATATTCTCACACAAAATAATCAACAGTGAATTTGACGCACCTGTATTAATCTGTCACACAAGGTTTGCTGTTTCTGTATAAAAATTTGTTTGAGGGTCCTTATTAAAGGCTGTACTGACATTTCAAATTAAATGAACACACGCCTTGCCTTTTTTTTTAGCAAGATGCTTTATTAAATCATTTATAGCTGATATAAGTTCTTCTAAAGTTTTTACCTCAATAGGCAGTAGTGAAATCCATCTAAGTTATTAAATAATTTTGTATCAGTTTTAATTTTGACAAGTACGAAAGGCTTCAGTCGAGCTAGCCGACTGAAAAAGACCTTGTTCTTATTTTAGTGCGCGTTTTTCTATACAAATTATCAATATTCGACCGATCTGTCCTATGGAAACTATAGGCTATAGTTGTCCGATCCGAACCAAACGTGGTAAAGATAGTTATAATGGTACCATACACATAGTGTGTGAATCTAGTCGTTTTCAAGTAATAGACCCCTCTACTCATTTTTAGTGTCACAGTCTATTCAAAAGATTACCTAATAAAATACATAAACTTAAAAGACTTAAAAGGGGTGTAACAACTTGCAATTTTTAAGTTCTTTTCAATTTTTATACTTTCTGCAAGAGAGAGTATAATATTGGGTTTGTGAAAAGTATGTAACAGGGAGAAGGAGGCGTTGCCGACCCCATAAAGTATATATATTCTTAATCAGCATCACAAGCTGAGTCGATATAGCCATGTCCGTCTGTCCGTCTGTCTGTCCGTTCGTATGAACAAACAGATTTCAAAGATGGTAAGAGCTACAAGTTTGAATTTAGTCAGTATCGACGCGATATTTAGTCAGTCAATACAAGAATCTTTTTTTTTCGATGCCACGCCCCATTCGCACACAATGAGCAAAAAACTAGACATACCTCGTAAAAAATTGATGTTTTGGGCGAATATCTCAGTAACTATGGCACTTAGTAATACCAATTTTGGTACGCAGGTTCCTTGAGACGGCATCGTTATTAAAAATTTTGGACTGCCACGCCCCCTTTTCCTACAAGAAATAAAATAACTTTCAAACTTCGATGTCGATTTTAAGGCATATGTTCTTATCATACAGTATTGTTATTTCACATACGTTTGGTGACAAAATATATCAAACTGTCCTGAAAGTTGCAGATAAATCGGACAATAAACAAAAGAGCTAGACACGTAACAAAGTTTATTATTTAACGCCTTTCACTGCATGTGTGCAAGCGAGACAGAAACATACAATCATGTGAACGTTTTCGCTGCTTTTTAGCGGCAGCGCTGCCCGCGAATACTGGCTGTGCCAACCAATTGTGTATGTATTACATATACACACATGCATATGTGCGTGCATACATATAATGTCAAATGTATATGTGTGTGTATTCATACAACCAGATGTTTTTGTTTCAACGTGTTTTGTTGCAAGTATCAATTGATATACTTGGATACCGATTTTATTAAATGATCGGGAATAAAATGCAGAGAGTATTCTACGGTCGGGCGTGCTCGACTGTACTTTTCTTTCTTGTTGTTTAATAGTAAAATCAAGATTCATTTCAGCAGTCCCCTGACACTCCCTTTCGCATCTTCTGTCTCACACCAAGTTCCCGATGGTCGCAACAACACGCTCGCTCTCAAATCGTTATGCCCGGGTTGCCACACCTCTCCTTTTCTTTTAAGCTTCAGTTTCAGCCCGGTCTTTGGTTTCTTTGAGTTGAACGTTGATCCGCAAATTACAATTGATCTGAAAAAGAATCGGAGGCCATAATTTGAGGTTGGCCGGAAGTCTCTGGAGATTGTGATTGAAATGTTGCGCGTTGAGAATCAACTCATTGGTCGGCCACTCATTCGACGGTATCTTCTTCCAGTGGTTCACGTTCCGTCTGATTTTCCACCCATTTTCAAAAGGCTCCGCTTCATTGACTTCATACTCCATTGTATCAAAGTTGGGTGTCAATTTGGAGGCAAATATGACGTTCTTCAACAAAACCCTGTCTCCCATCTTTATTTCAGATTTCTTAGCACCTCTAATCCTATAAATTGCAACTTTTCCTTTTTGTTTATTGACAAGATCATTATCTCTTGCTGAGGTGTCTACTATTTCTTCTATAATGTCTCGAATGTCCGGCAGCTTGTCTCGTATGGTCCTATTGAACAGAAGTTCCGAAGTTGTAGAGCCAGTAGACTCATGAGATGTTGTATTGTAAGTTAATATGCATTTTTGTAGCTCCTCTTTAAAGTTGGCTTTATTTAACGCAGCAATCTTAAGTCGTTTGCCCAACAAACGGTTTATGTTGTCCACTTCACCGTTCGCTTGTGGCCAATACGGAAGAGTCTTTGAATTGAGCGCTAACGAACTGCCGGCCGTTGTCTGTCCTTAATGACTTCGGTATGCCAAGGCTAGAGAAAGTTTCCTTAAAAGATGATAAATAATTATGGGTTGCGATGATATTGAACTGATGAATTTTATCTCAATCAGCACCAACACATGATAATTGTTCGATAGAGGTCCCAACAAATCGGTTGCCAAGCACTGCCATGGGCCGTCTGGAAAACCGTGTCGCTGCACCGGCGGTGAACGTGTTGGCTGTGACACTAATTAACAGCTTTTTTACATTTTCACATGCTGTTCGATATATTTTTCCAAACGTGGCCACCAAACCTTCGCTCTCATCCGACGCTTAATGGCCGACTTTCTGGAGTGGCCTTTGTGGCCCAATTCTAAAACCCTCTGGAGAAAAACTTCTGGTATCACTGTACGGGTCCCACGCAACAGAATGTTACCCACTGTTAATAGATCAGTTAGAAACGGGTAATAACAGTTTGATAGATCCTCTTTCCAATTATAATCTTTAAGGTGTGACACCGCGGCTGTTATTTCTCGGTCATCAGCGCTTGTTTTTGCTATTTCCATTATCGAAATTACCTTTAGTGTAGCACAAGAAACAATCTAATAGATGTTATAGTCACCTAATTCTTCGAAAGAATTGCATGACTGGATTTTACAAAGTCTTGAAATTGAGTCGGCAATGTTATCCTTTCCTGAACAATACACAACCTTAAATTTAAACTCCTGTAGTCTTAATAGCCAACGTTCGATTCTTGCTGGGGGTTTTGACGTTGGTTTAAAAATTGCCTCCAACTGCCTATTATCAAGTTCAAATTCCAAACCGGCTACGTAATAGAAAAAAACTCTCAACAGTAGTCCAAGTAACGCTTTTCTACCTCCGATAAGGTCTTGCTAGCGAAACTAATGATAACCCATTCGTTGTTCTTATCAAGTTGTAACAAAACGCCGCCAAATGCCACCGGACTTGCGTCTGCGATGTTTTGAGTGCGTCTGTCTTTTATGAAAGATCTGGAATACGAGCTAGCCAATTCTTCTTCAGGTCTACAAATGCTTTTTTTGTCCACACAAATTTGCTATTGGCTTTAAGTAGTCCTCTTAGCGGTTCTGGGACAAGTCGCCAATGAATTTTCCGACATATGTAAAGAGCCCCAGGAAGCTCCTCAATTCCTCATTTGTCCCAGGTGGTCGAAAATCAAAAATAAACTTCATCTTCTCTGCAATCATCGCCGCAATGTCACCAAAATAGTTATGTGCTGAAAAATTTCTGAGTTCACGCTAAAAAGGATGCGTTTGTATCGAAACATTTATTAAATATAGCGTTTGCAAACTTTATCACGCGCTTGACATTTTGCGTTTTTATCATCATAATCTTCATGCCCATATCTTGTGCTATCCTTAGGTGGCTCTCGTCTAAAACTTTTCTTTACAGTTGACGCTGTCGGTTGCCTCGTCAACCAGCATAGTTTCCGAGTGCTTTCTGGTACATTTGCACCTCTTGCGCTATTTTGATACATTTGTATCCCTGAAACCTTTAAGTTCCTCGCGTCCTTCTCGTACATTTGTACGACTTGTGCTGTTTTGATACATTTGTATCCCTGGAACATTTAAGTTCCTTGAGTCCTTCTCTCATATTTGTACGACTTGCGCTATTTTGATACATTTGTATTCCTTGTGCTAATTTTCGAATTGCCACATGTGTGTCTTGTCAAAAAAATAACAATTTTTTGTTTTTTACCGTAGCCGCTGCAAAAGTTGTTAACTTTCAATTCTTCTGTTTCTTCTATATTTTCTCTCTCCCGAGTCACTTTTAGGTTCTTTTCAACTTTTATTTAAAAGTAATATCGCGAGTTGTTTGACAAGTTCTCCAATACTCACTATCGCATCTACTGTTACACACCAAGTTCCCAATTGCCGCAACCCTATGTACCAATGTACCTCTAAGGGATAAAAATGTGTTTTTCTACGCTTGCAGAGGGTATATTTATTTTGTCACGAAGTTTGTAACGCATTGAAGGAGGCGTGACGGACCCCATAAAGTATATATATTCTTGATCAGCATCAACAGGCGAGTCGATATAGCCATATCCGTCTGTCTGTCCGTCTGTTTCTATGCGAACTAGTCTCTCAGTTTTAAAGCTATCTTGATGAAACTTGGTACTTGTGAATTCTCTCTGCACGCCGTTCATATGTTAAAATCCACCGGATCGGATGACTATATCATAAAGCTCCCATAGAAGCTATATCTAACCGAATTAAGCCTATATGCATTTAGTACCAAATCCCATTTGCAAACCAAATTTCATTCAGATCGGACCACTAAATCATATAGCTGCCATAGAAACAATCGGTTGAATATGACTCTGCAAGAACATATATTTGATGCAATGACGCTGCAGAATTATCTTTTCACAATTGTTTA
Organism: Drosophila cardini; assembly: GCA_018903735.1. Lineage (NCBI taxonomy): Eukaryota > Metazoa > Arthropoda > Insecta > Diptera > Drosophilidae > Drosophila > Drosophila cardini. The sequence goes on from JAEIGM010000062.1 coordinate 55,064, forward strand.
TTATTCACTAATAATACTATAACTAAACCCTACGGAGCCCTGCTGCACTGCCTAACGGAGCCCTGGCGGGCCACTGTCGTCAACTTACGTACTATGTTCCTTTTTAGACGCACCAACTCGCGACGTCTGCACGCTTCTAGTTCCGATCGAAAAGTGACGAGACGCTCTCGATCGGGCAGCGCGGAAGCCGTCGCAACACAACTCCACCACGAAAGCTCTCTCTTTACCACCGAGCTTTCGTGCAGAGTTGCACCCGTCCGCTCCCCGCGTTGCCGATAGAGGGCGCCGCGTCCTTAATACAAACTCTTAACGCTACGACACTTATAACTAAAGGGCCTTCATTAGCGCGAAAAAACAAGCTTAAAAATTAAACAATATTCAATGCTTAAAACTAGGACATAAAAATCAAACAATAATTCATAAACTAAACTAGAGTGCCTTCATTGGCTCACTTATTATCTATTAGTATAAAAAATAATAATGTAAGGCGGTCAATTCTGGGGCCGCCTTCAATAGTTTGATATAATTTGTCTCCAAACGAATTTCAAATTACAATACTGTCCGATACGAAAATATGCTTTAAAAATGACATTCAAGTTTTAAAATTGTTTTATTTCTTATGAAAAAAGGGGGCGCGGCAGCCAAAAAATTTTAATGAAATTGCATTTATGCTGTCTCTAGGAACCTCCCTACCAAAACCCTACTCCTAAGTGCCATAGTTACTGAGCTATTCGCAAAAACATCGATTTTTTTCGAGGTGTTTCTAGTTTTTTACTCATTGTGGGTGAATGGGGCGTGACATCGAAAAAAAAAAAGATTCTTGTATGGACAGACTTAATATCGAGTCGATACTGACTAAATATGAATTTGAAGCTTTTACGATCGCTAAGATCTGTTTGTTCATACGGACAGACGGACAGACAGACAGACAGACAGACGGACAGACAGACGGACATGGCTATATCGACTCGGCTTGTGATGCTGATCAAGAATATATATACTTTATGGGGTCTGCCACGCCTCCTTCTGCCTGTTACATACTTTTCACAAACCCAATATACTCTTTCTTGCAGATAGTATAAAAATAAAGATCACCTTGCCGTAATATAGTGTATATTACGTTTTATGCTTATAAGTATAAGTGGCAAATATACAGATGTGTACTTGGTGTTGTGTGCCTGCCTAGTTCAACATTTTTGAGGTGTGACTACCTGAGTACTTCTGGTAGCTGAATAAATTTAGCTACGGAGTAAAAAGTAAGAGTTTTATTTATATGTTTTGTGTTTATAGCACTAAAATTAGACAGTATTCTTAGTGCGACACATCAGTTATCAATTGAATCAGGGCTGTGCTATTTTTATCTCCATATAACAGATTCAGTCTTTTCTGTTGACTATGACTGCTGGCAGTATCTGCATAATTATAGTCAAATAAAATTTAAAACACAATGGCGTACTTGGTGGTAAAAGTGATTGAGCGTTGTAATAATGCTTCTCAAAATGGCAATCTAGGTAAGAGTATCATTCTCTTTCCCATATTAGAATACAAATGCACACTTGATTATATTGTTATCCCTGTACGTTTTTATGGCCTTCTATAAAAGAAGCATTAATGTAGCTAGAGCTACCAATTTTGGAATGAAAGTCCGTCTATATGTCAGGCAGATCAATTTTATTTCAAATTTTTGCCACACTCCCTACCGCTCCTGCTAATTGTGATAAACTATTTTCACATCACCATTACTTGAAAACGACTAGAGATATCGGGACCACATGCACACAATATGTGTACCATACACATTATAACTACCAAGTTTAATCCGCATCGGAAAACTATGTATAGCCTATAGCTCCCATAGGACAAATCGGTCGAAAATGACTTATTAGACCCCGTACTCTAAAAAAGAGAGCATAAATGCAATGTCACCAAAAATTTTGGGCTGCCAGGCCCCCTTTGCTCAAAACAAACAAAATAGTTTTTTTTTAATTTGAATGCCGTTTTTCTTGTTATTGTTATTGTTATTTCCAACTCCGTTGGAGGCAAAATATATCAAACTATCCTGAAAGTTGCAGATAAATCGGACGATAAAAAAAAGAGCTAGACGCGTAACAAAGATTATAATTGAGCGCAATGTCAATGCATGTGTGCAAGCGAGACAGAAACATACAATCATATGAACGAACATTTCCGGTGCTTGTGTAGAGTCAGCGCTGCCCGCGAATGCTGGCCGTGCCGATCAATATGGTGGTGGGCACGAGCCGACTTTTTTGCACCCGGCCCGATCCGCCCACGGTCAAAAGTTCAAAATTTTACCCGTACCCGAAAGCCAAAAAAATATTTATACCCGCACCCAACGCCGCCCGCCCGAAACAATTATAAAACAAAAAAATTTTTAGAAACTTTTTTTCTTCAAAATTACAAGCTTTTATTTCTTAAAAATTACAAAAATATTTACAAAATATTACAAATTTTTATATAAAAAAAGGAGCATATCCAGATTTGCGCTTGATAGCCTTGTCCCCCTTTCATTTAAAATTTACAATGTTATTGATGACGAAAGCAACCCTGTTGTTGCAAGCGAGCATGCAAATTAACAACATAATTTCTAATTTTTTCGGGTGAAACGGATAAAGCAAGTCTAATCCGCAACCGCCCGTACCCGCCCGAAATTCGATTTTTCAGCCCATACCCACGGGTAACCGCGGGTGCCCACGGGTACCCGATGAAAGTCCGGCCCATGCCTACCTCTAGTATACATACAAACAGATGTATTTGTTTCAACGTCTGCAAGTACTATCATTTAATATTCTCGGATAGCGATTTTATTAAAATGATCGGGAATAAAATGCAGAGAGTATTCTACGGTCGGGCGTGCCCGACTGCACTTTTCTTTCTTTATTTTTACTTTTGCCATTTGTTTATTTATTAATTAACGCAGACTAAAAGCAGTCGCGAGTATTTAATTGTATGATTACGTAGTATATAGATATATAATTTAAATTTAGACAATATTAAAAGTAATTATTAAAAATTTTAAATTTAAATTAAACTGAAATTAAAAAAAGATAATAATTAGACCTGGGAATTTTTAATTAATCTGGGAATAACAAGCAAAGAAATTGATGCAACATTTGTTGCAAGGGTTGGGAAAAACCCAGAAAAACCCAACCAGATCAATAAAAACATGCCAAAACTAACCCGAAAGATCTCTGATTTAAGGGGAAGAATGAATGGCAGAGACTCCAATCTTACTGCCCTTGGAAATCAGAGATATAACGGAGTTGGCTGTAAAGAGAAGCTTGAGGATGGGAGAGAGAGAGAGATGTGTCAATCAATCTATAATGTTCATTATAATAAGCGCATAATACCCGAAAACGATTGTGCAAAGCATAGTCAGTTGTGCATGTTGGTAGAGAAAAAGGGATGTAGTACCTAGTGGTCCTGGAGGGAATATTAAATTTAAGGCGTTCTAAAAGAGATGGGGAGCAGATATCACCAATTATTAATTTATGGAGGAAGATTACTCCAAGAACTCTTCTCCGATTAGTAAGGGATGGAAGATTCAGAAGCAAGAGTCTGTTAGTATAAGATGGAAGGCGAAGATTAGGGTCCCAATTAAGTCCACGAAGCGCGAAGAGTAAAAACTGCTTCTGCACTGACTCAATTAAAGCTTGACTATGAGCATGTTGAGGAGACCAGACACATGAACAATACTCAAGAATGGGACGGACAAGGGATGTGTAAAGAAGTTTGGTGTCAAATGGATCATTAAATTCCTTAGACCAGCGTTTAATAAATCCAAGAGTTCCCTTAGCTTTATTAACTATAGTGGAAATATGATGTGTGAAACTTAATTTATTATTAAAAAGAACACCGAGGTCATCGACTGATAATATACGTTTTAAAGGAACATTGTTAATGAGATAGTTGGCTAAGTAAGGAGTCACCCTGTTAAACGTCATAAACAGGCATTTAGAAAAATTTAGGTTCAAGTGATTAGTTATGCACCAGTTGTGCATAGAATTTAAATCATCTTGAAGTAGCGTATGATCTGGGGGATCCTTATAAGACAATAATAATTTCACGTCATCGGCATACATAAGTATGCGACAATGGGCTAGTGAAGAAGGAAGGTCATTTATAAGAAGATTAAAAAATAGGGGGCCTAGGTGACTACCCTGGGGAACTCCAGAAGTAACAGATTTAGATATGGCTGATCTAAGCATAACCCTTTGGGTTCTACCTGTAAGATATGATGATATCCACAGAAGGAGGGAAGGTGGGAAGCCTAAAATGCTTAGTTTATGGAGAAGGAGGTTATGATTTACAGAGTCAAACGGTTTACTGAAATCAGTATAGATGACATCAGTTTGCATTATATTAAGGAATGCCTCATTTACAACAGAGGTAAATTCCAATAAATTGGTCGAAGTCGACCGACTCTTAACAAAACCGTGTTGGGCAGGGGAGATAATTGACTTGCAGAGGTGTTGCAAAGTCGAAGTAATTATCTTTTCGAAGAGCTTAAGGATTGCGGACAACTTCGCAATTCCCCTGTAGTTGGATATATCCGACTTGCAACCTTTTTTATGCAGAGGGATAATGTAAGATTCTTTCCAAAGGGAAGGAAAGACAGAGGATTCCAAAGAGAGGTTAAAAAGAATTGAAAGAGGTTTAATTATAGAAGAGCAGCACTCCTTAAGCACGCAACTAGGAATGTTGTCAGGCCCAGGAGAGAAGGAAGACTTTAGATTGTTAATGGGCGAGAGCAGGCAACTATCAGAAATATAAGGAAAAAAAAACGCAATTAGAGGATGGGAGTTTAAAGGGGTAAAAGAAGTTAGTAGGCAGACTAGGGGAATACGTAGATTGAAAAAAGTTAGCAAAGAGATCGGAAGCAGCCGAGTCCTCAATTACTTTAGTGGTATTAAAGAAAAAAGAAGAGGGTAAAGTAGAAGATTTGCGTTTAGAGTTAACGAAGTTATAAAATTGTTTAGGATCGCGCGCAAATTGATTCTTGCAACGAACGAGATAATTTTCATAGCATTGAGAATTAAGAAGGGTAAAGGCTGCTTTTGCTTTAGAATAATTTAAAAAGTCTAAGCTAGAACCTGTCTGCTTAAACTTTTTAAAATATTTTGATTTTTTATTTTTTAAGTTAGATAGTCTTGGTGAGAACCAAGGAGATTTATGTGAAACGGACTTTACAACACTATATGGAATACAGACATCAAAGATTGAATTTAATATGTTGTAAAAATACTCAACAGCTATGTTAATATCATTCGTGCTGTATAGTATAGACCAGTCAGTAGCAAAAATCAGTTGGTTTAGCAAAGAAAAATTTCCTTTGCGAAAGCAACGGCGCGACTTGGAAGAGGATGAAGGAGGTGAACGGATTAAGTTAGAGATAGACAGGGAAAGTTCAAGAGTAGGATGAAAAGAATCTTCAGGAGCAACTACAGGAGAAGATCTAGTGACAATGGCACTGGATGAATCATTAACGAAGATAAGATCCAGCATCCGGTTCAGACGATTAGATACATGATTGATTTGAAAACAAGAAAGAAAAGTACAGTCGAGCACGCCCGACCGTAGAATACTCTCTGCATTTTATTCCCGATCATTTTAATAAAATCGATATCCGGGTATATCAATTGATACTTGCAACAAAACACGTTGAAACAAAAACATCTGATTGTATGTATACACACACATATACATTTGACATTACATGTATGCACGCACATATGTATGTGTGTATATGTTATACATACACAATTGGTTGGTTTAGCCAGCATTCGCGGGTAGCGCTGCCGCTATAAAGCAGCGAAAACGTTCGCTCACATGTTTGTATGTTTCTGTCTCGCTTGCACACATGCATTGGCATTGCGTTCAATTATTAACTTTCTTACATGTCTAGCTTTTTTGTTTATTGTCCGATTTAGATGCAACTTTCAGGATAGTTTAATATATTTTGTCTTCAAACGAATGTGAAATAACAATACTGTACGATAAGAACATATGCCTTAAAATCGGCATTTAAGTTTGCAAATTATTTTACTTCTTGTGAGAAAAGGGGGCGTGGCAGTCCAAAATTTTTGATGACAATACAATTATATCGTCTCTAGGAACCTGCATACCAAAATGGGTGTTCCTAAGTGCCATAGTTACTGAGATATTCGCCTAAAACATCTATTTTTTACGAGGTGTTTCTAGTTTTTTGCTCATTGTGGGCGAACGGGGCGTGGCATCGAAAAAAAAAAGATTCTTGTATTGACTGACTTAATATCGAGTCGATAGAGACCAAATTCAAACTTGTAGCTGTTACCATCTCTGAAATCTGTTTGTTCATACGGACAGACAGACGGACAGACGGACAGACAGACAGACAGACAGACGGACAGACGGACATGGCTATATCGACTCGGCTTGTGATGCTGATCAAGAATATATATACTTTATGGGGTCTGCCACGCCTCCTTCTGCCTGTTACATACTTTTTTTTTTGCACAAACCCAATATACTCTCTCTTGCAGAGAGTATAAAAAGGAAGATCAATCAGACTATCTTAAAAGTCATTATTGGGTGAGGGTATGTAGTTAAACTTATCGAAAAACGACCAGGAAACGTTTGGCAAGTTAAAATCTCCTAGTATCACAAAGAAATCGCAATCACGAATGTGACAAAATATTTCTTTGATCAAATCGAAATGCTGTAAATAAACCGACATTTCTGAGGACGGAGGAATATAGGAACAAGTTACATAAAGGGCAGATGACGAAAAAGTAACCTTAACGGCAACCATTTCAATTTCGTCCAGTGGTGAAACATCTATTAATTCAGCATTAAGGGAGGATTTTACTGAAATAAGAACTCCACCACCGCCTCAAATAAGACGATCGCGCCTGAAAATGTTATAATGAGATGACATTATTTCATTATCAGATATGTTAGAATTAAGCCAAGTCTCTGAAAATGCAACAATGTCAGAATTAAAAGATAAACTGTTCTGATGCAACTGTTTTAACTTAGACCCAAGACCCCTAACATTCTGATACTGAATGAAAAGTTGGTCAGAGCCTAGTTTTTTGAAGTTATGACTGGGGCCGCTTGAGTCGAACCACTAGTCGGAAGAATGACTGGAGTTGAACGAGTTCTATTTTTTTGTTTGAACTCATGTACAATCATATGTGGGGGCCAGAACTTTGGATCACATATGATAGGAAATATTAGGAGGTGAAGGGGGAGCTGCGGGGGCGGCAACAGAGCGACTGTTACGCCGGATAGGGGGACTCTTCGAGTTATGACTCGTAGCCACTGCACCATTAACAGCCACAGATTTGATCACTGGTGATGGGGCGACTACGGGAGGGGCAGGCATAGCCGGGGAAGTATGGTTGCATAAGGGCCGGTCGGGTACTGGGGAAGTAGCGGGAGGAATGGATGAATTGGGAGGTAAGAAGTTACAGGGAGAAGGAGAAAAAGACAAAAGGGGAGGCCCACTATGCAACGGTGATGTATTGAGAGAAATAGGCGGAAGAGGTAATGAAAGATGTTGAATAGAGCTCAACATCTTGTCAGGCGGAGTCTCGAATTTATAGCCACTAAGCAAGTCAGCACTATTATCAAAATCAGTGCTAAGCCGTTAGCGAGTGAGCGTAGTTTTAGGAATTGTTTTTTCACAGTATTGTACATACGTGAAAAATCGCATTGCAACTCAATACAAACTGGGCATGACCCAGTTAATCCACCACTACCTAATTTGGCAGAGGAAATGAATTTTTCAAATTCACGCCAAGTGAGACTTGCACATTTAATGTGCATAATATTGTCGCACAGCCAACAGTGCACATAATTTGGTTGGTCACTGTCCCGAGATGGGCCATATGAGCAATTTTTCTTACAGCAGGCCATTTCACTCAAAATACTTTAAAAACAATTTGGAGTTAAAGCGAAATGAATGTGAGTGAAAGCTTTGCTTTGATGTAAACAAATATGCTCGAAAGCAGAAAACGCAAAAAGTGCAAAAACAAAATATTAACGAAACAGTTAAACGACAAAGGCAATGCGTGGACGCAAGCGCAAAAGAGAATGAGTGCAAGCGAGCGACACACAAACTTATTATTGCTCAGCTGAGCAACGTGAAGGGAGCAAAGGTCACAGCAAAAACGGGCACAAACAAAAACACAGCTGAGACGGTGTATTAATAAAATGATTGATATATTGCTAAAATGCACACTAAAACCAACTTTGCACAAACCAGATTTAGGGTATCACTTAGTTACAATTTACAGATGAATAAAATTCAATTAAAGTTCACAAATTTAAGCAGAAATGATAAAATAAATGGAGCGATGAAAAAACACGACCGGCACAGTTGATAATCTCTCTCTCTCTGTATACAGGCAAAAATCGAGCGAGTCGACTGTAGAAGACCCAGTACTCACTCTAGTGCTCATTTTACCAAACAAATAAGCACTTTTTGACTGATTTGTGTAATGAGAGCAATTGGATATAGTTTTCTGATCCGAACCAAAGCTGATGGGGTTTCTTATAATCAAGATCTACACATGATGTGAAAGTTGCGATCGCGTAACTAAAACTACATGTCTTCATACAAATTTACTTTTTTCAACCGATTTGTCCAATGGCACCAATGGGACTTAGTTGTCCAAACCAGATCAACCATGGTAAAGATAGATATGATGGTACGATACACATAATGTGTGTATTTGGTCGAAATTGCTTTATTAATTATACCCGTTATTCGTAGAGTAAAAGGGTATATTATAAACGTTGGAATGTATGTAACAGGGAGAAGGAGGCATGGCAGACCCCATCAAGTATATATATTCTTGATCAACATGAATAGCAGAGTCCATATAGCCATGTCTGTTTGTCCGTCTGTCCGCCTGTGTGAACAAAAGTATCTCAGAGACTATAAGAGCTAGAAAGGCCTGAGAGGTCACAAATAAAAGATAAAATGATTAAGAAGTACAAGTTTGTTTATGTTGTTTGACACGCCACTTCTATGTTCATACGAGGTAAAAAAAGGTAAAAGTAGCTTGTTTTAGTATAGAAAACTTTTTTGTTAGCAATGCTATTAAAACCATCTGCTTTCATCTCGGTCTCAGCTTTTATTATACTATCTGCAAGAGTATATTGGGTTTGTGAAAAGTATGTAACAGGGAGAAGGAGACGCATCTCCTGATAAAGTATATATATTCTTGATCAGCAGCCGAGTCCGTCTGTCCGCCCATTATACCAAGTTTATTGCAAATTTTTTCAAGTTTCCAAAAACCATTTTTTCAACACCATAACTTTGAAACTACTAGAGCTATCATGACCAAACTTACATTATGGGTACGGTACTATTGTAATATTATACAAGTAAGAAAGGCTACAGTCAAGCAAACCGACTTTAAAAGACCCCGTACTCATAGTAGTGCGAAAATCCCGATTATATGATTATATTAATAAAACGATATTGAGGTATTACAATGGATTGTATTTGCAATAACACACGTCGAAACAAAAACATCAGCTTGTAATGTGGATGTATATCGCCAAGAAAATACCGATATCGATATTAATTAAAATATATCACATTAAATCACATATCGCGTTCGATATCGATATTATCAAGAAATAAAATCAAATACCATATTTCGCTATAGATATCGACATAATGACCAATTATCGCATTCAATATCATATCGCAATTATTATAACATATCGTATTGAATATCGATATATGATAGATCGTATCGTATGCATACATGTGCATTCATATATACATATGTCCATACGTATACCATAATGGTATTACCCTTGGTCGGCACGGGCAGCGTCCGAGGGCAGCGCTGTCACTACACAAGCAGCGAAAACGTTCGCTCACATGTTTGTTTGTTTCTGTCTCGCTTGCACATATGCATTGACATTGCGTTCAATAACAAACTTTGTTACGTGTCCTTGTTACTATTTTAATTTTTGTGGGAGAACGGGGCGTGTTACAAACGTGGAAAAATTTTTAACGACATTGCATTTAGGCTTTTTCTAGCAACCTTCGTATCAAATTTGGTAGTCCTAAGTGCCATAGTTACTGAGCTATTCGACAAAAACATCGATTTTTCCGAGGTGACTAGAGTTTTTACAACTTGCGGGATCGGTAAGGGGCGTGAAAACAAATTGAAATAAACTTGATCTGCCTGACATAAAGACGGACTTTCATTATAAATTTGGTGGCTCTAGCCGTTGTAGTTTGAAAGATCCAGTTGTTCATACAGACGGACGGGCAGACAGACGGACATGGCTATATCGTCTCGGCTGTTGATGCTGATCAAGAATATATATAATTTGTGAAGTCGGAAAAGCCTCCTTCGACCTGTTACACACAATTTTACTTCAGACAAACCTAATAGACCCCAATACTCTTTTTTAGAGTACGGGATCTAAACATTATAACTATGTATCCCAGAGCTCCCATAGTTAAAGTCGATCAAAATATTTTGATTTGTAAGAAAACATTTTTGCTTAATGGACCGACCTCAACCAAACTCCCACAATATGTGTGTTTACCAAATTTTGAATATTGATTATTTGTATGGGAAAAGTTAATTATTATACCCGTTACTCGTAGAGTAAAAGGGTATATTGTAATCTTTGGAATGTATGTAACAGGGAGGAGGCGTGGCAGACCCCATAAAGTATGTCTATTCTTTATCAGCATGACTAGCGGAGTCGATATAGTCATGTCCGTCTGTGTGAAGAAAAGGATCTCGAGAGGTCGCAAATGAAAGATAAAATGCCCAAGCAGTACAAGTTTGTTTTTGTTTTTTGACACTCCACTTCTATGTTCATACGAGGTAAAAAAAGGTAAAAGTAGCTTGTTTTAGTATAGAAAACTTTTTTGTTAGCAATGCTATCTACACCAAATTTACACAGAAAGTACAGCCCAAGTTTACGCTCCAAATATGAATTTATATGAATATCTTTTGCGTTGACCAAGCAATCTTAATGAAACTCACACAGAATATATTTATCAATAATATAAACATACAATCCATGTTTCATCCAAATCAAGGGACTATATCGTATAGCTCCCATAGGTACGATCGGTCAAAAATACGCTGTAAATATTTTGTATGAACATTTTCTGTGTTTCCCAAGCCACCTGAATAAAACTCACAAGGGTCGATTGCCTAAACGATGATACTATTATTATTATCATACCCCGTTGTTAATAATATAATAAAACTGAGAAACGGGTATTCTAAAGTCGCGAGGCGACTGTATCATTCTTTCTAGTTTTTTTTTTTTTTTGAAAAATATGCAGTAGAATGAGTACGGGTTCTGAAATAAAAAATAAATAAAGGACTCGCTTCGACTCGCTTTCGCTGACGGACGTGTTTTTAATCGCTTCTATCTATTTTCAAGTTTTCCTCGCTTAAACACTTAATTTTGTTTAATATTTCTGGCTTAATCCCTTTGTAACTTTGTGTTAGACATCGGTTGTGTTAAAACACATTGTTTTAATAACTAAAAAAGCCAATTTTAAATAACTTTGTGTTCAAAGACAAAAACAATTTCCCAGCCAAACATTTCTGTTTACTTATTTTTGCGCCTGTGAAATTGTTCTTGTAATTTTACGCCGTTGCTTGCGCTAACATTTTGTTTGTGTAGAATTTATCTCGCTGCTATCTTCGTGCTCTCTTCTTTATTTACGCTCTCGCCGCGCTTTCATCAAACGCGCTCTTTTATCTTGTTTTTGGTGTTGGCCGGTAATTCCGTTTGTTTTCTCTTTTCGGTCGCCGCGTCCGCGCATAATTTGTTTTTGTGCATAAACTTTGTAAGTAAATATCAGTAGCTTGCAAATTAACCCTAGATTGCCTACTATTTTCATTTCCTACTAATTTTAGTTACAGTGCTTGTTTAGCTTCAGCTTATATATATTTTTTTTTTTATATTATTATATTTCTGCATTAACACTCAATTTGTATCAACATGTACGCCTGCTACAATACTAATTGATCGAGTCTAAATCAGGTTTAAAGTGAACATGTGAAGCTTGTAGGGATGTCGAAAGGGATATGATGAGCTTCATGAGACACACGAAAAGAGGCTTTGGTGACCTATTTGGCAGATTTAAAAGTCTGTCCGATAGTTTCGCAGCTTTGGATAAAGAATTCAAAGATTTAAAAGTCTTGAATGATTCTCCAAAGCGTAAAAAGGCCAATTTTAGATTGTCTATCGGCCCTAATGAACTTTCGGCCCCTCCGCAGCTTTGTCCTCCCACTTTGTCCGGATCTTCACTAGTAAATTTTTCATCTCCATCTCCAAATGTAACAGTTAGTAGGGATGACAATTTTATTTTACCCATAGAAGTTGTCCCTACAAACCACGAAGTAATAGCTTCTGATTCGTTAGCTGCCAACAATGTTGCAGTTGACAAACCAATTAATGAGTCTATCACTGCTGTCGCTTCCACGGAAGTGACTACAGTGTCTAATAAAAAGACTCTTGTAGGACTTCCACCAAAATAGAAAATATTTATTTCCAGGCTTGCCCCTGATACCACATCGGATGATGTCAAGGCCTTTATTCATGCTAAATCAGAAGCCAATTTTACGGTGGAAAAATTTCAGTTATTATATCTTTGGGAAATTTCCTCATTTAAAGTAAGTGTTCCAGCCAAATATTTCAGCACAATTTGCTGTAAAGAATTTTGGCCAGACCACCTAATAATAAAAGAATATACAGCGAAGAAAAGAAATCGGACTCCGATTGCCTCGCAAATCTGTTTCGGCCTCTGATGCCGGAAAAAACTAACTTCCTCCCTCTCATTTGCCTATCAAAATGTTAGAGGTCTTTGTAGTAAGCTGAGTAATATCTATTTAAATAGTCTGTCATTTCATTTTCAAGTCGTGGCCTTTTCCGAAACATGGTTAAGGCCCGATATTCTAAACTCTGAAATTCTATCCAATAAATTCTCTATCTATAGAAAAGATCGTACATCTCGCCGCGGTGGTGGTGTGCTTATTGCCGTTGATGTTAACTTATCCTCTGAAGAAGTAATAATCGATGGCTCTATAGATATTGAATTTGTTGCTATTAAGTTCTGCCTAAATAACTTAAGTGTTTTCATAACTTGTTCCTATATTCCTCCATCTTCTGATTCTTCACTTTATTATATTACATTTTTCAGCTGTTAAATCAGTCTCCTCTATGCTATCCGATCGCGACTTTCTTGTAGTTCTTGGCGATTTTAATATTGCAGGAACTGCATGGACTTCGTGTCCTGACTCTGCCGTGTTGATCCCAGCACGATTTTTTTGATGGTTTGTTTGGGATTTCATTGTTTCAGATCAATTCTATCCCAAACTCATTAAAAAGAATGCTCGATCTGATTTTTGTTTTGGATCCATCCTGCTTTTCTGTTTCCCGTATCACTCCCTTATCTTATCCTGAAGATCCTTATCATCCGACTTTGGAGGTGTTGATTGATTTACCAGTTAAGGTGACCAGTACTTGTAGTAAATCTACTAAGCGTTCTCGTCAGTTTCAGAAAACCGATTTTAACAGGTTAAATGAACTGTTGTCTGAGACTGACTGGTCCCAGCTGTTCATGTGTAGAGATATGGATAGTGCAATCACAATTTTTTATTATACTTTGAATTCCCTACTTGATGTCTGTGTTCCGGTTCGTGTGCCAACTAGGTCCAACAAGCCTGTTTGGTTTACCCGCGAGTAAACATTGCTTAAAAATAGGAAGTCGAGACTTTATAAGAGATTCAGGGAAACTGGCTCTTTCTTGTATCTCTCTCGCTATCTGATTGCACGATCTGATTTCTCTGTCTTGAATGACCATTGCTATAAGGAATACCGTACTGACTGTGGGCAACAGTTCCGGAGGGATCCTAGACGGTTTTATAACTTCGTTAATTCAAAGCGTAAATCTTCAACGCTTCCATCTAGTGTAGTCTTTGAGAGAGAAACTGCTAACTCAGATCAAGCTATCGCCGATTTATTTGCCGTTTTTTCCAAACCACTTACAGTGTGCAGGATTATAGTTCTAATTCACCTTACCCTTATCGTGTAAATTCTTTTAATTGTAATTTCGCGCCAGTAATCACTGAAAGCTCGCTTTTACTTAATCTAAAAGCTATTAAACCTGTCTTTTCACCTGGGCCAGACGGAGTCCCAGGCTGTGTACTTAGAAACTGTGCTGACGGCCTTTTAAAGCCCCTGTATAAACTATTTACATTGTCTGTTGAATCATGCTGTTTCCCGGAAGTTTGAAAATCATCTTACATTATTGCTCTTCACAAAAATGGAAACAAATCCAATGTCTGCAACTATAGAGGTATTTCCAAGTTGTCTGCTATTCCCAAGACATTTGAGAAATTAATAACTTCTCAACTGCAACATTTCTGTAGATCTATGATTTCACCCTGCCAGCATGGGTTTGTGAAACATAGATCCACTACCACTAACCTGTTAGAGTTTACATCATTCGTTTTGCAGGGCTTTAATAAAAAATTGCAAACTGACGTCATTTATACAGATTTTAGCAAGGCTTTCGACTCCGTTAACCACAGCCTCTTAATACATAAACTCAATCTTTTGAGACTTTCGTATAACTTTATACTGTGGATTTCGAACTATTTAAGTTCTAGAACACAACAGGTGTATTTTAATGAAACTCTATCTAAGTCCGTTCAAGTTACTTCGGGCGTTCCACAAGGTAGCCATCTTGGTCCGTTGTTATTTATTTTGTTTATTAATGATCTGCCATCAGCAATCAGTCACTCTCGGGTGCTCATGTATGCCGATGACGTTAAACTCTGCGTATCGGCCACTGAGTCACTCCTTGGAACCAGGTTACAATCTGATCTCTATAGCTTTCAAACCTGGTGTCAAGCTAATCTGTTAAATCTTAACTATAGTAAGTGTAACGTAATGTCCTTCAGCAGGCGACTCCCCTTTCTCAACAATTATATTCTGAGTGGCAACTCCCTTCACAGAATTGAGTCGGTCATTGATTTGGGTATCCTTATGGATCCAAAGCTCAAGTTTGATAGGCATGTTTTATCAATTACTAACCGTGCTTTTGGTGTCCTGGGTTTCATAAAGCGCTGGTCGAAAGAATTTAACGATCCCTATTTAACAAAAACACTTTTCACCAACTTGGTACGCCCAATTCTTGAATATGGATCTTGTGTTTGGTCTCCCCAATACAGGATTCATCAAGATAGAATAGAATCAGTACAAAAACAATTCCTACTTTTTGCCCTAAGGGCCCTTAACGAGGATACTAACATACGCTTGCCATCTTATCGTAGTAGACTTCTTCTATTAAATCTTCCTTCTTTGTCTGATCGTAGGACAGTGCTCGGTGTAATTTTCCTACACAAACTAATCAACGGCGAAATTGATTCCACTGAATTAATTAGCCAGATTAATTTCGCTGTGCCGATCAGACCCACTAGAAACTTCCTTCCCCTTTCTCTTCAACCCTGTACTACTAACTTTGCTGTCCATAACCCTTTCCGAATCTTGTGTAGTAACTACAACAAACTTTCTCGAGTTGTAGGTAGTTCTACTTCTATCCCTTTCATTAGAGATTCTATTCTTTCTCACCTTAATCTTAATTAAGATCTTATTTAATATAGTTTGCATACATAAATTATTATATATTTTGTCGTACTGTAATGTTTTGACATATGGTAATGTATTTTTATTATAATGTAATCGTTTTTTATTAATAAATCCGTTTCGCGTTTTTCGTTAGCCGTACATTATGCGGTGTGCCCCTCGGTCGGTTGGGCGGGAGGTGGCTGCATTATTTGCAGGGTTCCGCGCGTTAACAAGCACGTTGCTTGGTGTTGTTGGGCCACTTGAATGTACTGTCTCGTTAGTACATCAACGTCTAAATAAAATAACTGAGCCAAATATAGCCATCACAGACCAAACATGATAAAAATTACATTAAAACTTAATAAAAACAAGACTTCGGTTTTCTTTATTAGTAGTAATTAAAAATATACATATTTTTACATTTAATTTATGAGAATATAAAGTGGAAGTAAGAGTAAGCAATGTATTACTGAACAAAATTAATGCTACATTATAATAATTTTTTATACATCATCATCAGTTATTCATCAAATAATAGTAGTTTTAAGAGAAAAGCGAAAATATATTGATATTTTACTTATCTCGAAATGTAAAAATGGCATCGAAGCCAAACAGAATTCCATTAACAAGTGACAGTGAAGCCTTGATAAGTGCCAAATCACGGGTGCGTGTCCGAATCGAAAACTCCCATGCTTCTATAATGAATATGCCACTAGCCACAAACAACGCACATCCCACAAAACTGAAGAATATATCAATTCGCTTATGAATTGGTGATCGCATAAGAACACCTTTTGAATGATATAGGAAATTTTTTAGATAACAAGTATGGAAATATATATTGTATAAAACTCACCTGCGAAAACGCCAATAACAACAATGATATATCCGGTAAATGTACCAGTAGCCAAAAAAGATGTCATAATATCTCGATCGTTGAAACTATAGAAATGCAACACAAGACAGGCTATGGAAAATGCCTACAGAAAAATGTAGGTTATAAAAAATCAATAGATTGAATTATGAATTATACAGAAATTTTAAAACTCAAATATTGAAGTGTCCGATGTTTGAAAAAAAAAAACAATAATGTTTGATGTTAATCTTAAAACGCAAAAAAAAAATCAATGCTTTGTTAAAAATATACTAACACGCGCCAGTGCCTTAGGGCAATGACAATAAAAGTATCGCGAGCTGTTTGGCTATACTTGCAATTGTTTCAAACTATGGCAATATCCGCTACTAAAGCACCATAAACGTTTTACTGATTACGCATACCCATGATTTGGAGTACAACATTCTGCAAAGAATGCTACATAAAGTTAAAAAGTTAAAAAAAAATTTGAGCAAAATTGAACAAAACAGGACAAGAGCAAAAAAATCCGTTGGTTGTGCTAAAAATCCCGGCAAAATAACTCCGTTACCAAATAAGAAAAAAAAAAAAAAAGCATCGTATGCCTTGCGCATCTATCGCATACTGTAGATTAAGAGGCAAAAAGACTTGATATTGTTAACGTTTAAAATAAATATAAAATCAAGAAAGAAAAGTACAGTCGAGCACCCCCGACCGTATAATACTCTCTGCATACTTTTCCCGATTATTTTAATAAAATCGCTAACCTTGTATATCAATTGCTGGTACTTGCAGTAAAACGGCCAGAGTCCGAGGGCAGCGTTGCCGCCACACAGCAGCGAAAGCGCTCGTTCATGTGTTTGTATGTTTCTCTCTCGCTTGCACTCATGCGTTGGCATTGCGTTATATGAAGAAGTTTCTTGATTATAGTCGGATATTTCTGCAACTTTCAGGATAGTTTGGTATAATTTGCCTTCAAACGAATTTCAAATAACAATACTATACAATAAGAAAGAATGCCTTAAAAATGGCATGCAAATTTGAAAAAAGTTTTATATTTTACAGGAAAAGGGGGCGTGGCAAACCAAAAATTTTTAGTGTGCCTAGTTTTTGGCTCATTGTGGGTGAATGGGGCATAGCATCAAAAACAAGAAAGAAAAGTACCGTCGAGCACGCCCGACCGTAGAATACTCTCTGCATTTTATTCCCGATCATCTTAATAAAATCGATATCCGGGTATATCAATTGATACTTGCAACAAAACACGTTGAAACAAAAACATCTGTTTGTATGTATACGCACACATATACATTTGACATTATATGTATGCACGCACATATGTATGTGTGTATATGTTATACATACACAATTGCTCGGCACAGCCAGCATTCGCAAGCAGCGCTGTCGCTAAGCTACGCAAGCAGCGAAAACGTTCGCTCACATGTTTGTATGTTTCTATCTCGCTCGCACACATGCATTGGCATTGCGTTCAATTATAAACTTTGTTACGCGTCTAGCTCTTTTGTTTATTGTCCGATTTAGATGCAACTTTCAGGATAGTTTAATATATTTTGTCTTCAAATGAGTATGAAATAACAATACTGTAAGATAAGAACATATGCCTTAAAATCGGCATTGAAGTTTGCAAATTATCTTATTTCTTGTGAAAAAGGGGGCGTGGCAGTCCAAAATTTTTGATGACAATACAATTATACCGTCTCTAGGAACCTACATACCAAAATTGGTGTTCCTAAGTGCCATATTTACTGAGATATTCACCTAAAACATCAATTTTTTACGAGGTGTTTCTAGTTTTTTGCTCATTGTGGGCGAACGGGGCGTGGCATCGGAAAAAAAAAAGATTCTTGTATTGACTGACTTAATATCGAGTCGATGGAGACCAAATTCAAACTTGTAGCTCTTACCATCTCTGAAATCTGTTTGTTCATACGGACAGACAGACGGACAGACGGACAGACAGACAGACGGACAGACGGACATGGCTATATCGACTCGGCTTGTGATGCTGATCAAGAATATATATACTTTATGGGGTCTGCCACGCCTCCTTCTGCCTGTTACATACTTTTCACAAACACAATATACTCTCTCTTGCAGAGAGTATAACAAGAAAGAAAAATACAGTCGAGCACGCCCGACCGTAGAATACTCTCTGCATTTTATTCCCGATCATCTTAATAAAATCGATATCCGGGTATATCAATTGATACTTGCAACAAAACACGTTGAAACAAAAACATCTGTTTGTATGTATACGCACACATATACATTTGACATTATTTGTATGCACGCACATATGTATGTGTGTATATGTAATACATATACAATTGGTCGACACGGCCAGCGACCGCGGGCAGCGCTGCCGCGTTCATATGTTTGAATGTTTCTGTCTCGCTTGCACACATGCATTGACATTGCGTTCAATTATAAACTTTGTTACGCGTCTAGCTCTTTTGTTTATTGTCCGATTTATATGCAACTTTCAGGATAGTTTAATATAATTTGTCTTCAACCGAATTTCAAATTACAATACTGTACGATAAGAACATATGCCTTAAAAATTACATTCAAGTTTGAAAATTGTTTTATTTTTTTTTAGAAAAGGGGGCGTGGCAGTTCAAATTTTTTAATTACAATGCATCTATGCTGTCTCTAGGAACCTGCATACCAAAATTGGTGTTCCTAAATGCCATAGTTACTGAGCTATTCGCCTAAAACATCAATATTTTACGAGGTGTTTCTAGTTTTTTACTCATTGTGGGTAAATGGGGCGTGGCATCGAAAAAAAAAGATTTTTGTATTGACTGACTTAATATCGAGTCGATAGAGACCAAATTCAAACTTGTGGCTCTTACCATCTCTGAAATCTGTTTGTTCATACGGACGGACAGACAGACGGACATGGCTATATCGACTCAGCTAGTGATGCTGATCAAGAATATATATACTTAATGGGGTCTGCCACGCCTCCTTCTGCCTGTTACATACTTTTCACCAAACCCAATATACCTCACTTGCAGAGAGTATAAAAACACATCATTTTAATGCATTGCACTCACCTATGTATTTAAACAAATTCCACAAAAAAAAATATATATATATATATGAAAAAAAATTAAGATACTTCTTTTTAGATTTTGAACACAATGTTTATTACGTATGTATAAAAGCAATGCGTCTATCCACTTCGGTGTTGGCTCAAAAACTTGCCGGCCTTAAGTGGACAGCATTGACAATACTCATTCTGCCATTTTGAAATTGCATGACAGAAAAAATGGACTGCCTCCTATCTGGCGCTGTCTCATATGTGAACCAACTTCCTTATAAATTTACGGACACATTGGTTATTTTGAATAAAATAGTTAATCTACATTCTAATAATGTTTTGAAACACAAATTGAGAAATCAAAGTAAAACCAAATCTTTACCAATTCTAAGAACTTCACCACGTTTAGTCGGGCTTTGTGTTCACTGATGGGCATTTTCAAGTCCTTTGTTAATCAATTAAAATCCTTGGTTATCTTAGTTTGATTCCCAGCAACGTAGCCTGTTTGAGCTTTTTTTCAGCAACGACGTGCGCTCACAATCAAAGTAGAACAATAACTGATCCGTACCCGCCACAACGGATGTAATGAGTTTCAAAAATTTTGTATGTTTCCTAATAACAACAATCAGTCGTCATAGTCATTTAGTAGCGCCCATACGGTTTTTAGTTAAACGAGAACAAAGTGAATTAATTACACTTAAGAATTGGAGGAACAATGCATTTAATTTATAATGTACAAACTGCTATACCCGTAACTCGTTAAGTAAAAGGGTATACTGTTACCATTTGAATACCATAGGAGAAACAAACATACCCGTTCCTAAAAGTATATGCACACAAATATACATATGTTCATTTATACCAAAGAAATTAAACGGTAGTAATTTTCTAAGCCCTAAGTCGCCTCGCAACATTGAAAATGTTCATAAAAATTCATATTCAGAGCATTGCTCAGACCGATCGACTCTATGGGAGCTATACGAAATAGTATTTCGATTTGGATAAAACTTGTATGTATTTGGATAATATAATCTGTGTAATTTTAATTAATATAGCTTCGTGAACGCATAAGTTTTTATACTCTGCAAGACTATATTGGGCTTGTGAAAAGTATGTAACAGTCAGAAGGAAGCATGGCAGACCCGATAAAGTATATATATTCTTGATCAGCATCCGCAGCCGAGTGTATATAGTCATGTCCTTCTGTGCGTATAAACAAACAGATCTCAGTGATCTAAGAGCTACAAGTTCAAATTCAGTCATTATCGTTTCCATATTTAGTCAGACAATACTCGATAACACGCCCCGTTCGCCCACAATGTGTCAAAAACTGGACACACCTCGGAAAAAATCGATGTTTTTGGCGAATAACTCAGTAACTATGGCCCTCTAGAGAAGGAAGGTTTCTAGAAACAACACAAATGAAATGCCACGCCCCTTTTTAGACCCCGTACTCTAAAAAAGATTATAGGGGTCTATTAAGTTTGTCTGAAGCGAAATGTGCGTAACAGGCAGAAGGAGGCTTTTCCGACCCCATAAAGTATATATATTCTAGATCATCATCAACAGCCGTCCGTCTGTATGATCCCCTAGATCTTTTAAACTACAAGAGCTAGAGCCACCAAATTTGGAATAAAAGTCCGTCTGCTTCGCGAGCAAATCAAGTTTATTTCAAATCTTTGCCACGCCCCTTACCGCCCCCGCAAATTGTAAAAAACTTTTTTCACATCACCATAACTTGAAAACGACTAGAGCTAGAGAGACCAAATTCACACATTATATGTATGGTATAATAACTATCCTCACCAAGTTTGATCCGGATCGGACAACTATAGCCTATAGCTCTCATAGGACAAATCGGTCGAAAATTGGTGATTTGTATGGGGACATGAAGTTTTAGTTGAGCGATTGCAACCAAACTAACACATTATGTATATGGTACCGTTATAACTATCCTCACCAAGTTTGGTCCGGTTCGGACAACTATAGCCTATAGCTCCCATAGGACTAATCGGTCGAAGATTTATGATTTGTATGGAAAAACGCACACTAGAAGGAGTACGGGTCTTTTACAGTCGGCTCGCTCGACTGTAGCCTTTCTTACTTGTTTTCAAAAGAATTAAGACAATTTTCAAATTTAAATGCCAGTTTTAAGACATATGTTCCTATCGTACAGTATTGTAATTTGAAATTCTTTTGGAGTCACAATAAATAAAACTGTCCTGAAAGTTTCATAAAAATCCAACTATAATCGTGAGAGATACATAGACACGTAACAAAGTTTACATTTAAACGCAATTTCAATGCATGTGTGCAAGCGAGATAGAAACATAAAAGCATGTGAACGAATGTTTATGCTGCAAGAAAAATTGCTGTGTTTCCCAAGCCACCTGAATAAAACTCACTAGGGTCGATTGCCTAAACGATTGTACTATCATTAATATCATAACCCATTGTTAATAATATAATAAAACTGAGTAACGGCTATCCTAAAGTCGCGAGGCGTATAATACTCTCTAGCGCTGCCGCCACGCCGCCCGCGGACGTTCGCCGTACTCGTCTGTACTTTTCTTTCTTGTTATTCCCGTTACCCGCAGAGTAAAGGAGTGAAGGAGGCATGGGAGACCCCATAAAGTATATATATTCTTGATCAGCATAAATAGCCAAGTCGATATAACCATGTCCGTCTGTCCGTCCGTCTGTCTCTGTGAGCAAAAGGATCTCAAAGACTATAAGAGCTAGAAAGGCCCGAGTGGTCGCCAACGAAAGATAAAATGCCCAAGCAGTACAAGTTTGTTTTTGTTTGTTGACATGCCCACTTTAGGGCGTTCTATGTTCATACACAGGTAAAAACAGGTAAAAATAGCATGTTTTAGTATAGAAAACTTTGTTAGCAATGCTATCTAAACCAAATTGACACAGAAAGTACACGTCCAGGGAGTACATATACCGACCAAGTTTGATCCAAATCGGACAACTATATCGTATATCTCCCATAGGGACAATCGGTAAAAAATACGCTCCAAATATGAATTTATATGAATAACTTTTGCGTTGGCCAAGCAATCGAAGGGAAACTTACACAGAATATATTTGTCAATAATTTAAACATATTGACCAAGTTTCATCCAAATCGGACAACTATATCGTATAGCTCCCATAGGTACGATCGGTCAAAAATACGCTGTAAATATTTTGTATGAACATTTTCTGTGTTTCCCAAGCCATATGAATAAAACTCACTAGGATCGATTGCCTAAACGATTTTACTATCATTAATATCATATCCCATTGTTAATAATATAATAAAACTGAGTAACGGCTATCCTAAAGTCGCGAGGCGACTTTAGCATTCTTTCTTGTTTATTTAATACCTATACTTAAGAATATTAGTTCTTAATAAAATGCAATATGATTTTAAATTTTCACTTGTTTTAACTTATTGTTCTAAAAAAGATTAAAAAATAGACTATATTCTGGTAACTTTTGAAACTTAAGTTGTACAAAACTTCTAAAGTTCTTCTTTGGTCCAAATGAAACTATATATACGTGTTAGAAGTATTACTCTAATATGTTTCTATTAATTTGACAGCCCAAACGTGCCCGTTTAAAAACAAGAAAGAAAAGTACAGTCGAGCACGCCCGACCGTATAATACTCTTTGCATTTTATTTCCTAATTATTTTAATAAAATCGGTATCCGGGTATTTCAATTAATAGAAATTGCAATAGAACACATTGAAACAAAAACATCTGTTTGTATGCATTCGCGGGCAGCGCTGCCGCTACACAAACAGCGAATACGTTCGCTCACATGTTTGTATGTTTCTGTCTCGCTTGCACACATGTATTGACATTGCGTTCAATTATTAACTTTCTTACATGTCTAGCTCTTTTGTTTATAGTCCGATTTGTATGCAACTTTCAGTAGTCTGATATATTTTGTCTCCAATCGAATTTTAAATTACAATACTCTATAATAAGAACATATGCCTTAAAATCGGCATTGAAGTTTGAAAACTATTTTATTTCTTGTGAGAAAATGGGGAGTGGCAGCCACAAAATTTTAATGACTTTATATTTATGCCTTCATAAGGAACCTGCCTACTAAAATTGATGTTCCTAAGTGCCATAGTTACTGAGATATTCGACTAAAATATCAATTTTTTACGAGATGTGTCTAGTTTTTGCTTAATGTGGGCGAACGGGGCGTGGCATCGAAAAAAAAAAGATTCTTGTATTGACTGACTAAATATCGAGTCGATACTGATCAAATTCAAACTTGTAGCTCTTACCATCTCTGAAATCTGTTTGTTCAAACGGACAGACGGACATGGCTATATCGACTCGGCTTGTGATGCTGATCAAGAATATATATACTTTATAGGGTCTGCCACGCCTCCTTCTGCCTGTTACATACTTTTCACAAACCCAATATACTCTCTATTGCAGAGAGTATAAAAACACTAAGTAAAATCTTTTTTGTTACTTTTACCTAATTTTTTTTATTTTTAAAAAATACTTATTCATTTATTTAAAAACTATGGTTAAGCAATAATTTGAAACAAGCTTGAACTGCCTAACATATAGACAGACTTTCATTCCAAATTTGGTGACCCCAGCTCTTCATGGGTCTGAGATGTCAACGTTTATATGATCGGACAAACGCTTAA
Organism: Drosophila cardini; assembly: GCA_018903735.1. Classification (NCBI taxonomy): domain Eukaryota; kingdom Metazoa; phylum Arthropoda; class Insecta; order Diptera; family Drosophilidae; genus Drosophila; species Drosophila cardini. The sequence goes on from JAEIGM010000062.1 coordinate 79,295, forward strand.
AACTAGTTTTACCAAACGCATTATACCCTCCTTAAACGGTATAAGAAATTATTTGATTGAGCTAAGTATGTTTATTAATGTTACATATATTTTATGTTTATTTCAGCAAATCAGACGGTCAAAAGCTAATAACATACTAGTTAATAGATTAAAATTGTTTTGTATAAATATATTAAATGATGTGAACATAAATTAAAGCACCCATTTTAATTTTAATAAAGTAAGGGTGTGGGCGTGGTTTAATTTTGATTGAAAACAAAATTATTATACATATAACTCGTATTAATTAGTACATAAAATTTCAAGTTTTTATCGCTGTCTTTTTTTCTACCTTAAACCCATAGTACATTTGAAACAATAAAACTATACCCTTTTGCTGTTTTTAGTTAAGTGTATAAAAACTCATACACACAAAACCAATTGTTTTTAAAAAAATCAAACAGAATGTACATGTATATATTTTATTACTTCAACATTTTTGTTTTGCGGTTGCAGAGCTCTTGTGCTTTGAGAGAACTGCTCACAAAGAGACTAAACGCTACTTTACTTAAGAACATTACTTAAAGATTTTTATATTTTATTTATGATTCAAACACTTCAGGTACAAAACAAATGAATAATTTTGTTTATTGAAGTATCAGAATATTTTTGTTACATTTTTAAATCTTTCACAAAAGAAGATAATTTGCTGACCAAGCCAAATTTAGCCTATTATGGAGTATGTCAAATGGTATCAGTACAAAAACAAACGAGAACTTGGAATCGAATTCTCTAAATTTAGCAAATTAAAATTTTAATATATTAAGATTGCGATGACGAATGCTGAATGTTTATATGTGGATTTTAATATTTGGGTATGTCTAAATATTCAGGTGTGTTTTATATTATTTGTCTTTCGAGGTCTTCAGTCATCACCCGCAGAACGCTTGACTTTTCTTTGCTTAGGACTGTGTTGGCTAACCTTTGGACTAGCTTGTTTGGCCATTTTGGGTGATGTTTTTGGCGTTTTTGACTTAACTGGTGATTTTTCTGTGAAAATAAACTATCAATTAATATCTGTACATTTGATACAACTAACGGACTTACGCAACGCACGCAGAGTCTCCTTGGGTACCCAATCGTAATCAATGTTACTATCACTTGCGGTTCCGATCTCGACAATCTTCTTTGCGGCTGCACGTTTTCGCTTACCAGTGCTACCTAGCAAATATTGCTGGCCAATAACCAGAAGAAGGACAAATATACCAGCAAGCATTACATATAGAAAGAAGGTTTCACCATCTAAACCCTCGTCGACCTCAGATATCAACACTGTCTCATTAAAAATAGCCTCATTGTACTGGATTCCATTAGCATCACGGTAAGCCAATGCAATATGCAGACCGAAAGGACGGCCTGCAAACTGATCGGAAGGCAGGAACGTATACGAGATGGTTGACTCAAAGCCAGGTTTAACTTCACGGTTATACGCAACAGCCGAAAAGTTTTGAATAAAGTAGTTAAAGTCCATGGGATAGCGGAACGAAGCCTCTAGTGACTCGATTACAAACTCTTCTTGACCTTTGTTAGTGAAGCCAATTAGGAAATCTACTGGCTTGCCCCCTGGCAAATCCAGCTGTTGACCAGGTATATGGAGGGGCTTCGTAAACAGTAAATAGGTATCTGCGTGGGGTGATGTATCACTGCTGACAGATTCATCATCTGCTTCTGCATCCTCGCCTGTGACAGCGCCCTCATCGCTGTCCACGTCAACCAAATCATCTTCGACGGCTGCGAAAGCACCGAGCTTGTTATCTGCAATTTCATACATATACAATACATGTGTAAGAACGAAAAAGAAGTCACCATTTGTTAAAACTTAATTTTTGACTGAGACATCGGTCACCGCCCGTATAATACGCTCTGCATTTGATTCCCGATTATAATGTTAAATCGGTATCCAGATTTTACTATTGGAAAATCGGACAATACTTATGGCATTCTTCATTAAACGTAACGCGACAAGTAATAACCGAAAGCCTCGATAATTCGTTTGCATAAGGGACCCCAAAAAATACTATAAACTATAAAAGTAAACGAATTATACGAGGAAAGAAAATTTGCTACACTTTATTTAAAAAAATCATATTTTTTTACAGCAACGAAACAGTTATTGTTCTGATTTTTTTTTTTTTTAGATCAATGGAATAAACAAGGAATCGAATTAACGAGGAAATCGAATTAACAAGATGTAACAGCCCAAAATTTGTAATGACAATGCATTTATGCTGCCTGTTATTCACATTTCGCTTCTGACAAACCCAATAGACCCCTGTACTCTGTTTGGACACAAACTTAATAATAAAACAAATGTGTACATTAACAAATCCGCTTTTAAAATTAAATAATTAAAATTAAAAAAATAAAATACATAGCCTTCCCCAGTGTTTGGGCACCATAAATTTAATATCCGATCCCGATGTTTGTGCTAGGCAGGTCAGGACTTGACTATGGAATATGTGTTTCTTAAAAGATGCGTGGCAATCACACAAATTTTAAGAGCCTATATTTTAGATTCAGATTTTAGCATCTCATAGTAATTTTATACATGTATATTTTAAATAAGAAGGTTTAAATTAAGCAACATACTTCCATTCACTTCTTTTTGTCATTGACTTAAGTTTTCTTTATATTATATTTTGTCCGACTGTAATTATCTTTGATGTTTGCTCGCTAAGCACCTACCGAAGAAATTGATATATTCAATGCTGAGCTACTTAACAAAAATCTTTTTATTTTAATGAAATAACATTGAAAAATCAATTGTATTTTAATTTATAGAATGCATGGTTTATTTCTCCTAACAATTTTTTTTTTATTTACTATCACTGCCACGTAGCCATAGTTAATTCAAATAAAAACAAAAATGATAGGAGTAATTTTGTCAAAATTAATACTTACGAACTGAGAAGGTGCAAATAATAGTGGGCAACAAAAGTAGCGTCAACAAAAGGTGCTTCATCCTGATTTGGTTTGTTGATTTATACTAATTTGTAACAAGCAAGAGGCACAAAAAAAACAATAACGCACCGACTGACAATTCTCATCCGACGCGTATGAAACAGTTTTTAAGAGTGGGGATCTGCCACAATGCGCAAAGCCGAAGTGACACGAGCGCCGTCAACTTTCACTTGTCAAAATGCAACGTGTACAGCGTCAACTGACAGCTTAGAGTTGCCAAGTAGCTTCAAAATATTGTGTTTTGCACTTAAAGGGTGTTCTTATTTAGGTTGAGGTATACGATATTAACACTGAGTACATATTTGGGGAAGAAGTGCACAAGACGTAAGCTACATAACTGCGAATCATCTCTAATATTTTTAATTTTTGGCAGGGAAAGACGGAAATCTTTGAACATATTTGGAAAAATTATAAATTTTGCTTAGAAATTATGTTAAGCTGCTGCACAGTTCAACAACGATTTAATTAATTTAAATGAATTAAAATTAAAACAACAAAACTTAATAATTCCAGTTTGTAGATTAATAAATTTGTTCAAATAAATAAAACTTTTAGTAAAATTGATTTTTGGCATTCGATAGATAATAAAAAATATATATTGTACTACAATTATAAGCAGATACGGGAACCAGATATATTATTTGCTTGAGTTTATTTGCTCAATTTGTCCTATTTTTTAACCTAAAATGTGCACTATTTACGTAATATTCACATTCATGATCGGAAACATGATTAAACAGTATTTTTAGGTCATTTGGCTTATTTTTTGTGATATTGAAGGCGGTGGCAAAAATTTAAAACGCAAAGTTTTATACTTATTTTTATTATTTTTAACATAAAAAGTTTGCATTAATTATATGATGTTTATATTACCACCTTTGAGCAAGATTTAATTTTAAGATTTTTCGATATTAAATAAACAACTGTGAACTGAAACCATGTAAATGGGACCAACTCATGCCAAAATTGTGGCGCTTTGTATCCACAGCAGTTATCTTGCTGTTCATCAAGCAATGAACATTAAGAATAGTTTAATGCTATTATTTTTAAGAATTGTTTTACGTCAAAAAAATAAATAGATTGAAGAACAATTTTTGAATAATTTTATAAGAACATGTTCCCTGTTTTTTAGAGTTTTCAGTGATTACAAAACTCCGATATATTGTTGAATATTGAATATTACGACAAATCAATAGATTTTTGCACCTTCGATAATCTTTCGAAATTTACGGAGCAAAAAAATGCTGCACAAGATGTCGATCTTCTCAATTATTGGAAGGTAGGTTTGTTGACAGAACTTATGCATAATTTAATGCATTAACTTTTTCCTGATTAATGAGTCTCAGTTTGGCGATATTGCTCAATTGGCCACTGAATATTGATGCGTTCTCACCAGTTCAACGGAATCAGAGTGTAGTTTGAGTGTGGCAGGAGATATCATTTCTCAATGGAGATCGACATTGAAGACAAAAAAATATATATATTCTATTTTTAAACAAGAGCTTGAGCTTACTAGAAGGTGAAAAGCCAAATTAATCGTAAGAACCAAGATATAAAAAATATGATTGGAAATAAATATTTTTTTATTGTTACAAAACATATCTCAAAATAAATTTAATTTTTAAAATGAATAGAAATTCACATTTTTTATTGTTATAAAACTAGTGTCAAAATTTAAAATAAAAAAACTCATTAACATTACGAAAATAATATATAAGAATATTAAGAAATTTAATAGTTTTATTATTTAACAAAATCGGTCGAATAAAAAAATCGAAAAAAAACAAAAAACAAAATAAATTACGTAATATATAAATAATATAAAAATTTGAAAAGTTAAGTAATTAAATTTAATAAAATTTTATATATTTTTTAGCTTATTCTTTTAATGGAACCATCGATGGTTTTGCAGCCCTAGTACTTGTCTGCCAAGAGAATAGTAGATAATACCATGCCGGATAATAATATTTAGAATAAGGAAAATGAACCATCGCTCAGACTACTAACTCAATTGAACAACTGAAATTGGAACATACTCAAATAAAAACATTTAAAGATCTAGTTATTGTCTAAAACTGCTTGTTTAAGAAAAATAGTTAAACCATGACGAAAAATCCATATTTAAACGATGATTTGTTACAGAGCGCTAAAGCTCTCATTCGCAACTATCTGCTAACGTTTACAGATCAAATCCCACAAATCAATAAGCACACAAATCATCTGAAGGAATTAAATCAAAGACTTCGATTAGTTACTAGGTAAAGATGATCACCTGTACTTCGATTAATAATTGTTGGATAATTTCCATAGCGTGAACAAAACAGCCTCCATTAATCTGCTTTCAGCTTGTCAGAGAGCATGCCAGGCAATCCATCAGTGCATGTGAGTTCGTCTTAACTATTGCTACAGGTCACTTCTAAAGTTTTTTTTTATTACAGACAACATCTTCATTTAAAACTTCTTGAAATTGCCGACTGTATTGCAGAATTTGATCAACGTAACGTTGTGCTAGAAAAGCTTATCCAAAAGCACCAGCTATCAACCGACTGGAGTTTGTCGTTTTTTCGAACGTTAAATGTGTTGCAAACGCAGGCCAAGTACTTGGAGCTATATGCACGTTCATTTACGCCCATTGCGCAAATATCAACTGTGGAAGAGTTTAAGAAATATTTACGCCTAATGGAGCAGTTTGAATTTAACTTTCGTATGGCCACAGCATTGAGAAAATAACCGATCTATTGATAACTTAACAAAAATATATATTCCAATTATGTGAATAACATTGAACAACCGACATTTCGATCTTCGCAACAAGAAAAAAATCGCTTGTCTTATTTTAGCACTGAACAAATTTATTTTGAAAAATTCAGTTTGAGGTTTTTATACGTGATTAATGGTGATGTTATTGTTTAGCTCGGTAATGTTGTTTGTAGCATATTTTGCTCATTCTAAACAGAAATCAACGTCTGAAATTAAATTAATGTTAATAAAGCCGTCAGATAAAATATTATCGTTTTTGGTTCGAACTTACATATTAAAAGCTATTTCCAACCATCCTTGTTAGCGTAGTCTTCTAGCCTCACGTTCAGACTCGAGCAGGGTCAGAATATCGCCCTCACGTACTGGACCCTTCACGTTGCGAATGATTTGACGATTTTGTTCGCCAAGGAACTCCACCTTGACCTGTGTACATTGGCCTTGAGAACCGGTGCGACCAAGAACTTTCATGACGCGAGCCCAAACAACTGGCTTATCCATAGTATTGTTTCGCAAAATGCACGCTAGACCTGTGCTTCGAACGAACGACGTGAGTAAAAAGGAAGTGGGCTATTTTGTTATCAAGTACTTAAAGGTGGCTGCGCTACCGTCCAGGGTTGCTTTGAATCTCGGGCATGAAAACTATCGATTGTAATGCTGTACGTCTCCATCGATTAGTTTTATCTCTATCGATATCTTTTTGAATTTTAAAAAAACACAGATTTGTTTTAAATTTTGTAAGCAAACTGTCTGTAAATGCGGTGGAAAATGGTGAATGGTGATGTCTACATATACATGAAAAATCATATAACTTATATTAAAACCTGAATCAAAGTCAAAAGCGTCTGTTGTGTCTAGAGACGATAGTTTAAATTGCCTCTTCTGCCTGTTACGCACGTTTCGCTTCTGACAAACCTAATAGACCCCGTACTCATTTTGAGTTCAGTTCCTAAAAGAAGCTTACCGTTATGGTTTCAGGTGCTTCTTTGATATGCGAGTCCAAGAGTCCCGGTCTCAAGTGTGGACTTCCATCCACAGGGCAGTGATTGCGCAAGTAACAGGCTACGAGCAATGAGCTTCCGATGATCACAAGTGAATTTTGAATGTGGGAATTATCCTCGCACGGAACATGTGAGCTAAACACATGAAAAAATTACAAAAGTTCAAAATTACATATATAATTTTTAAGTTATTAAGTTATATATTAATTTTTAAGTTAACTAAAATTAACATCATATTGTATTCTCATTTCTGCGATATCTGAGCATTAAAACAATTGTCATTATCAGTTTTTTACCAATTCGTAAAAAATCAATCAGGCATGCAATGGACCTCTGTAGTTCTCTGATAATGAACCCCAATATGACTAATGAGTCGAAAATAGTGATTAAATCGAATTTTGTAGATATCTAATCCAATCTCACACTCTTTGCATCACCAACTGGTGTACCCAGTTGTTAAGTATCGAAAATTACATATGTATGTCATACAGAATCCTTGGAAATATTCGGTCTATATTTGGTAATTAGTATGGAGAACTTTTATCATATTAATAATGGAACATACATAGCTTTTTCATTATATTCGAAATAAGTATGGAGTCAATACATTAGGCTAGCTCTTTTATTTTGCTTAAGTGAATAAACATTTTTCCTACAGTTCTAAATACTTACAAAAATGTACATAAGAGGCATAATAACAATACACTTGGCCCTCGCTTAACACGGGGGTTACGTTCCTAGAAATCCTCGTGTTAAGCGAAACATGGATTCAGTACAAAATACGTTCTCAAAATTCAAAATAGGCAGAAAAAAAATTTTTTATTATTCAAGTTTGGTCTGTTTTTATTAAGGTTTCATACATTTGTTCAAAATTAACCAAAAGTTATTATGTATATGCCTTTAATAAATGCATAACATTCATATTTTCCAAATTAAAAGTTCTTATTAAATAAAAAAAAGGTTCTTCATATAATTAATTAACAAGTTACACATGTTATATAAACTTAAAAATGTTAAAAAGTAAAGAGATCTTATGTTTCAGTTCATATCAAATTTGAAATGCATTTGGTGGCATTTATAGTTAAAGCCAGTATGTTTCAACATTTTTTCTTTTTGGTGGCTCCTTATCAAAAAAATCAGTCATTTTCGATTGTTTGGTGGCTTTTAAAGCTTCTTCATAGCTTGTATTCGTGTAAGAAAGAGGTTTTGAGCGTGTTAAAAGGGGGATGGGAGCAAATTTGTAACCGTGTAAGACCGAGTTCGTGCTAAAAGAGTCCGTGTTAAGCGAGGGCCAAGTGTATAAATTTGTATTTTTATACAATTAAGGTTAACTTTACACTACACTGCTCCCTTCAAAAGGTGGAAATTGTTTAGGGTCGAATATAAATTATTACTAAATTATCTATTTATAAATTAGAACTTTTGCTATCTAAGCTGGTCATCAAGATCACTGAAAATCTACTAAAACGATCTTTTAGAAACTAAACTAAAATCGCTCGAATTTTTTTTTTGGATACACAACGTCCGGTCTATAGCCAGAACACACTGTTAATTAGTGAATACTTAAACCATTTACTTTGAATGCATTTTGTATTTTGTAAGCCTTTTATCGAACGCAAGGTTTTACCGTTCTTTATCTGAATCCATCCACCAATATTGGTAACCGCAGTACAATAAAATTTATTAAAGGTTAATTAAATACAACCTCATCATATGTATAAAAAAAAATAAAAAAACTAAAAATTATTCCAAATATGTTTTTTCATATGATGAAACAGAAGGGCTAAAACAGTAACATTTCTAGCTTCTATTAACAATATTGTTGATGGTCTGTTCCATCGATACTTTCAATGATTCAATCGAAAAGTATAAGTTCTAAAAAAGTTTTGGCGCGACACTACACATAAAATTAAAAAAAAAACTTCTTAATAGTATCATTTTAAATATTTGGCTCGACTAAGTTGACTGGAAAGCATAAATCTTAAAATTGAACTTTGGCCGATTCATGATTCTGCTCAAATACAGAAATTAAAATTATTAAAAAAAATTAAATATAATTCACCATTTGTTGTTTGTGCAAATATTTTCTTTTATGAGCATTTCACTGATTAAATTTCTGACGAATCAACGCTTGCCTTATTTTAGTTCAATAAATTTTAAAAGTATTGGCGATTCGTCACCTTTTGGCAGCAGTGCTGCCAACTTTTCAGAGGATGAAAAAGCTGGGATCCGCTTTTGAAAAAAGCTAAAATATGAAAAAAAAAAAACATCCAGAAAAAAATCCATTTTTGTTTTGAGACAAATTCTTATATTATTAACATTAGGAGACAATCGGCGGGAATGGTAATATTTTCCTCCACGGAAGTGCACGATGCATTTTTGCCAATTTGATGGTACGTCAACATCTATTTGCCATTAACAGTTCATACCTGTAAAAATTGATTTGAATTTTGCATCATAAATATCTGTTGCGTTTATTCAAAAATCATGGTCTCAAAATTTGTTTATTGATGTTAGTGCTTTTTAATCTGCGAATTTTTAAACCACTAGCGTCTGAAATCTTGGCCATGCCCAAAATACCGACTGGGTTAATTGACAAATGTGTGGCAATATACAAGGTAAAATCTGCTTTTTTCTTTGTTTTTAATGGCATTTTGTGGCACATTCGTTTTTTTTTCTTTTTGAGTAAAGCAGTTTGTGGCCACTTTATGTTTGTTTGCAAACGCAAATCGCAAAGTTTTGCTACAATACTATGTACAATACAATACTTTTGCAATAACATTTACAGTCATCATTGGGGTCAATGGGTAACCAATCCTTAAACAAAGTATCTCGCATCCAGACCTTTCGTGGTTTTTGCTTGTACTGAACTTTTGACATTCATACATTTTTCCAATTATTCCCAAGCTCGAAATAGCAAAATGTGATACACAAGTTGTGAAATACTTTATTAGAAGTGGAAAAGTTTATTTAAGGCTGACGATCATCGATAACAACTAATTAATCAATTAATTATCGATTTAAATAGTTTCCTTGTTTTATAATTTTCAGAGAAATCAAGAAAGGAAAGAAAAAGCCAGTTAAACTTTTAGCCAGCAGTCAAATTATAGTTCTTCCCGCGTATCACATTCAAAAAGACCCAGATCTGGCAGGAAAACAGCTCAGTTGGCAGCACTGTTCGGTAGTTCGCAAGCAAAGTCAATGTATCCATAAAGAGGAAATTACATCGATATATCGCAAATGATTGGTATATCGATACTATCGACAAGCCCAGATGACCGGCTTATCGATACTATCGATAAATCCATCGATTGTTTGCAAAATTCTAAATTACAGAAGAATAATAACATCAAGTTCGTAAGTGTGTGAGTGACAATTGCAGCCGCTTCGCTCATTTTTGTGTTGATGTGCAAACAACTTCCCGGGCGCACACTAAATCAATGTATTTTTGACCACCGAATGAAAACAACAATATAAAGAACTAGTAAGTTGGATATATACATATGCACTGCAAAAGTAGACGACTGCATTAAGTAAATAACAATACTTACGATTGTAGCCTTCATTAAATGCGGTTGAGGTAGCAATGATAGAAATTTCTAACTTTTGATTGCTAAAGCTGAGACAGATGTCAATTTGTTATATTTTGACCACACAAAAATTATTTTGTTGAACAGTCTGAGTGCCATTTTATAATAATCAATCAAACTCTACAAATGGTAACCAAATGGTAAATGGACACGCAGATAAAGTTTGCTTATACCAAGGTGCATTCCATTGCAAATCAGAGAATTTTATTAAATTATACTTATGTGTATGCTGTTTTTTATGTTCTTTAGACTCCTATTAACAGTACTCACTGTAGAAGGAACAATATTCGTGTATGTTGCAAACTACTGCCAGCAAATGTAGATCTATAGAGTTAACACTGCAAATGTTCATACTTAACATTTTAATAGTTCCATTGGGAGCTATATGATATAGTCATCCGATCTGGCCGATTTTAACATACATATGAACTGCGTGCAGAAAGAATACACATATGTACCAATTTTCTTTACAGCTTTAAAATTGAGAGACTGGTTTGCATAGAAACAGACGAACCGACCGATATGGCTATAATCGGCTCGACTATTGATGCTGAAAAAGAACATACTTGCAAGTATATACTTTATGGGGTCGGTCACGTCTCCTTCAATGTGTTTGTAATCTTCGTAAGAAAACGTAAGATCCTCTGCAAGGCTACAAAAAGTACAAATTACCAAGCAAAACAAGAATTATTTCTACGCCCAATTATGGCTTTTTATATAGATACAATGTTAACTGATAACAAAGGCTGCAGTCGAGCGAGCCGTCTGTTAAAGACCCCGTACTTATTCTAGTGCGAATTTTACCATATAAATAATCAATTTTTGAGTGATTTGTCTTATGGGAGCACCTATATTATATATGTAGTTGTCTAATCCGAACCAACGTTGGTGAGGAAAATTATAATCATGATATACACATAACATGTGAATTTGATTTCGATCGTTTAACTAAAATTATATGTCTTCATACAAATCACAAATTTTCAACAGATTTGTGAGGATGGTTATAATGGTACCATACTCATAATGTATAATCATAGAAATGTGAAATTGGTTTTTCACAATTTGCGGGGACGGTAGGGGGCGTGGCAAAAATGTAAAAGAAACTTGATCTGCCTGATGTGAAGACGGACTTTTCTTCCAAAATTGGGAAGTTCTACCTCTTGTAGTTAACAAGATCCAGGTGTTTATAGGGGCGGCCAGACAGAATGACATCACTGTATATCGTCTCGGCGGTTGGTGCAGATCCAGAATATATATACTTTATTGGGTCGGCCACGCCTTCTGACAAACCTAAAAGACCCCTGTACTCTTATTGAGTGCGTGGTCTAAAAAACAAAATAATTCCTTGACAGGATTCGACCCTGCGACGTTCCATGTAATACATTTTTGTTACATAACAAAATTAATGGAGAGTCTGTGACAAAGTTCGAACCGTAGACCTCAGGGTCCCATAGATAACAAGTAAGAAAGGCTATAGTCAAGTGACTGTAAAAGACCCCGTACTCATTCTAGTGCGCGGTTTTCCATACAAATTCCCAATTTTCGACCGATTAGTCCTATAGGATTTATAGGCTATAGTTATCCGATCCGGACCAAACTTGTTGAGGATAGTTATAGTAGTACCATACACATAATGTGTGAATTTGGTCTCTCCCCCTTGTTAGCTATTAATTCAATCGTGTGTACTTTAAACATAAGTAAGAAAGAGTGGAGGGGTCTATTAAGTTTGGTCAGTATCGACTCGGTTTTAAGTCATTCAATACAAGAATCTTTTTTCTTTTTATTGCCACGCCGACCAGTGGTGTAAACACACATAAATACATATTTATGTGCTTATAATGTTTTTTTTAGACTCCGTACTCTAAAAAAGAGTTGAGGAGTCCATTAGGTTTGTCAGAAGCGAAATGTGCGTAACAGGCAGAAGGAGGCGTGGCCAATTCCCAACGTATATATATTCTTGATCAGCATCAACAGCTAAGACGATATAGCGATGTCCGTCTGTCCGTATGAACACCTGGGTCTTCTAGACTACTAGAGCTAGAGCCACCGAATTTGGAATGAAAGTCCGTCTGTAGTTAACCAGTGCAAGTTTATTTTAAATTGTTGCCACGCCCTCTACCGCGCCCGCAAGTTGTAATAAACTATTTTCAAATCACTATTACTTGGAAACGACTAGAGCTAGAGAGACCATATTCACACATTATGTGTATACTACCAATATAACTTTCTCCACGAAGTTTGGATCGGACAACTATAACCTGTAGCTCCAATGGGACAAATCGGTCAAAAATTGGTGATTTGTATGGAGACATGCATTTTTAGTTGAGCGATCGCAACTTAACTCGCACATTATGTATATCATGATTATAACTATCCTCATCAACTTTGTTTCGGATAAGACAACTATTTATTATAGCTCACATAAGACAAATCAGTCAAATAGCTTATTTGTATTGTAAAATGCCCAATAGAGTGAGTATGGGGTCTTTTACAGTCTGCTCGCTCGACTATAGCCTTTCTTACTTGTTTTAGATAAAACTAAATTAAAGCAAGAAAGAATGCTATAGTCGCTATAGTAGTGAGTTTAATTCAGACGGCTTGTGAAACACAGAAAATTTTCATACAAATTCATATTTACAGCGTATTTTGACCGATCGACCCTATGGGAGCTATACGATATAGTTGTCCGATTTGGATGAAACTTGGTCAGTATGTTTTTATAATTGATAAATATATTCTGTGTGAGTTTCATTAAGATTGCTTGGTCAACGCAAAAGATATTCATATAAATTCATATTTGGAGCGTAAACTTGGTCAGTATATGCACTCCCTGTACTTTCTGTGTAAATTTGGTTTAGATAGCATTGCTAACAAAAAAGTTTTCTATACTAACACATGCTGTTTTTACCTTTGTATGAACATAAAACGTCCTAAAGTGGGCGTGTCAAAAAACAAAAACAAACTTGTACTGCTTGGGCATTTTATCTTTCATTTGCGACCTCTCGGGCCTTTCTAGCTCTTATAGTCTCTGAGATCCTTTTGTTCACACAGACGGACAGCCGAATGGACGGACGGACAGACGGACGGACGGACAGACAGACATGGCTACATCGACTCGGCTAGTCATGCTGATCAAGAATATATATACTTTATGGGGTCTGCCATGTCTCCTTCTCCCTGTTACATACATTCCAACGATTACAATATACCCTTTTACTCTACGAGTAACGGGTGTAAAAATTTAAGATTTATAAAACACAAAACTGTAATTGTGTATGATGATACAGTTTATCCCTTTAAATAAAAAACAAGAAAGAAAAGTACAGTCGAGCAGGCCCGACCGTATAATACTCTCTGCAATTTATATCCTAATATTTTAATAAAATCGGTATTTGAGTATATCAATTGATAGTACTTACAGTAAAACACGTTGAAACAAAAACATCTGTTTGAATGTTTGCACACACATATACGTTTAATATTCTATGTATGCACATACATACATATGTATGTATGTATATGTAATAGAAATACAATTGGTCGGCACGGCCCGCGTCCGCGGGCAGCGCTGCCGCTACACATGCAGCGTAAACGTTCGTTCACATGTTGTATGTTTCTGTCTCGCTTGCACACATGCATTGACATTGCGTTCAATTATTAACTTTGTTACGTGTCTAGTAGAGGTGGGCACGGGCCGGGTTTTCATCGGGTACCCGTGGGCACCCGCGGTTACCCGTGGGTATGGGCTGAAAAATCGAATTTCGGGCGGGTACGGGCGGTTGCGGATTAGACTTGCTTAGTCCGTTTTACCCGAAAAATTAGAAATTATGTTGTTAATTTGCATGAAAGGCGGACAAGGCTATCAAGCGCAAATCTGGATATGCTCCTTTTTTTTATGTAAAAATTTGTAATATTTTGGAAATATTTTTGTAATTTTTAAGGAATAAAATTTGTAATTTTGAAGAAAAAAAGTTCTTAAAAATTTTTTTTTATAATTGTTTCGGGCGGGCGGGTTGGGTGCGGGTATGAAAATTTTTTTAGGCTTTCGGGTACGGGTGAAATTTTAAACTTTTGACCGTGGGCGGATCGGGCCGAGTGCAAAAAAGTCGGCCCGTGCCCACCTCTAGTGTCTAGTTCTTTTGTTTATAGTCCGATTTATCTGCAACTTTCAGGATAGTTTGGCACATTTTGTCTTCAAACGAATCTAAAATTACAATACTGTACGATAAGAACATATGCCTTAAAAATGACATTCAAATTTGAAAACTTTTTATTTCTTTAGTGAAAAGGGGGCGTGGCAGCCAGAAAATTTTAAAGACATTGCATATGCGCTGTCTTTAGGAACCTGTTTAGCAAAATTGTTACTCCTAAGTGTCATAGTTACTGAGCTATTCGCAAAAACATCGATTTTTTTTCGAGGTGTTTCTAGTTTTTTCCTCATTGTGGGCGAATGGGGCGTGGCATCGAAAATAAAATTCTTGTATTGACTGACTAAATATCGAGTCGATACTGACCAAATTCAAACTTGTAGCTCTTACCATCTCTGAAATCTGTTTGTTCATACGGACAGACAGACGGACATGGGTATATCGACCCGGCTTGTGATGCTGATCAACAATATATATACTTTATGGGGTCTGCCACGCCTCCTTCTGCCTGTTACATACTTTTCACAATCCCAATATACTCTCTCTAGCAGAGAGTATAAAAAGTTAAAGGAATTTTTTTTGTAACTTTACTTACCACATATTCAGAAAATTGACATCAATAATCATAATATTTTTCATTCAATTTGATATTTAAGTCCATAATGTCTGAATCACCTTCAGATTCCAAATTTTCGGTTTCGCCTATATTATCATATGTTTGGCGCGATTTTCGGAGATATAATCAGAGTAAACGAATCAATCGCGTCCTTTGGAAATTTAAAATTTTTGTAATGCTTTTGTTATTTTTTTTGAAGACAAAGACTTGACAACAGTGGATAAGATGAATATAATGTCCTGTGGAAAAAATGAGTAATGTTGTTTAATCTGGTATCTATGGAACAAAACTTTATGCACAGTTGGGGACAAGCATATTTATGCATTTATATATAAATTGTACGTTCGCCGAACGCTCTAATTTAGCCCTATGTATATAATGCTCAGAGGATATAGCAATTAATATGATATGGAAATTCCTTAACTTCATAGTTAATTAAGTATATCAAATAACTTTCTCGGATCTGAAAATGATTTTCGTGCGGTATTTCCGTCATTACTGCTACCGCTACAGTTCTGTTTGTTCATCGTATTGTTTGTTGCTCAACTTAATGTTGCATACTGTTCTTTAGTCAGACCGTTTTCAATAAGAAAATCCAATGCCTCAGAAGTCTTTATAGAAGTTGGTTAATTGGCTTCGATTTTCTTTCTTAGCTCACTAATATTTTATTGCTCGTTGTTTTTCGTAAAGCAAAAGTCAGCAGCATGTATAAACAGCTGTGTTCTTTTTGTGTTGCAAGATCATAAGCTAATTTTCTCTTCAGCTGACAGCCTGCTTCTACATAATGAACATTCATACGGCAAATTTAATTTTGCGTGGAGCCATTTAAGCTTATTAAGATTTTGCCCTCAATCCACCATAAATGGTGGATAATGTCTTGAATGTCCGGTAGCTTGTTTCGCATGGTCCTATTTTACATAAGTTCCGAAGCTGTAGAGCTAGTAGTTCCATGAAGTATCATATTGTAGGTTAAAATGAACTTTTGTGGTTCCTTTTTATACCCTTGCAGAGGGTATATTAATTTTGTCACGAAGTTTGTAACGCATTGAAGGAGACATCTCCGACCCCATAAAGTATATATATTCTTGATCAGCATCAACAGGCGAGTCGATATAGCCATGTCCGTCTGTCTGTCCGTCTGTTTCTGTGCAAACTAGTCTCTCAGTTTTAAAGCTATCTTGATGAAACTTTGTACAGATGTGTATTCTCTCTGCAGGCAGATCATTTGTTAAAATCGGCCGGATCGGATGACTATATCATATAGCTTCCATAGGAACAATCGGTTGAAAAAAAATTTTTTTTGGGCTATTTCAACCAAATTAAGCTAATATGCATTTAGTACCAAATCCCATGTGCGAACCAAATTTCATCCGAATCGGACCACTATATCATATAGCTGCCATAGGAAAAATCGGTTGAAAATGATGAAAATGCTTAGTATGAAAATTTTCAGTGTCGATTGAGCGATTTCTACCAAACTCATGCCATAAGCATTTGCTATCATTCCCCAGCTGTTGTCCAAATTTCATTCGGATCGAACTACTATGTCATATAGCTGCCATAGGAACAATCGGTTCAAAGGTTTAGTATGAAAATTTTTAATGTCTATGAGCGGTTTCACTTAAATTCACGCACTACTCCTTTGCTATTATTCCCTATATACTGACCAAATCTCATCTAAATCGGACTACTATATCATAAAGCATCCATAGGAACCACTGGTAACTGAATCCAATGAACGCAACATGCATGACTGCAAGAGTATTTAATCTTCGGCGAGCCGAAGATAACCTTTCTTTCTTGTTTAAGTTGGCTTTACTAAACGCAGCAATCTTAAGTCGTTTGTCTAACGAATAGTTCATGTTCTCCACTCCACCGTTGGTATGCGGCCTATACGGAGGAGTCGTACTCAAAGTAACACCAATAGCTTGATAGAAGTCATTGAAATGAGCGATAATAAACTCGGTACTCGGTATGTCAAGTCTGTCAGGCCTTCGTGGCCTGTTTCTGAAACTCTTTGGCGTAGAACTTCTGGCATCACTAAACCGGTACCTCGCAACAGAATGCGACCTATAGCTCGAAATGGGTAATAACCCCCTTCCATTTACCGTCTTTAAAGTGTGTCACAGCGGACGATATTTCTCGGTCAACAGCGCTTGTTTTTTTTATTTCCAGTATCGAAATTGCCTTTGGTGGAGCACAAGAAACAATCTGACTGATGTTATAGTTACCTCCATAATCGAAAGAATAGCATGACTGAATTTTACAAAGTCTTGATATTAAGTCGGCAATATTTTCCTTTCCAAAGCGATGCACAACATTAAATTTAAACGCCTGTAGTCTCGTTCGATTCTTGCTGAGGGCTTTGATGTTAGTTTGAAAATTCGAGTTAAAATTCGAAACCAGCAACGTAATAGAAATACAGTCCAAAATAACCCGCCGCCAGGCTGGACGCCACTGGACTTGCGTCTGCGATATTTTGAGTGCGTCTGTCTGGATCAAATTTTATGAAAGATCTGGAATACGAGCCAATTCTTTTTCAGGTCTACAAATGCTTTTTTTTTTGTCCACATGACCACACAAATTTGCTATTAGCTTTAAGTAGTGCTCTTAGCGGTTCTGTGACAAGTCGCCAATGAATTTTCCGACGTATGTCGGACATGTCCATGTCCATGTCGAGTTTACGAAAGTTGTTGTTTCCGGCTAAACTCGCTAAGTTCTAGCTGAAGATGGGCATCCTTGAGGTCCAGCCTTAAAAACCAATTCGCGCCCCTGGATTTTGTTATAAAAGTTTCGAAGGTCGGCAGCGGATAATTTTCTCATTGGATAGCCAACCGCATATCGACGCATAGCCTTGTCTCACTGCTTTCCTTGAAATCAATTACAACAGGATATATCCATGCACTCTGACACACAATGAGTAAAAAACTAGAAACACCTCGAAAAAAAATCGATGTTTTTTTAATCTCTGCAAGAGAAAGTATATTGGCTTGTGAAAAGTATGTAACAGGGAGAAGGAGGCATGGCAGACCCAATAAAGTATATATATTTTTGATCAGCATCACAAGCAGAGTCGATATAGCCATGTCCGTCCGTATGAATAAACCGATTTCAGAGATGGTAAGAGCTACATGTTCGAATTTAGTCGCTATCGACTCGAAACTAAGTCAGTCAATACAAGAATCTTTTCTATTCGATGCCACGCCCCATTTGCCCACAATGAGCAAAAAACTAGACACACCTCGTACAAAATCTATGTTTTCAGCAAATAGCTCAGTAACTGTGACACTTAAGAGTACCAATTTTGATATGCAGGTTCCTAGAGACATCCAAAATGCAATGTCATTAAAATTTTTTGGCTGCCACGCCCCCTTTTCTCAAAAGAAATAAAACAATTTTAAAACTTGATTGCCATTTTTAATGCATATGTTCTTATCGTACAGTTTTGTAATTTAAAATTCGTTTGGAGACAAATTAAATGAAACTATCCTCAAAGTTTTAGATAGATCGGACTATAAACAAAAGAGCTAGAACCGTAACAAAGTTTATAGTTGAACGCAATGTCAACGTATGTGTGCAAGCGAGACAAAAACATACAAACATATGAACGAACGTTTACGCTGCTTGTGTAGCAGCAGCGCTGCCCGCGAATGCTGACCGTGCCGACCATTGGTATATGTATTACATAAACACACATACATATGTATGTGTGTGCATACGTATAATGTCGAAGGTAGTATATGTATGTGCATAAGCACTATCAATTGATATTTCCGACTACCGATTTTATTCTACTGTCGGGCGTGCTCGTCCTTTTAATAAGAATAATTATTGATTCAGGCCCATAAACACTATTCGCATTTTCAGCCGCCTGATTTGCTTTTTCGCCGTTTTAGACCAAAAACTGTAAAATTTTGCAACTTTTTTCTTAGCAAGGATTCATTTATGACAGGTGAGCCCTCAAAATTTAAGCAATCATATGCAAAATGTCAAACTAACTGTGATTAATATTAAAACAAGAAGATAGTACAGTCGGGTTCTCCCGACCATAAAATACCCTGTGAGAAGTCCGTAAAGAATGTAAATTGTTAAGACACAATTTTTGCAACCTTTCAAAGAAGATCAAATAAATCAGAATTATTTAGATTGAGCCACTGAAATGAAGGGAAAATATCATCCACGAACAAAACAACTACTTTAAGAATAGCTGAGCAAAGTAACTAGTCGATTAATTAGTATCTCGACGCATGCTCTGTCTCGCTTGCACATGCTGCGAAGTGGCTTCAGAATACAAAATCTAATACGTGAAGGGTACGTGGTGTTAAAGCTTGAAAGCAAACCCGATTTGCATCCTCATGAAAGGAGTCTGTGTCGCAGATGTGGTGTTTCTAGATCACACCGTATTTTCGTACAAATGACTTATTTTCGGACGATTTGGCCTATGAAAGCTATAGGACATTGTTGTCCGGACCAAACTTACTATGAATATTTATAATGGTATCATAATTTTACCGAATTTTACCACCCGTTTCAAATGCAGGCATAAAAATTAAAAAAAAAGTATTATTGTTTAAAAATTATTTAGTTGTCTTTGTATCAAAGGTAATTGAAACAAATTTAATGATTTGTTTAGAACTTATCTTTTTCCACATTTTTCACAATATATTGTTCAATCACGGCAAATAGACAGAACAAGGGCTGCAGTCTCAATAAAAACATATTGTGAAACCGATAAACGCATTGTGAGCTCTGAGTATTTTTCGATGACCGCAACAGTGCCACTTTTTAAAACACAGTTAATGCATTTATTTTAAAATAAACAACTTATTAAATAAATAAATTATATATTATAAAATAAATCCAAAATTATTTATGGAAATGCATAAACCAGTTCTAAAATGTTTGGTAGCAAAAAAAAATAATTTTATAATAACGTTGGATGGTGGTTGGTTGGTGATTTTGGATTTTGGTTATCATGGACTTGTAAAAATTCCATCCAACAATTTTATATACATTTTGTTTTTTGCTAAAAATATTGAAATGATTTAAGGCCCCAATTACTTGTTAATTGTTCCTCAGAAGCATTATTTTAACTTTATTATATTAAACTGTTTACGATTTAAAAATTGATAGTAAACTCAATATGTGCATACATATTATTATTGTTATAAATTAAAAAAAAGCATTTGCTCATTTGGGCAATTCACATTGGCAAAACGTGAAATTCTTACTGAGAATTTCCCGTTGACTGAGGGTACAGCAGTGGACTTTTACCACAGCTGAAAATGATGCTGTTTTTTTACTGACTTTCGTTTAAATGTTTTTTTTTTTTTAAATGTGTACGCGAAAAAACCACCACAGTGAGAAATAATTAAATTTTTCCTCGAGGGTTTTTCTGTCTGCATTTTTTGTATGATCTTTATTAATACTTTGCGTTAGAAATAAAGCAAATTGTGTTGGTAAATTGGAGTTTTAATATAAATGTAAAGAGTTTTATTAATGTTTTCATCAAAAGGTTAAATCTAAAATATTCAGCTAAGGTTAGGTTATTTGGCTGTTGGTATAGAAAAACACCAGCATACATGAGCCATGAGTCGACTTGTGGTACCAGAGTGATTCAGGTTAGGAAACTACAAAAAAAATGCGGTTGTAATCAGGTTAGCGTATCACGCTCATAATGGTTCCATTCTGTGGCACGGATGTATCTCGGGAACTGGTTTGGTTGCAGTTTGGATATCTCTGATAGGTTGTTTAAAAGGTACGCCCCCAGGAATCGATGTCTATGTTGGCTAAGGGCTGGGCAATGGCAGAAGAAGTGAGCCACTGTTTCTTCTTTCTCTTCTTTGCCACAACTTCTGCAGTAGTCGTGGAAGCCAACAGACAGTCTGGAGGCATGAGCTCCTATTGGCCTGTCTCCAGTAATTAATTGGTTCTGCGAACAAGTTGGCCAAGTGAGGCAGAAAATTCTACATCTAGGTGTGGGTTTCCACCTTGAGTCGGCAAGTTGCTCGAAGTATTCTTCGATCATGAGTCTGCAAGTCGCCATTGGCATGGATATTTGTTCTTTCTCGCTGTCAAGAACGGGCAAAAAGTAAGGTAAATTTTTAATTCAAACATCGTGGGCTTAACATATCGGGCTAGTTATTTGTTTTTTAAATTGGCAGGAGTGTTAATAACATCTGGGCATAATTTCATGTCAATGTTATTATCAGTAATATATTAACGCTTGTGTTTACCAAACGACCAAGAGTGCATTTTTCGATTTTGTCAATGTCTGATTTTATTGAACAGAGAAGTGTCATCAAATTTTGTTTGCGGGATGAAATTTCGGCTGCGGAAACGTTCAGGATGTTGCTGAAGGCCTTTGGTGATGCTACCATGTCACAGAAAAATGTTTATAAGTGGTACAAAGACTTTTAAGAAGGTCGAGAACGTGTTGATGACTTGGAGCGCTCCGGACGACCATCGACGTCAACAGATGAGCAGCACGTCAATAAAGTGAACGAATTAGTGCTCAAAAATCGTGGGTTGACAGTTGAAGACCTTACTGAATATTAGAAGGATCTGTGAAAACCATTTTGAAAGACCATATGGGCCAACAACTCTTGGTTTTTGTATCACGCCAGATTTGGCTCCGTGTGATTTCTGGCTATTCTTAAGACTCAAAAGACCACTCCGAGGCACACGTTTCAAGTCGATTGAGGAGATAGAAGCTAAATCGAAGAAGGCACTAATGTCTATACCGAAAAGGGACTATTTGGCATGTTTCGAGGGGGAAGGAATTGATTTACAAGAATGAATAAAGATTTTTAATTTTACAAACAAATTCACCTTACTTTTTGCCCACAGTAGTACTCTCTATGCCGCTGTGACCAGGGACCCATATGAGGTGTAGATCAAATTGTTCAGTTATCTCCATTACAGATCAGCAAAATCCGTTTAGTATGCATGAATTATTTGATACAGACCCCAGTGAGTTGAGGGTTGCCTGACCGTCTGACAGAATAGTCGATTTTATGAATGTGAAATGTGGGAGTTCCGACAGAATATTGGAATGCCCCAATCTGTTCGAGAGAGATTAGCTTCTCTAATCCTGTGCACTCAAAGAATGGCTATTCCTGCATGTAATGAGACCTTCCGTACTCTATCTTCTATTGTAGTATAAGCCTAGATACTTAATTTTATCATTTGGCTTAAGTGTTTCCCCGCGCAAAGAGGGAAGTATAAGAGGTGGAATTTTGTCCTTGTTAGTTCAGTTTTTCTGGGGCTTACCTCTAGTCCATTCGTCGTGGCCCAATTGGATAGGAAGAGAAGAGAAGAAAGTCATAGAGGGTCTGAGGAAACTTGCCAGAGAATATAATAGCAACGTCGCACACTGGGGAAGCGTGCCGAAAAGCGTGGTAAAAATCATTTTTGTGATGGTATCGTTTGGGAAAAAGAAAAATTGGGTTTGGTTAAGAAATTATCATTGTTGATAGATCCAAAATATTTTTGAAATCGGTTGAAAATTGATGCTGGAGCCTTTTCGCTTAATAACTATTTATTCCAGAAAAGTTTAAAAAATATACTATTATACTCTCTGCAAGAGAGAGTATATTGTGTTTGTGAAAAGTATGTAACAGGCAGAAGGAGGCGTGGCAGACCCCATAAAGTATATATATTCTTGATCAGCATCACAAGCCGAGTCGATATAGCCATGTCCGTCTGTCCGTCTGTCTGTCTGTCCGTCTGTCCGTCTGTCCGTCTGTCTGTCTGTCCGTATGAACAAACAGATTTCAGAGATGGTAAGAGCTACAAGTTTGAATTTGGTCTCTATCGACTCGATATTAAGTCAGTCAATACAAGAATCTTTTTTTTTTCGATGCCACGCCCCGTTCGCCCACAATGAGCAAAAAACTAGAAACACCTCGCAAAAAATTGATGTTTTAGGCGAATATCTCAGTAACTGTGGCACTTAGGAAAACCAATTTTGGTATGTAGGTTCCTTGAGACGGTATAATTGTATTGTCATCAAAAATTTTGGACTGCCACGCCCCCCTTTTCTCACAAGAAATAAGATAATTTGCAAACTTCAATGCCGATTTTAAGGCATATATTCTTATCGTACAGTATTGTTATTTCACATTCGTTTGAAGACAAAATACATTAAACTATCCTGAAAGTTGCATCTAAATCGGACAATAAACAAAAGAGCTAGACATGTAAGAAAGTTGATAATTGAACGCAATGCCAATGCATGTGTGCGAGCGAGATAGAAACATACAAACATGTGAGCGAACGTTTTCGCTGCTTGCTAGCGGCAGCGCTGCCCGCGAATGCTGGCCGTGCCAACCAATTGTGTATGTATTACATATTCACACATACATATGCATGTGTATACATACAATCAGATGTTTTTGTTTCAACGTGTTTTGTTGCAAGTATCAATTGATATACCCGGATATCGATTTTATTAAGATGATCGGGAATAAAATGCAGAGAGTATTCTACGGTCGGGCGTGCTCGACTGTACTTTTCTTTCTTGTTTTTGGGCTATTTTTATACTCTCTGCAAGAGAGAGTATATTGGGTTTGTGCAAAAAAAAAAGTATGTAACAAGCAGAAGGAGGCGTGGCAGACCCCATAAAGTATATATATTCTTGATCAGCATCACAAGCCGAGTCGATATAGCCATGTCCGTTTGTCTGTCCGTCTGTCCGTATGAACAAACAGATTGCAGAGATGGTAAGAGCTACAAGTTTGAATTTGGTCTCTATCGACTCGATATTAAGTCAGTCAATACAAGAATCTTTTTTTTTTTCGATGCCACGCCCCGTTCGCCCACAATGTGCAAAAAACTAGAAACACCTCGTAAAAAATTGATGTTTTAGGTGAATATCTCAGTAACTATGGCACTTAGGAACACCAATTTTGGTGTGAAGGTTTCTAGTCAAGACATTAATATAATGTCATTAAAATTTTTGGCTGCCACGCCCCCTTTTCTCACAAGAAATAAAATAATTTGCAAACTTCAATGCCGATTTTAAGGCATATGTTCTTATCGTACAGTCTTGTAATTTCAAATTCGTTTGGAGACAAAATATATTAAACTATCCTGAAAGTTGCATATAAATCGGACAATAAACAAAAGAGCCAGACATGTAAGAAAGTTAATAATTGAACACAATATCAATGCACGTGTGCAAGCGAGACAGAAACATACAAACATGTGAGCGAACGTTTTCGCTGCTTTTTAGCTGCAGCGCTGCCCGCGAATGCTGGCTGTGCCGACTAATTGTGTATGTATTACATATACACACATACATTTGTATGTGCATTCATATAATATCAAATGTATATGTGTGTGTATACATACAATCAGATGTTTTTGTTTCGACGTGTTTTGTTGCATGTACCACTTGATATTCTCGGATACCGACTTTATTAAAATGATCGGAAATAAAATGCAGAGAGTATTCTACGGTCGGGCGTGCTCGACTGTACTTTTCTTTCTTGTTTAAGCTTAAGTTAGACATATCTTCTAAAGTTCATCCAAGGTCAAAGTAAAACTAAATACTAATGGTAGAAGTAACGTTCCCCTAATATATCTGTATAATTTCCTCTGCCTGAACTTTCCCGTTTAGAATAAAGAGTCATAAATCAAATGCAATCTCGCGCTAAAAATGCGCGGCTGAGATATGAAAGAAGAGCGCCAGCAAACATGGTTATTTCCGTCATACTCATACCGTTTGACTTAAAAATGGCGACTTAGTTACCCTTACAAATGTTATTTTGTAAGAGTTTTACCCGTCTTTAGTCATTTTGGAAATAGGTAGCTGAAGAAATTGTGCTTTTAATTAAACAAAAAAGTATTTCAAATTTGGATGATTCCATGAGTATGATTTCTCAGCTGTATTGTAAAATGGAGTACTCAAAGTTTATTTTAAAACTATCCTATTCGCTTCCAGGAGAAATACGGAACGAAAGCGCATCTCGTCCATTGAATCGATTATACACGTGCGATCCCAAGAGGATTTGGAAGAAAATAGTTGCAGCTCCGATATGTTAGGATTATTAGATATGCTTATGTTGATGGTTACTTAAAGAAAAAGCCATCACGCAATGTTATTTAGCAAAAATGCATTAAAGAAATTCTCAACTTGACTTCGTTCTTCTTATTTCATTCCTCACTTTAAAGGGGTAAGGTATAAATTGTTTTATGGATCTTTTTTATACTCTCTGCAAGAGAGAGTATATTGGGTTTGTGAAAAGTATGTTACAGGCAGAAGGAGACGTGGCAGACCCCATAAAGTATATATATTCTCGATCTGTCTGTCCGTCTGTCTGTCCGTATGAACAAACAGATCTCAGCGATGGTAAGAGCTACAAGTTCGAATTTAGTCATTATCGACTCGATATTAAGTCAGTCAATACAAGAATCTTTTTTTTTTCCGATGCCACTCCCCGTTCGCCCACAATGAGCAAAAAACTAGACACACTCGTAAAAAATTTATGTTTTAGGCGAACATCTCAGTAATTATGGCACTTAGGAACACCAATTTTGGTATGCAGGTTCCTAGAGACGGCATAAATGCATTGTCATTACAAATTTTGGACTGCCACGCCCCCTTTTTCCACAAGAAATAAAATAATTTTCAAACTTCAATGCCGATTTTAAGGCATATGTTCCTATCATACAGTATTGTTATATCACATTCAATTGAAGACAAATTATATCAAACTATCCTGAAAGTTGCATATAAATCGGACAATAAACAAAAGAGCTAGCCACGTAACAAAGTTTATAATTGAACGCAATGTCAATGCATGTGTGCAAGCGAGATAGAAACATGCAAGCATGTGAAGGAACGTTTTCGCTGCTTATGTGGCGGCAGCGCTGCCGCTACACAAGCAGCGAAAACGTTCGTTCATATGCTTATATGTTTTTGTCTCGCTCATTCTCCATGTTACATACTTTTCACAAATCCAATATACTCTTTTTTGCAGAGAGAAAAAAAGTGCATGGCCAACAATTTACGTTTGCATTCTTTGCTACAGCAATCCTTGTGGATTGCCACCTCCACAGGTGAATTGCCACTTTCCAAGTTCTGATTATATTTTGAGACGCTTATAGCTCTGGAAGTAATAACACAGGGCTTTTCCTGAAAGTTCCCTTCGGCCCACTTGATGATGATACACTCAAAAGACTTTTCTCATGATTACTAGCATTCAAAGAGGTCTATGTTGTTATCCGGATTGTTTCCAATCGAGAGAAGTAATAGGCGCAGGTAATTCCATCTCTTTGACACGGTCTGTTTCTTGAAGAAGTATTCATATAGATTTGTATCATTTTTAAAAGCTAAATTGACAACCCCTTTTGGAACTCCATTTGAGTCTGAAGCTTTGTCTGTTTAAAGATATTCAGCTGCTTCAAGGATTTTAGCCAGATCAGTGAATATATTTATTCCTTTTTTCTCTGCATTCGTAACGTTGTCCCTGTGGTGCTTTGGAAACAGATTTACCACTATGTTACTTAGCTGGTTCAGGTCCGTTGGCACTTGGTATCTTTTCAATTTCCTCAAGATCACATTGTAAGCTGTCCCAAATCTGCAACAATGAACCACTTCTTTCATTTTGCCGATAATTTGAGTGAGTATTGCTTGGGTTAGTATTTACTCGAAAACTATCTTGCAGCTGCGTAAAACCAGCCACCCTCTTACTCGTTTTTGGTAAAGTAAAGAGACAGTACTAAACCGTCTTGCTGTTTACCACTGTTTCGTTACTGGCATCGCAGTCAATTTGAAAACTCGTCGGCGTTCTCGCTGGCATCATTACGCGAAAAACATAGTTGTTTAATATGTCTTCGGACCTTTTCTGATTCTGGATATACAGTGTATCACATTAATATTCGGTTTTTCTTTTATTCAACTTTCATCATTGAATAAACTTACAAATCTAGGCATAATCAAAAAATTTCAAATTATTTAATAAAGCCCAGAATGTCACCTTTCCATTGATGTGCATATGAGGTTATTAAGTATAACACATAAATATATATATTTAATTAAAAGTTACAACCTCTGAATTTAGCCTTACTTTAATATTCGGTTTTACTTATATATTTTTAAGGAACGAGTGTTTACCTAAAGAAAAAAATTATTTTAATATTTTTTTAGTACCCATTGTTGTTTATTGTGTCCCATACGCGTTTTGGGATATTGTTTATAACTTTTTTAGTGCGTTCATCACCTATTTTTGGCGCATTTCTCCTGGAGCCCAGCCTTGATATCTACTGAGGACAATTTTGGCGTTTTGTGAAAGCGCCGGTTCAACTCACTCCACAAATTCTCTATTGGATTGAGATCAGGTGATTAGGACGAAGTTTCCATTACATTTAGGTGGTCGTATAGGATCCAAAATCTTATTTTGTGGGCTTTATGTATTGGGACATTGTCTTGGTAAAGCTTAAACGTTTGGAGAATGTCCATTTTATCCACCCACTGTCTTATTTTTTTTTTTTATAACGTGTAGATAGGAATCTTGTATCATTATCCCATCGATTGATATCAGATTCTCTGTTCCGTTGGTGGAACTACATCCCCAGACCATGACGTGACTTCCGCCATGCTTTACTGTTAGCCTTAAAAATCTTTATTCCGAGGTCCGAATTGTGTTGACACCTTATAATCGTTGTCATATCGCTCCGAAACATATTCAATTTTCTCTCGTCCGGGTTGTGACGTCATCCCACCAGGTTTGATCCTTATTGGAGCACTCCTGGGCAAATTTTTCCGTCAACTTGTGATCCCATTCGCAGATCACTAATTTCCTTAGTGCAATTCGGCCGTTGTAGCCTTCTCTAATGATTGTGCGCCTTATTATCTGCGCTGAAACGAACATTCCATTCTCGGCAAAGAGTTCAGCTATCAATTCCGGAACACTTCGTCGAGGATTTGCCTTCAACTTCCTCACCATTCTGGACTTTTCCCGTTCAGTCAGTTTTCTAGGTTGCCCATTTTGTTTAAAAAACGCGATCCTGCCTTCATTTCGGAATCTCCAAACAATATTAACAACAGTGTTCGGTTTCATCTCAAGAATTTGAGCAATGTCAGAGAATGTCCTGCCCTCCAAATGCAACTGAGGATGATTTTTCGCTGCTCCAACGATGAATTTTTTTTGTTTCCAGCCTATTTCAAACTGTACCCAGACAATGCAATATTGGCGTGGGTTTCTTCCTGAATAATGGATGCCATATGTCTCTTTTTCCGGGAGAACAGTTTTTTGCACTATTTGAGGCTTTTCGGAGTTGCCACATGGTTCTTTTAATCTGACTACGCCAAAAAACCGAATATTAAAGTAAGGCTAAATTCAGAGGTTGTCACTTTTAATTAAATATATATATTTATGTGTTATACTTAATAACCTCATATGCACATCAATGGAAAGGTGACATTCTGGGCTTTATTAAATAATTTGAAATTTTTTGATTATGCCTAGATTTGTAAGTTTATTCAATGATGAAAGTTGAATAAAAGAAAAACCGAATATTAATGTGATACACTGTATCTTTCATGTTAATTCGCCTCGTTTCGTTCGAGAATTGCTATTTCAATGCAATTAAAACGCACAATCTGCATTAGCTGGTGCGATAAATGATTTAAGTAAAGCTAAAGAAGGTCAATTTTTAACCACTGTTGGTCATAAACGTACAGCGGACATCCTTCACTGAACGAATGATCCGTTTTTTTCGATTCGTCTCTGGCACAGAGTAGGCTGAAGAAATTTCACCGCATTTTAAGCACTTTTTTAATACGTCATGCTGACTTCTACGTCGCGCAGCAGTAGGGCAGCGGGCCAAAAAATTTTGCAAAAATCATATCTTTTGAACCAATAAAGATATTTGAAAAATTTAAAAAGAAGTCATTAAAAAACTTATTAAGCTATAAAATGAATGTTTGAACAGTGTGTTCGGTCAACAGGGTGCTTCAAAATGTAAGGTCAAAGTTCACTAATGTTTCTGCTCATATTAGACATATAAAATAAAAATTAATACAATTTTTTATCACAAACTATTGTTTTTAATCTTATTTTTATATTGGTACCACATTTTATTATGTTTAAGACAAATTTCTGAACAAATTTACTTAATGCCGCGGCGTGTCCTACATCCAGGCACTTCAATCATATGCGTCTGAATAAGCTTGAGGACCTACAGTGTAACGTCTCAGCTGTTTCCAATAATGAAGTTCGATATGACCTTAACAGCTTATTGCAATTTTTTGTAGCCCCAGCAGCAGTGAGAGGTACATATGTCGAGTTTCGTGAATTTTTTTTTAATACTACTGCAGTTCATTTATTGTCTGCACGGAGAAAATGATTTTTTTTGACAATCAGTAGCATACTCGTTTTTAACTATGACAGTGTCTGATTGGTCTCTGTCTACGTGCTGGCTTCGCCTTTGATATGACTGTCTGCCGTTTTTCTTCCTCATTTCCTGAGATGCAGAAGAGTAGACGGACATGTGGTCGTTCACTTTCCTTGTGCGGTTGTTTGTTTAATCACTTGAAGCTGAAAATCCATGTACAGCAGGATCATGTCCGTACACTCGTGTGTACAAAAAAAATCAATACAGTAATTTGACATATTAATGGTAAAGCCTTGACCGGACTGAGACTTAAACCTTCGCCCTCTGAAAATGTACGCATTGGTCCACTATCCCGCTAGTACGAAGATAGTTCTCACTACTATCTGCTCAGCTAATGTGCATATAAATTTGGTTCCAAATAACAATAAAATAATTTAAAATTTGTGCTTTTCAGTGTTTCTAGATCTTACCATCTCTAAGATATCAGCATTCATACGGACGGACAGGCGGCCATGGCTATATTAACTCCGCTATTTATGGTGATTGAGCCACCTTTTGACTGTTTCATAAAACAGACAAAGCATTTGAACAATTTAATATACAGTGTATAAGCGTATTACCTTTAAGTTCCAGAATAATCATATTACTCTTTAAAATTCTTTTTTAATATTTTTAGACATATTATATGTACATTAGCTCAACTACCCGCAACAAGAGTTCTTAATAGTAGGGGTACGGTCAATTATACTTTTATATGCGAAGTTTGAATTCAGTCTTCTAGTCAAACTTTTCATTTAAAATCTTTTTAATTATCGTAATAAGTAATTCATTAGCTGATTCGAACGACAAAATTAAATAAACTCGGGGTATCCTATAGTTGGAAGATTCCGCTTGTTCTGTATTTCTGGCTTAAATATTAAATGTTTGTTTAGTTTAAAGATTTCCGATATTTAATGAATCGAGTGCTGGCTGTATACGTGGATATGTTGCTTGTTTTTCTGACGGGGTGAATAGAGAATGCTAATGTCTTGAAAATATATGAAACAGCATTTGCAGTTAGTACTGCTTTGATTTGTACGAAGTAATCATCTCATTAACGTTAAGAATTATATTTAATTAATCTTTGTAGAATGCATTTCGATTAAATGTAGTGCAGTAGTGTTTTCTTCTTCTGCCTAGTATATTACTTATTATAATCTCTGCAAGAGTATATTGGGTTTGTGAAAAGTATGTAACAGGCAGAAGGAGGAGTGGCCGTTCCCATAAAGTATATATATTCTTGATCAGCACAAGCCGAGTCGGTATAGCCATGTCCGTATGAACAAACAGTTTTTAGAGGTAGTAACATTTACAAGTTCGAATTAAATCAGTACCAACTCGAAATTAAGTCAGTGAATTCTTTATTTTTTTTGATGCACCACTCCATTTGCTCACAATGAGCCAAAAACTGGACACACCTCAAAAATTTTAGGCTGCCACGCCCCCTTTTTTCAAGGGAAATACAAACTTTTTCAAACATGTCATTTTTAAGGCATATGTTCTTATCTTACAGTATTGTAATTTGAAATTCGTTAGGAGACAAATTATTTAAAACTAACCTGAAAGTTGCTTATAAACTATAAACAATAGAGCTAGAGATGTAACAAAGTTGATAATTAAACGCAATGGCAATGCATGTGTGCAAGCAAGACAGAAACATTAAAGCATGTAAACAAACGTTTATACTGCTTGTGTCGCGGCAGCACTGTCCACGGACTCGGGCATTTTCCGTATTGCCTATTTAAATGTGATCGAATAAATGATCTACACTTTTCAACTGACCGAAAAGATTAAAAATGCACATACTCGCGAGTACTTGGAAGTACAAAGTATACCCAAAAGAAGTAACATATCTAGTATATTCGTTTGTCGTTCTCACTTGTTTCGTTTGGTTCGCTTTTGTCGCCGATTATATTTGCTTGGATTTATGCGTGAAAGAATGGAAAAACAGAATACTTCGGGATTTTGTATTTTGTTTCATTTGTTTCCAAGCAATTTTTAGGTACCAAATATATGAAAACTTGTAAGTATTTGGAAGACTGCCGCGAACGAGTGTGCTTGTGCAGGCTCCTAGTATGTATGTTTCTGTCTTGCTTGGCCTGCAAATTTAAAAATGGTTTTATTTCTTTTAAGAACAGTGGGCGTGGCAGACTAACATTTTTAGTATCATTGCATTTATGCCTTCACTAGGAATCACTAGAATTGGTATGCCTAGGTGTAATAGTTACTAAGATTTTTGCCAAAAACATCTATTTTTTTTTTAGTTGTGTCTAGTTTTCGAAAAAAAAAGATTCCTGTATTGACTAAATATCGAGTTGATCCTAAGTAATTTCCTTGTAGCAATTACCATCTCTGAAATCTGTTTATACGGACGGACAGACAAGCGTGGCTATATCGACTTGTCTTGTGAAGCTGATCAAGAATATATATACTTTATCTATACATACTTTTCACAAACCCAATATGCTCTTGCAGAGAGTATAAAAAGACATACTTATGTAGTAAGCAAATAGAACAACACGTCTGTACACACAGGACCAATTGGAATGCTAAGAAATAAATGCTTAACTAAAGTAAGGTATAGTAAATATAAGACAATATACATAGAGCTTCGGATATATAAATATAATCTAAATAAATTAATTTATTATATATATGTATTATTTTCATTTCTGATTCTTAATATTTAATTTAGGTATTTATTAGTCCAAAGTTATTTATTTATTAACTGGTTAGCCTTATTAAACATATATTATTTATTTATGTGTTTCGTTTTGTACTGAATTGATTGTTAAATTATATTACTTGTTTTCTCGTGAACAGGTTTGCGTTTTATACTCTAAATGTTTATATAAGAAATGGCAAGAGCCGGTGATGGGAAAATGGGTACACTACACTTCTTAAGCCCCGAAACATAGAAGGCTCCAGGGAGAATGATAGTCCACACTCAGGATATGAGACAGTGACCTGACTTATGTGAAACTCCAAGCATATATTTTATCGTATCACATCACCCAGCAGGATATAAAGCACGGCTTTTTTGGTGGTAATGTATGGCATTAACAATCTTCTGTGGCTAATTGAGATACGAGGAGATTGAGGTACATTAGTCTGATGACAGCATCGGACAGAAGGCTGAAACAGTTATTGACCTGTCCCAAGTATGTGTGAATTTTTGTCATAAAAAGCGAAACCGGGTGCAAATCTTCACTTGGAGTTGCATGCCGGACGGGGAAGAAGAATTTAATTTCAAATTAAATTGGAAATTGTTGTATACTTTTCTGACCAGCTGTAGTCGAGTATGAAGTGTGTCAGTATACTGCGATGATTATCGCATCCCGGTATTTAAGAATAGGTCAATAAGTACTACAACTATACAATAGGCACAACTCATTTTAACTAAAATACACAAGAGTGATAATTGAGAGAGCACACCGAGTTTTTTTTGTTACTCACTTCATTATTTTATTTGTTTTTGGCCTCCTCATATGATTGTTTACGAGCTCAGACAGAAAAATCAAACTCATTCCATTCGTGTCAGCCTTCCGACTCATGGCTCGACTCAAGCCCCCCCAGTCATGGCCTCAAAAAACTAGACCCCGACCAACTTTTCATTCAGTACCAGAATATAAGGGGTCTTGGGTCTAAGTTAACTCAGTTATATCAGAATAGTTCTTCTTTTGATTCTGATATTATGGCATGTTTAGAAACTTGGCTTAATAATACGTATCCGATAATAAAACAATGTCATCTTATTATAATATCTTTACGCGATCGACTTAATCGACGCGGTGGGAGTTCTTATTTCAGTAAAATCCTCCTTTAATGATGAAAAAATAGATGTTTCGTCATTTGCCCCATATATAACTTGCTCATATATACTACCATCCTCTGAAATGTTAATCTATTTGTATCATTTCAATTCCATCATGGAAATATTTAGCCAAAATTCGTGATTGTAATTTCTTTGTGGTTTTTGGGGATTTTAACTTTCCAAACGTTTCCTGGACGTTTTCAGACAAGTTGAAATATTTAGTACGCACACCTAATAATGACTTTTCAGATGGTCTGATTGATCTTCCATTTTTATACTCTCTGCAAGAGTATATTAGGTTTGTGAAAAGTATGTATCAGTCAGAAGGAGGCGTGGCAGACCCCATAAAGTATACATATTCTTGATCAGCATCACAAGCCGAGTCGATGTAGTCATGTCCGTCTGTCTGTCTCTCCGTATGAACAAACAGATTTCAGAGATGGTAACAGCTACAGCTAAATTTAGTCACTATCGACTCGATATTAAGTCAGTCAATACAAGAATCTTTTTCGATGCCACGCCCCATTCGCCCACAATGAGCAAGAAACTAGACACACCTCGTAAAATATTGATGTTTTAGGCGAATAGCTCAGTAACTATGGCATTTAGGAACACTAATTTTGGTATGCAGGTTCCTGGAGATGGCATAAATGCATTGTCATTACAAATTTTGGACTGCCACGCCCCCTTTTCCCACAAGAAATAAAATAATTTTCAAACTTCAATGCCGATTATAAGGCATATGTATGTTCTTATCGTACAGTATTGTAATTTCAAATTCGTTTGAAGACAAAATATATCAAACTATCCTGAAAGTTGCATATAAATCGGACAATAAACAAAAGAGCTAGACACGTAACAAACTTTATAATTAAACGCCATTTCAATGCATGTGTGCAAGCGAGATAGAAACATACAAACATGTGAGTGAATGTTTTCGCTGCTTGTGTAGCGGCAGCGCTGCCCGCGAATGCTGGCCGTGCCGACGAATGCATTGGTATATGTATTACATATACACACATACGTATGTATGCATGTGCATGCATAGAATGTCTAACGTTTATGTATATGCATACATACAAACATATGTTTTTGTTTTAACGTGTTTTATTGCAAGCTCTCAATTGAAATTCCCGGATACCGATTTTATTAAAATGATCGGGAATAAAATTCAGAGAGTATTCTATGGTCAGGCGTGCTCGACTGTACTTTTCGTTCTTGTTTTCAAATCAATCATATATGGGTATTTCCAGGATCGAGAACGCGACATTTGTACGTCTTTACATGTTAAAAACAACCCAAAAGTTGGCATTTTAAAAAAACTTTTTATACGTGTTTATAACATTTTATTTACACAATTGCCGTTTTCGAGTTATAAATAATAAACAATGCATCGCGAACGCGACAAAAAATGGAAGTCTTGTTTGAGTTTGTCTTGATAAATGGGAAAGTTTGCGAATTTTGGCAAGTTGTTTGATAGGAAATTGTTTTAAACGGTAACTTAATATTGTAGTTTGCCATTATAGAAAAAATTTTAATCTGTTACTGCTTTTTTTTTGTTTTTTACAAGTTTTATAAAAAATTTGTAACGTGACATGGCGAACGTGACAAGATTCTACTCAGTTGGTGAAAGAAAATTTTTCATTAAGTTTTATTTAAAAAAAAACCAAAAATATAACTTTAACTTAATATATAACAATTATATACTAATTATAATAAGGAATACTTGTTTTATAAACGAAAAAATATTAGCAAATATATTTTTGAAGCGTTTGATTACAACCATAAGGTTCAACAACGTTTTCTTGTTGATTTGGTGTGTTCTTAAGTATTTCCTGTGGTTTTGCTGCCGGATTCTATCTATTTTCCCGCTCACTTTCCAAAAGCCTCCAATTTTTTATTTTTTAAATATTTCGATTTTGCTCGCCATATTCTCATTCATGTTGCAGCATTGTCGATGTATTTTTGGCGTGTTAATTTTTCTAGATACTGTCGTAATGCTTCTTTATTGCTATTTTTATTCATCATAAGCTTATATGAACAAAAAACAATAATTTTTTCCTAAAGAGTCAAACTTGGGATGGCGAACGTGACAAACTTTTAAATCCAATAAAAATTTTCTCAGAAGCGGTAGCACATTTCTGTTTCTTTTTTTGAGTTAAATGCGATTAACTTTCTTTGCATATAAATTTTCATCTACTTGGTTCGATTAGAAGTGCAGTACTGACGAAAAAAGCAGTTTTTTGCTCGCGAACGTGACAAAGAAAAAGCAGGTGAATGAAAATCAAAAATTTACCGTTTATCGATACTTGCCTCATCTATTTTTCTATTCTCGCATTAGTTTGCTGTTGTTACTAAAATCTCGAAAGAAGATTGCAACCAAAAAACGAATGTATAATAAATAACAACAAATAACAAAACCTGCAGTAAAAGTAACCCAAAATGGAAAAAACATTTTTGTAACTTTCTCTGCAAATATTTCAAAACAGCTACAAAAATATGCTGTAAACTTGTTAAATTCTTTTAATTTATATATTTCTTAAACATTTTAAAAGATGAAATGATTTGTTTAACAACTTTTAATTTTTTCGTCGTTGTGGACCATTTTCTGGAAATGCCCATATCTAATCGTCTAAACCGGATGCTGGATCTTATCTTCGTTAATTGTCCATGCAGTGCCGTGGTCACTTGATCTACTCCTGTACCTGAGGATTCTTTTTACCCTACTCTTCAACTTTCCCTGTCCATTACCAACTTAACCCATTCATCTCCATCTTCCTCTTCCAAGTCGCGCATTTGCTTTTGCAAAGGGATTTTCCCTGCTAAATCAATTGAATTTTGCTACTGACTGGTCTTTACAGCACGAATGCAGTGTTGCCATATTATCTTATTTTAAGCTAGATTTAGCTTGTTTTAAAATCAAATAGCTTGCAAAATATTTGAAATGCTTATAGCTTAAACTCTAGCTTATTTCAAATTTCATTTAGCTTTTTTCGGCTTAAAAATAATTTAGAGTTTATTTTTTGATTGTATTGTAAGTTTTGGCCAATTTAATCGATAACTAGGACAAAAAATCATATTTTTTGTTCGTATTTTGGTCATTTCTTACTTATAAGATTCGTTTTTGAACATGAGAAAAATGCCGAAAGTTTTTTACAAGCAAAATTTCCGCGATTTGCGGTTAAATTTCGAGTGGTTAAATTTGCAAGTGTGGCACAATCTAACAAAATACCTTTCGTTAGAAAGATCACCAAAACAGAGGAGTAGGAGACTGTACTTTGTTTGTACATTGCGAAACACTCGGCCATAGCACCTATTGACCATTTGTCCCAACTTTGTGTCAAACAGTTTAAAGCGTGCAACGCCGCTCCCAACAAATATTTTACACTAATAAAAACATCCGTCAAGTATATGGACTCGAATGATGAAGCTGATGGAATCAATTCAGTACTGTAATATATATAATATATATACAGTAGGGAGCAAAAGTGTTTCGCGGACAATTTTGGCTGTTATCCTCGGGTCCCCATCTTGCTGAGAAACGATTTCCCTTACGGGTTATGCACACTTGTCTAGAAAATTGGGTAGATAGGTTCGCAAAATATTGAGATAGTCTTCTTTTAACATAATTCCATAAATTTTATGCAATGCTCCAATGTGCCACCAAGTAAAGCATTGCCAAACTTTGACATTGCCTCTTCCATGCTCAACCGTTTGCTTCACATGGTATTTTTGAAGCTTGTTCCCGGGCCTGTGACAATAGTATTGCTTGCCATCCTATTGAAAACGGTTGAACTTGGATATATCCGACCAGATGACATGTTTCCAATCATCTACAGTCCATTTCTTGTGTTCCCGGGCGAATTTCTAGCCGACCACTGACTCACGTCGTTTCCTATGTCCATAGATGCCTTCTTCGGTGTTATGAACTTATCAGTTCTCATTTTGGACATCATTATTCTGCCGTCAGAGTCCTTTATGAGGCGTTTGCGGGCTTTAATAGTGTTTTTGGATGCAACATTGCGTCTTTTCTGGACCTTGGACACCGCTGAATGAGATATATTGGGCTGATCTGCAATACTAAGAGTCGAACAGCCACTTTCAGTTAGGCTAAAAATAATATTTTCGATATCTGACGAAAGCTTCTTAATTTTTTCGCGGTACTTTTTAGACTAATTGCTAAAATCAACAAATCTTCTTCGAATAATAAGAAACACGTGAATTTCTGGATCATTAAAGTGTAGAATGCAAAAATAAAATATATAACGGTAAAACTGCATGTCTCTTGCCGATAAGAGAATTAAGAAATCAAACCAAAGTTAGAATAACGGAACGTGCAAAATTGTACACATGCGTTTTGTTTCAGTTTTCTTTTTGAATATTTTACTGATTAACTTTTTATACCCGTTACTCGTAGAGTAAAAGGGTATATTGTATTCGTTGCAATGTATGTAACAGGGAGAAGGAGACATGGCAGACCCCATAAAGTATACTTATATATTCTTGATCAGCATGACTAGCCGAGTCGATATAGCCATGTCCGTCTGTCCGTCCGTCCGTCTGTCCGACTGTGTGAACAAAACGATCTCAGAGACTATAAGAGCTAGAAAGGCCCGAGTGGTCGCAAACGAAAGATAAAATGCCCAAGCAGTACAAGTTTGTTCTTGTTTTTTGACACGCCCACTTTAGGGCGTTCTATGTGCATACAAAGGTAAAAACAGGTAAAAATAGCATGTTTTAGTATAGGAAACTTTTTTTCTAGGGAGTACATATACCGACCAAGTTTGATCCAAATCGGACAACTATATCGTATATCTCCCATAGGGACAATCGGTAAAAAATACGCTCCAAATATGAATTTATATGAATAACTTTTGCGTTGGCCAAGCAATCGAAGGGAAACTTACACAGAATATATCTGTCAATAATACAAACATATTGACTAAGTTTCATCCAAATCGGACGACTATATCGTATAGCTCCCATAGGGACAATCGGTCAAAAATACGCTGTAAATATGATTTTGTATGAAAATTTTCTGCGTTTCTCAAGTCATCTGAATTAAAATCAATAGGGTCGATTGTACTATCATTAATATTATTAATAATATATTATATTGTTAATAATATAATTAAACTGAGTATCGGGTATCATATAGTCGCGAGGCGACTATAGCATTATTTCTTGTTTTTATACCCGTTACTCGTAGAGTAAAAGGGTATATTGTATTCGTTGCAATGTATGTAACAGGGAGAAGGAGACATGGCAGACCCCATCAAGTATATATATTCTTGATCAGCATGACTAGCCGAGTCGATATAGCCATGTCCGTCCGTCTGTCCGTCCGTCTGTCCGTCCGTCTGTCCGTCCGTCCGTCTGTCCGTCTGTCAAAGGTAAAAACAGGTAAAAATTGCATGTTTTAGTATAGAAAACTTTTTTGTTAGCAATGCTATCTAAACCAAATTGACACAGAAAGTACACGTCTAGGGATTACATATACCGACCAAGTTTGATCCAAATCGGACAACTATATCGTATAGCTCCCATAGGGACAATCGGTCAAAAATACGCTCCAAATATGAATTTATATGAATAACTTTTACGTTGGCCAAGCAATCGAAGGGAAACTTACACAGAATATATTTGTCAATATTATAAACATATTGACTAAGTTTCATCCAAATCGGACAACTATATCGTATAGCTCCCATAGGGACAATCGGTCAAAAATACCCCTAAATATGAATTTATATGAATAATTTTTGCGTTGGCCAAGCAATCTTAGTGAAACTCACACAAAATATATTTGTCAATAATATAAACATGCTGACCAGATTTCTTCCAAATTGGGGGACTATATCGTATAGCTCGCATATGGACGATCAGTCAAAAATACGCTGTAAATGTGAATTTGTATGAAAATTTTCTGTGTTTCCCAAGCCATCTGAATTAAACTCACTAGGGTCGATTGCCTAAACGATTGTACTGTTATTATTATCATATCCCATTGTTAATAATATAATTAAACTGATTAACGGGTATCCTAAAGTCGCGAGGCGACTATAGCATTCTTTCTTGTTTTTTTTTATATTTAGCTTATTCTAGCTTATTTTTTTCTTCAATCTAGCTTATCGTGCTTCCCAAATTCTGGCAACACTGCACGAATGAGATTAACATAGCTGTCGAGTATTTGTACCTCTTTTATAAATGAGGCATTTCTTAATAGAATGCAAACTGATGCAACTATACTGACTTCAGTAAGGCATTTAACTCTGTTGCTCTTAACCTCTTTTTACAACAACTTTAGGTTTCCCACCATCTCTTATTTTATGGATATCATCATGTATTACAGGTAGGACCCAAAGAGTTATGCTTAGATCAGCCATCCCAAAATCTGTTTTCGTTACTTCTGGAGTTCCCCAGGGTAGTCACCTGGGTCCCCTATATTTTAATCTTTTATAAATGACCTTCCCTACTTGCTAACCCATTGTCGCATACTTATGTATTTCGATGATGTGAAATTTTTATTGTCTTATAAGGATCACCTAATCATACGCTTCTTCAAGATGATTTACATTCTATGCACAGCTGGTGCATAATTAATCACTTGAACCTATATTTTTCTTAATGGCTGTTTATGACGTTTAACTGGGTTCCTCCTTACTTAGCCAACTACTATATTGACAATGTACCTTTAAAATTATGTTTCACACATCATATTTCCTCAATTGTTAATAAAGCTAAGAGTTCTCTTGAATTTATTAACTGCTGGTCTAAGGAATTTTATGATCCCTTCGTCATCAAACTTTATACATCCCTAGTCCGACGCATTCTTGAATATTGTTCATGTATCTGGTGTCCTAAACATGCTCATAGTCAAGTTTTAATTTAGTCAGTGCAGATGCAGTTTTTATTTTTTGCGCTTCGAGGATTTAATGAGGACCCTAATCTTCGCCTTCCACCTTATACCAACATGCTCTTGCTTCTGAATCTTCTGACTCTTACCAATCGTAAGAGCGTTCTTGGAGTTATTTTCCTCCAAATTTTTTTTCCTTTATTCAGAGATCTTTCGAGATATTTTTTTTTAAAGCCACGCCCCATTCGCCCACAATAAGCCTCGGAAAAAAATCGATGTTTTTGCCGAATATCTTAGTATTTATGGTACTTAAGAATACCAATTTTTGTATACTGGTTCCTAGAGACAGCATTAATGCAATGTCTTACAAAATTTTGTGCTACCGCGCCCCCTTTTACCAAAGGAAATAAAACAATTTTTTAAGATTGCATGCCGTTTTTGAGGCATATGTTCTAATCGTACAGTATTGTAATTTGAAATTCGTTAGGAGACAAACTATATTAAACTATACTGACAGTTGAATAAAAATCTGACTGCAAACAAAAGAGCTAGACACGTTAAAAAGTTAATAATTGAACGCAATGTCAATGCATGTGTGCAAGCAAGACAGAAACATTCAAGCATGTGAACGAACGTTTACGCTGCTTGTGTGGCGGCAGCGCTGCCCGCGGACCCTGTCCGTGCCGACCAACGGTATATACATACATACACATGCATGTGCATACATATAATGTCAAAATACAAACAAATATTTTTGTTTTACTGCAAGTACTAAAAATTGATGTAGCCGGATACCGAATTAAAAGAGTATTACACGTACTTTTCTTTCTTGTTTTTTGTTGATTTGGTTGGATTTTTCAGGGGTTTTCCCAATCCTTGCAACAAATGTTGGATTATTTTCATTTCTTTTTTAATTGATTATTTAATTAACTTAATTTTTATTTAATTAATTTAATTTTTTACTTTCAGTTGATATATATTTTAAAATTTAGTTTTTAATATAAATTACTTTTTAACTATTTACACATAACTTAATTTGTTGGTTGAATACTCGCGACTGAATTTAGTTTTCGTAAATAATAAATAAAAATAAATAAATTATTCACAGCAATTTTGTTTGCATAATTTTGTAGTTATTTATTTAAAGTACTATTTAAAAAAAACATATTTTTGAACGAGAGTTATTTAACTAACCCAGAATATTGTACAAATTATTATAAATTTGCAAACTTCCAAACTCAAAGATGCGACAAATCATTAAGCTTAAAAATTTTTTGACACATTCAGAAACGTTTTCAGCAAAGCGTTTGTTTTGTAATATGTGTGTTGGATAATACAGCCGATGAGCATTCGATTCGATGAGGGACGGACGGTCAAAAATAAGTAAAATACGTTCCAAATATGAGTTTATATGAAAAATTCTTGCGTTGACGAAGCTATATTAATCAAACTCACATAGAATGCATCATCCAATTATATAAATAAGTTTGATCCAAATCGGACGACTATATCGTATAGCTCCCATGGGGACGATCGGTCTGAATATTGCTCATGTTTACCAATCTATCTTAACCCATTTCACTAGGGACCATCGCATATTATATTCCAACCGGCCGAGAGGCACACCGCATAGCGTGTCCTATGATCAGACAAAGATGGAAGATTTATTAATAAGAGTCTACTACGATAAGACGGCAAGCGTATGTTAGTATTCCAGTTAAGGGCCCTAAGGGCAAAAAGAAAGAATTGTGTTTGTACAGATTCTATTCTATCTTGATAAATTCTGTATTGGGGAGACCAAATACAAGATCCATATTAGAATAAGACGTACCAGTGAAGTGTAAAAGATTTTTGGTTAAGTAGGGATCGGTAAATTCATTTGACCAGCGCTTTTTGTGAAGCCCAGGACACTGAAAGCACGATTAGTAATTGGCAGAACATGCTTATCAAACTTATGTCTTGGATCCATAAGGATACCCAAAACAATGACTATAGTTAAGATTTAATATATTACCATGACAACAGGTTTGAAAACTGTAAAGATGAGCTTGTATCCTGGTTCCAAGGAGTGACTCTGTAGCCGATACACAGAGTTTGACATCGTCGGCACTCATGAGCACCCGAGAGTGACGATTGCAGATGGTAGATCATTTATAAACAATATAAATATCAAAGGATTAAGATGGCTTCCTTGTAGAACGCTGAAGTAACTTGGACAGTCAATAATATATCTTTAAAATAAATCTGTTCAATTCTAAAACTTAAGTAGTTGGAAATTCAAAGAATGAAAGTCCCAAAAGATTGAGTTTATGTACAGTGCTTATCACAATGATAGGACACATACAAATTTTAAGTTTATTCAGTTGCAAAAAATGTATTGTTGGAAATTAATCAAAAATAAGTAAAGGAATCGAAAAAGCAAAAAATAGACTACGAAAAACTGCCGTAACAAATTATTTATACCGTTGCCTGGAATTGCACTGTTAATTTTACTGTGAAGAATATGAATTTTGTTGTTTGCAAGCGTATCAAAATTATAAGACACTTTGGTTAAAAATCAACTTAAAGAAGAAGGAACGTGCTTTTTGTTAATTTTTATTTTTTGTACCTTTGTATTGACTAAATTAAATAAAATGAGTTTGTCGAGACTGCTTCGAGAGGAAGAAAAGTCCTTTATTTTAACTTTTTGAAAGTCTAGATCGGTCGCTAGCCAAAATGTCGACAAAATTGGTATTAGTCGCTCTAATATTGGCAATTTTTCTAAAATTTCGGATAGTGACGGTCAAAAACAAAGTAATTGTCGAAATTCAATTACAATATTCCGCGAAAAGCGGTGGTATGTAAAAACGCAAGGAATTCGACATCATTATGTGACCAGGTTTTTCTATTTTGGACAAAAAAAAATGTTCCACGACTTTAAAGCGGACTTTAAATCAGTCTAAGGACATTGCCTAAGATGTCCTTAAGAAGATTAACCATGACAGGGTAGATTTCGCACATATAACATTAAAAAATTAGCAAGTACATGGTCAAACAAATGTTATACCGGTACTTTGCCTGTGTGATATTGCTATTTTAAAAAAAATTTAATTTTTTGGAGGAAAATAAATTAATTCTGGACGAAACAGATGGATATCGTCATTATTGGCGTATTTCAATAAAAGATGCGAAACATTTTATAAAAAATTTTTTTTTTACGTGAAAAATTAAAAAGAAAAGAAAAAAAAAAAAAGCATTTTTAAATATTTTAGTGAAATTTTCAAATCGCTAGATATGATGTATTAAAATTTATTTGACAAAAATAACCTGTCTTATCATTTTGTAAAGCACTGAATTGACAGGCCGCGGGTTAAGGAGTCAAAAGCCATGCTAAAATCTGTATAAAAGACGTCTGTTTGCAATATTATCAAAACACTGCAGAGCAAATGATGTAAATTCTAACAGATTAGTGGTAGTAGATCTATGTTTCACAAATCCATGCTGGCAGGGTTAAATCATAGATCTACAGAAATGTTGTAGTTGAGAAGGTACTAATTTCTCAAAGATTTTTGGAATAGCAGACAACCTCTATAATTG
The DNA here is from genome assembly GCA_018903735.1 of Drosophila cardini. Taxonomy (NCBI): domain Eukaryota; kingdom Metazoa; phylum Arthropoda; class Insecta; order Diptera; family Drosophilidae; genus Drosophila; species Drosophila cardini. Next base: position 123,038 of record JAEIGM010000062.1, read on the forward strand.
CATAACTTAAATTTGTTTTCTTTTTTATGAAGAGAAATAATATATGATGCTTTCCAAGCATCTGGAAAACAGCATGATTCAACAGGGGTTTTAAAAAACCATCTGCACATTTTCTTAGCATACAGCCTGTGATTCCGTCCAGGTTCAGGTAAAACAAGAGGGAAAAGTACAGCCGAGAACACCCGACCGTATAATACTCTCTGCATAGGTATCCGAGAATATCAATTGATAGTACTTGCAGTAATAGACGCAGTAAAAGACAAAAATCTGTTTGTATGGATGCACATTTACATTTGACATTCTATGTCTGCACATGCGTACATATATATGTATGTATATGTAATACATATACAATTGGTCGGCACGGCCAGCGTCCGCGGGCAGTGCTGCCGTGACACAAGCAGCGTAAACGTTCGTTCACATGTTTGAATGTTTCTGTCATGCTTGCACACATGCATTGCCATTGCGTTCAATTATAAATTTTGTTACGCGTCTAACTCTTTTGTTTATTGTCCGATTTATATGCAACTTTCAGGATAGTTTAATATTGTTTGTCTCCAACCGAATTACAATACTGTACGATAAGAACATATGCCTTAAAAATGGCATTCAAGTTTGAAAATTGTTTTATTTCTTTTGAGAAAGGGGGCGTGGCAGCCCAAAATTTGTAATGACAATGCATTTATGCTGTCTCTAGGAAGCTCCCTACCAAAATTGGTACTTCTAAGTGTCATAGTTACTGAGCTATTCGCAAAAACATCGATTTTTTTTTTAAATGTTTCTAGTTTTTTTGCTCATTGTGGGCGAATGGGGCGTGGCATTGAAAAAAAAAGATTCTTGTATTGACTGACTTAATATCGAGAAGATAATGACCAAATTCAAACTTGTAGCTCTTACCATCTCAGAAATCTGTTTGTTCATACGGACGGGCAAACGGACAGACAGACGGACAGACGAACATGGCTATATCGACTCGGCTTGTGATGCTGATCAAGATGGGATCTCCCACGCCTACTTCTGCCTGTTACATACTTTTCACAAACCCAATATACTCTCTATTGCAGAGAGTATAAAAACAAGTTTAATAATCTTAAGATTAAGAAAAAGCGAACTTTCGGTGATTACTGGAGCAAAATTACAATTGAAGGAATTATAACTATCCTCACCATGTTTGATCTGGATTGGACAACTATAGGCCTACAGCTCCCGTAGGAAAACTCGGTCAAAAATAAGAAATTTGTAAAAAGACTTGTAGTGTTAGTTATGCGATTGCAACCAAGCTCACACCATATGTGTGTATGATTACTAAAAGTGTCCTGATCAATTTTTGCCCGGCTCAGACAATTACAACACATATAACAAACTGGTCAAAAATCCTTAGATGTATATATGAAAAAATTGTTAGTGTAAATTTGCTCGCAAAAAAGTTAATTCTATGTTTACTTACATTAACTTCAATCAGGAGTGTGGTCTACGTAGTATATATGCCTGTCATTAATTTTTGGTACTTGTATGTCAACCTATGTCTGCGGTTCGAACACCGTCGCGGAAAATTTATTAAATATTGTTATATAACAAAAAATTATTATATGTAAATACGGATAATCGAAACCTGCCCGAAAATAAGTCGTTGTGCATTTGCTAGAGTTGCGGTTTGCAGTTTAAATATTTCAATTTAAATTATTTACTTTTTAAAATATCAATTCCAATCAATTATTTTTTTATATTTTTTTACTTTCAATTTAAATTTTTTACGTTTTTAAATTTTAATTTATTAACCCTCTAATGCTGTTTTCTAAACTATTGGAGGAAAATAATTGGAACAATTTTTTTTTTAAGTAAATTTAGGCTTCTAAACTCAAAAATGAACTCAGAAAAAATATAGAAGTTTTTGTTTAGCCGTCAGGTGCAAAAAGGTAATAAGTGTCTCAAGACACTCTTGGGCATCTAAGAGTAAAAAAAAACGTATTTAATAGAAATGTTAATTTTTATTATTCATATGATATGTTTTAAAACAATTTTTTGTTGATGTGCAGCATAGATGTAAATTACATTTTTCACAAATGCATTGCGTTTGTGATGATTTACAGAGCTTGCACCGTCTCTTATTGTCCCGATCCAACCGATTTGGGAAGTGGTTGACTTGGTCAAAACGTAATTCCGCTATTGGGTGTAAAGTTTTTTTTCCAAGTTTAAGCTCAAGCTGTGATGGTCGGGCCCGTGGGGATTGTGAAAAAGGTGACCGATCTGTTCGCAAAGATGGTGACTGCATCTGGTCTTGTAGAGATACGGTACTGACTGGACGACCTGCGTGGGCTTTATTTCTAAAAGCCACCAATCCTTCAGCGATTGACTCGCGAAAATCGGGAAGTTCCATCAATTTGTCACTGATTGCGTTTTGTTTTTGAATTCACCTATAAAGAATATAAGCATTTGTTGCTGCCATATCAATACAATGATAAAAAATTCGAGTAGCAGCAAATAATGGATCGTAGCCTGGTTGTCCCTTTTTGATCCGCTGGCTTTCATCACGTAATGACAGGTGCTGTTTAATTGTCTCAAATTTTGTGCGGTTCATACTGGATGCAATGGGTAAAAAGGCATTTTTTCCCCAGTAGCTTCTCATGCTCGGGAAGCTATATATTGACATATATATCATATATTCCTATATAATGATGAACATCTTCAATGTTTATTTGGAATCTTGTTGATATGTTCTCCACTAAAGCTGCGCGCATGGTTTCTTCCACTATCATATCCATGATTTTGGCATCAAAAAAATAGCGAAATATCTCTGAAGGAGTTTTGAGATTCATTATTTCAGCCGGCAATGAAGAGTCGCCTTGAAAAGCAACATTGTTTACATGCAATTGCATAAATTGCTGTCGCCACAAAATTTTGCTCGGCTCCTTTGCTATTGATTCAATACCTAAAAGACATTAATTAACTAATCACATAATATAAAATAATATATCGCAATGTTGTTGTCTTACCAGCACCAGTAAAGCCACCAGAAGATGGCAAAGCCACGCATGTTATACCTTTAATAGTTGGTAGTGGCGATCGTTGTCTTTTCAGGGGATTTCCTAATAGGCTCAGACTGACCATTATCAGGCACATTCTCTTCATCATTACAAGCAAATGATATTGTGCTAATATCCTCCACAGCAGCTATTAGAGATTCTGCCACATTTAAGTCATCTTCCTCGTCGTCACTTGACTCGGATAACTCTGCATCGGAAGGGACATTCTCAAACAATTCCAACAACTGTTCAACAGTTAAATCGGATAATTTGAATCGTACCCGGTTTGCCATCTTTATATGGTTAATATGTCAGTTTCTCGTAAAACAATCCATATAATGAATAAGTGTACACACAAAATTGCAAGCAGTTGTGAAATAGCTGCTGGTAAAAAAAGTTGCTTGCAGCCCCAAAAGTGTCTCAAGACACTTATCACTGTTTTTAAGCTACAACGCACATTTTTTATTTATTTTTATTTTTGTAAACTAGTTTTAATTGTAAATAAACATACCTTCCAATAAAAAATTATTTTAAATGGATTGCTTTCACAGATTTTGTAAAATAATTGTTGCACAACAGCACATGCAACAGATCAATTTACACGCGCGAAAAAACATATGTTTTGTGTTTATGAAAATAAAAAGTACCGTTTAAAGCACTGGAGAGCTTTAAAAGCTTTTTCTCAGTAAATTTGAATGTTTTATTAACGATCAAGCAATATTTGAAAGACAAAAAAAGCTCCCAATTTTTTTTTTAAATTTAAAAATAAAATAAGTGTCTCAAGACACTTATGAGCGTTAGAGGGTTAATTAGAGTCATATTCAAAAAGATTAATTTCGAGTTATATTTAATACAAAGAATATTTTTACGCGAAATATGTTTTTAAAACAAGTCATGCAGGGAAATCTAAATACATATGTGTATACTTACGTACACATATACATATCCATGTATATAAAATATGAATTACTCTGCCTCATCTTCTTTTTCTTTGTTGCTGACGACTATGTTCGCGACTGATGCTTTATATTCTTTAAGCATTTTAAGCACCTGCAATTCTTGTTTGAGAAAATTAAAGTTAAATTAATCCTTTATTAACGTGAAAAAGTATTTTAATCCACTCAATGATTGAGTACGCATTAGTCCACACATGTCGTTATGATCAATTCATATTGGTTGCTTTGACCTATTTTTTGTTGCGCTTTAGTAGTGATTATCTAGTTATTTTTCACTTATTAAATTTCTCACTGCAAATACAGTGCTTGTTCATGTTTGTTCTTTGTTTTCCACGTGTTCGTCAAATAACCTTGATAGTTTTCATTTACAAATATAGTTGACTTGATTTTCTTCAGTGTTCAGTAATACAAATCTCCATGTTTTTTTTTTTTTTTTTTTTTTGCACGAAATCATACTTCTTAGTTTTTTAAAGTACCTGCTTTTTCTCTTTATCAGTTTTTTTGATACTTGTCCTTCCTATGGTCTTGTCGAGTTGTTCCGTCGAATCCCCGCTGCCCAACGCTTTCAGAAAAGAATGCCCATCAAGCACGATTAATAATGTACCGCCGTCAGGGCGCTTGCACTTGCAGATCGCGACGTGGGAGCATGATAGAGATTTTATTCCGGTCAAATAATCCATTAACATTTGTAATAACTACCAACTAGCTTAACATACCGCAGTGTGTCCTCCTCGATCAAGATTATTAAAGAAAAGAACGCAAATTTGCGGAAATGTAAGCGTCATTACACTACGTGTGGCCATTTACAATCAAAGCCGTAAATCCATTCAAAAACAAGAAAGAATGCTATAGTCGCCTCGCGACTTTAGGATACCCGTTACTCAGTTTTATTATATTATTAACAATGGGATATGATAATAATAACAGTACAATCGTTTAGGCAATCGACCCTAGTGAGTTCAATTCAGATGGCTTGGGAATACAGAAAATTCTCATACAAATTCATATTTGGAGCGTATTTTTGACCGATCGTCCCTATTGGAGCTATACGATATAGTTATCCGATTGACATAGACGGGCAGACAGACGGACGGACAGACAGACATGGCTATATCGACTCGGCTAGTCATGCTGATCAAGAATATATATACTTTATGGGGTCTGCCATGCCTCCTTCTCCCTGTTACATACATTCCAACGATTACAATATACACTTTTACTCTACGAGTAACGGGTATAAATACTATTCAGAAAGGCTACATGCAAGCGAGCCGACTGTAAAAGACCCAGTACTACTTCTGGTGCGCGTTTTTCACCAATCACCAATCTTCAAACGATTTTTCCTACAGGGGCGTGGCAAAAATTTTAAATAAATTTAGCTTGCCTGACATATAGACAGACTTTCATTTCAAATTTGGTGGCTCTAGCTCTTGTAGTTTAGAAGATCCAGGTGTTCATATAGACGGACGGACAGACAGACAGACGGATATCGCTATATCGTCTCGGCTGCTGATGCTGATCAACCTAATAGACCTCTATACTGTTTTGTAGAGTACGGGGTCTAACTAGATTCGAAACTTAGATCTAACTATCGATATAGCAACTATTCGATATCTCATTACGACACGCAACACCCCCGCCCTCGTGAAGCGACTGCATCACATTCAAAACCGCCAGCTTGGAGACAGGTCGTGAGATCACATGTCGTCGGTCGTCATCTACGACTCTCACGTCCGCTCTTCGTGGTGTTTCATCCACCCCAGTGTATACCTCCTCGATCACTCCCATACGCCACTCCTTGCGTGGCATGGACGGATCGCAGATAAACACGACATCTCCTATACCAACCGGCTGAGTGCGCGGGCTATTTCACGCACCAAACAAGTGTTGACAGGTACTCATGAGTCCAGCGTTTCCAGAATCAGTCCCTTAACAAGCGTGCCATACGCCATAACTTTCGGGTTTCACATGGTTTCGGCAACTTCTGGCCGTTACTAGGTGTATCCTATCAAATACTTCTAGGAATTGTCTGGCCTCATTGTTAGCGCCGACAAAATTCTTCCCATTATCGCTGCGAAGTCTGGACACTGGGCCTCTTCGGGTCATAAAATTCCGGATCGACAATATGCAGGAATCCGTCGGAAGGTCGTCTGCCAGCTCCAGATGAATTGCTTCAGTTTTCAGGCAAGTAAACAGAGCAACCCATGCGGTCCTCTGGCAGGAGACCCATCAAAGGCGGTTAAGGTTAAGCGCGCTGAAGTTTACAGACGCCTCAATTCCAAATTACGCGCTGCAGCACTAGGTAGGGTAACAATCCTTTTAATTCGCTCCTCTGGCTGACGGGCGTGCTGGCCAGCAGCTCATTGGGAAACGCTTCTTTCTGGGATCGCCGAACCAAGCGTTGCTCGGCATCCTCAAATTCCGCTGCAGTGAGTCCATGCTGCTCCAAATCATTGCGTTGCTGGCGGCAACGCCGTACAAATCTGAGGGGCCAAGCCACTGTCCTCAGCAATCGGTTGTACTTCGAGAACCTTTTAAACTTTATGAACGCATTAGTTACAACAATAAAGACAAACTCACAGGGTACTCGGTAGCAGTTCTACTGCTCTGGCTCTGGCTGCGGCCACAGAAGCTCCGATTGTTCCAAAAATGCAGGCCCGCAAAGTCATCGTGATTTCTGGCTGAAATCGATGCGCCCTTGCGACCTAGTCGCTTCGTCAGCCACATTGTCGGCGGTCGATAGCCACCTCCTTTGAGGTACGTCTGTGGACTCCAAGATCTTAGCAACCCTGTTGGCGACATCGCAGCACCGTCTTGGCGTCCGTCCAAAGAATTATACGATTCGTGTTCACAATGTGTCCTTGTTTAAACGCGCGCTCAGCACTGCGGCTTTCTACTCCACACGTGGGATGGACATCGTCCTCATTGGAGCGCACTTTGTTTTGGTACATACAAAGCCAGGAAGTGCGAGTTCTCCAGTCCGGAATGTCTCCCTCCAATAGGCGGAAGCTGCGCTCGCCGGTTGACTGGCATCCACAAATATGTGCAAGTCGATGGTGCTAGCTTCTCCTGGCCTGCTCCTCTGGGTGCGTCTCGTCCCACAAGATGTTTCGACGCCGAATTTCTCTTAACAAAAGCTTTGCGGTTACTGTTAGGCACGCCAAAAATTCCAGTGGTTCGAGTGTGGACATAGTCAGACTTAAGAATTGCCTCTTGGTATGCAAAGCTTCCTTTATCCGTTCAGTTTTCAAGTTGAGTTTAAGTTCATTTATTCCACCTGACAGCGTCGGCGGCTCCTTCCGGGTGTAAAGCTTCAATTACTTTAGCCGAATTTGAAGTATACCGGCGTATGCGGCTCCTGCCGCATGTATCACTCTGAATCTGGCTGAGACAGCTTCGCTCTCAGTAGTCCGTCAGTGATAGTCCGTTATATCTTTAACTGCACGCGGATTCGTTTCTTGATAACGCAGCGCGTTTAGCGTCATCACGTGCAAAAAGTACAGCAGGTATCGGCTTGTAGTGCTGCGGATACCATTCATTGCAATTGCTGTCTGTAGCGGCTTTTTCTCGATCGTCGAGCATATCCTTTGTTAATGTATTCGTCGATTATTCCTTTGTACGCCGGCGCGAATTGAGTATCGCGACTCGTCTTCTTTTCCACACAGATCTTTTCAGTGCCATTTGGTAGCTGGGTGGTAATATAACGTTGTCGCGTTTCCATATTAAGCCTGTCTGGTATTGTCCACCCAGATTCACAATTGTCTCATCCAGAACCCTCTATGCACGAACATCATCCGCTGCGAGAACAGGCTGTGCTGGCTTCACACCGAAGTTCTCCAGATCGAAGTGTTCTCTCACCAACCGATGAACCTCATCCTCCCGTGGCATCGTCAATAGGCATGGCTTTGGTATAAACTGACTCTGACTCTTACACAGAGATCCGAAGATTACCCATCCTAATGGCGTCTTTGCGGCATGTGAGCCACGGTTGCTGATCCTCGTAGTGTTGTTAGACAAACCAAGATGCACATAAGACAGTCCAATTAGGATCTGTGCAACGTCTGCATTGGCAGATCCCAGCTTGACATCGTATACACATTTCGCAAGGTGTGGCGCTTCCGTTTATCTACAACTCAGGTCTGTAGATTCACCACGCTCGTGGACATTCGCTCGTGGATTTGCCTCCAAATCATTGTAGATCGATCTGGCGGCTCTTTCCTTTTAGTCCCAGGTGCTTGAGAAAAGCTTCATCGATCATTGTTACCGATGACCCTTCGTCAAGCAATGCATAAGTATCCATAAAGCGTCACTGGGAGGATGTGGAACAGCAAACGTCTCGTATTGGTGTCCACGCAGCTTTTGTTCTTTTGGGTCTTATCTTCAATGTTGGCCGCTGGTTGCGGTCTCATTGGTGAAGAGACATCGTTTGTGCTTCTCATGCTTACGCCCTGGGCCTATGGCTTGAGCGGGCGCCAAGGAGAATGACTGCCGCAGAAACGGATGCAGACCGTTTTTAGATCATTCCTTCTTATCGTACCGCATTGTAATTTGAAATTTGTTTGAAGACAAATTATAGCAAGCTATCCTTAAAGGTGCATATAAATCGGACTATAAACAAGAGAGCACACAATTTTATACATTAACGTAAAACATGACTCTTGTCATCTGCCTACTTTTCTAGTATCTCTGATTAAACCAGTTTCTTTTAGTATTTTGACCTTATATTGTTACTATTACCTTACTATGTATAGTTTATATATAAATAGTTTTTTTGTCTAATTGTTTTTTTTATCCGATGGGCGTTTATTGTACCTCATATCTGCCAAAGTACAAGTACTTTCAAGGTGTAGGCGTAGAAATTATGGGAAGCCTGGCTACACATATCAATCTGATCTGATGAAAAAAAGTGATGATGGAGTCACATTAGTCAGATTATTAAATACCGAACTACACACAAATGAATATAAATATATTATAAAATTAAGAAACATCACACAAGTTAACACGTGCCACGTTGAGAAGTCTGAAAAAATTATAGAATCATATAATAATACAATTAAATTTTGCCATATTTGACTGCAGTCAGAAAGTAAATTTCTCTATGGAAGTCGATCGAAACCCCCAAAACCAAAATGCACAAAGCACCTGCAAGCAAGAAAACGATCTCATGTTTCAACAACTTCGACAACTAATGATGAAATTACCGATGATTGAGCAGCTCCTACTCTATCAAAACTACAATGCTATACAACAAATCTGTGATAGTATTTGGAGAAACAATTACAAACGCTTGGATTTTCGTCTCCTGGAGCAGGAGCTACGCGGCGAGCCCTTGAACTACTTTCTGAACAGCATGATCAATCATTTTAGGTACGTATATTTTATAGCGGATCGTCTGCAGGAAAATTTGAATGTGCTCGAGCATGCCGGTATTAAGGCACTCAATAATGTCCAGAACTGTGAGCTTATTATGTCGTTGGATCCGCTTCCAAAAAGTACTCTTGAAAATGGAACTGAACTAGCAGAAGTAGAGCGTTTTGTCGGAGTTGCTGCAGTACTTGGCGGCTCAATAATGCCACAGTGGCCGTTGCATGCCTTACCGGAGATGTTGCGTAATCTGCGCCGTCTAAAAGTACACTGTGAAGTTCAAGTTCATTTCATAGAGCAATTTCCTATGTTGGAACTTTTGGTACTTCACGGCGATGTTGCTCAATCAGCACTTACTGGGATAATGGAGCGCTGCAAACAACTCAAACGATTGTTTATAAAATTTAAGAAAGTATCTGGACATTTGCAGGGAATCGCTAATTGTGCTCGTCTTCAAAATATTTCATTGCCCATAAAGCTTTTTCAGCAAGCGCGAGATCAAATATTATCTTTGCCTGTGCTACATTTGCTTGAGCTCACTGGCGGTCAGCAAACACCCCAGCTTACTATTGAGTGCATGCGCCACGTGATCGAGATGAAATCAGACGCTGTAGAGATTATACAACTGAACTGCGCTTGTTTTGAGAACCCATTCTGGATACTTGATGCTGGATTAGGCCGTTGCAAACGTCTGGAAGGTTTGGTTCTTAACAATTGTTGTTTTCATGATCATGAGATTAACGTGCTGAATATACCGCGAGTAGTAAACTATCTAGTACTGAGTGGCTGTCTTGATCTTAAAGAGTTTCAACTTGTAGACATTATTAAAAAATGTCCAAGCCTCTCGGAGCTGTACCTTATTAACTGCCCCCAAATCAGTGGAAAAGTACTGCATGACATTTATCGTATTCGATGCAGTGAAAAACTCGATTATCCAATTAGTATTATCGTAAGTCGATGCGATGCCATTGGTAATGACTATCAGAAAGCGGTAAATACCCCGAAGCAGTTATTTCAATACATTTGATACTAACGTTTCCAATTCATTGCAGTACGCCGATTACTGGTATTTTAAGTTGTCTATTCTGAAGTTGGATCGTTTATTAGAGGAGAATCGACCAATCGAGGATTTACAGATATTTTTTTATAAGACTAATAACACGCTGCTTATGTCAAATAATTAGACGATAGAGCATGTTTTTTAATCAAACTAGAACAAACGCATGTATAAACATATATTCGTAGGTTAATTGTAAATGCGGTGTTCACTCTACAGAAGGATGATAGAGGGCTATCCGGCATACATACTTATTTTAGTTGAAAGTTACTAAATACTGTTTCTACTTTATTAAAGTAACTGATTCTATGTTTGAACAATATAGTATATAATTTTAAAAACAATTTTTTTTTCGCTCCAGGTGTCTTTTGTTGTATTAAAAACTTTTTAAACTAGTTTCCTATGGGTAGCTGCTTAATAAACTAAGATATTGACGCTTTCACTGAATAGAACTTTTTACGAGCCGCTTCGGATATTGTTATGCCTTTAATTGAGGTCGGAATTTCTAAGGTATAGGCGGATTAGTATTGTGAGTTAGCTTAGAAACTTGAGCTAGTACAGCATTCAATACAGGTAGCCAACCCGTATGGCATTTACACTGGTAAATGGTTATAAGACCCCGTACTCTAAAATAGAGAAGAGGGAGATGTTGGTAACAGGCAGAAGGAGGTGTGGCCAACCCCATAAAGTATATATGTATATATTCTTGATCAGCATCAACAGCCGAGACGATATAGCCATGTCCGTATGAACAAACAGATTTCAGAGACGGTAAGAGCTACAAGATCGAATTTAGTCAGTACGCCTCGATATTCAGTCATTCAATACAAGAATCTTTTTTTAAAGCCACGCCCCATTCGCCCACAATGAGCAAAAAACTAGACACACCTCGAAAAAAATCGATGTTTTAGGCGAATATCTCAGTAACTATGGCACTTAGGAACACCAATTTCGGTATGCAGGTTTCCAAAGACGGCATAAATGCATTTTCATTAAAAATTTTGGGCTGCCACGCCCCCTTTTTCCACAAGAAATAAAATAATTTTTAAACTTCAATGCCGATTTTAAGGAATATGTTCTTATCGTACAGTATTGTTATTGCACATTCGTTTGGTGGCAAAATATATCAAACTGTCCTGAAAGTTGCAGATAAATCAGACAATAAACAAAAAAGCTAGACACGAAACAAAGAGTATAATTGAACGCATTGCCAATGCATGTGTGCGAGCGAGATAGAAACATACAAACATGTGAGCGAACGTTTTCGCTGCTTGCGTAGCTTAGCGGCAGGGCTGCCCGCGAATGCTGGCCGTGCCGACCAATTGTATATGTATTAATTGTATATGTATTACATATACACACATACATATGTGCGTGCATACATGTAATGTCAAATGTATGTATATGTGCATACATCCAAACAGATGTTTTTGTTTCAACGTGTTTTATTGCAAGGACTATCAACTTATATACTCGGATACAGACCTTATTAAAATGATCGGGAATAAGATGCAGAGAGTATTCTACGGTCTGGCGTGCTCGACTGTACTTTTCATTCTTGTTGAATATTGTTCACGTGTCTGGTCTCCACAACATGCTCATAGTCAGGCATTAATTGAATCAGTGCAGAAGCAGTTTTTAGTCTTCGCGCTTCGAGAACTAACAAATCAGGAACGTATTCTTGGAGTAATTCTCCTCCGTAAATTAATAACCGGTGAAATCTGCTCCCCATCTCTTTAAGAATGCCTTAAGTTCTTTATTCCCACCAGAACCATCAGGTACTACACCCTTAATTTCTTCCTACATGCACTACTGACTACGCTTTGCACAATCGTTTTCGGGTATTATGCGCTAATTACAATGAACACTACAGATTGATTGACACAGCTCTCTCTCTCTTTCTCCCATCTTAAAGCTTCTCTTTATATCTTTGAATTCCAAGGGCAGTAAAAATGGAGTCTCTGCCCTTCATTCTTCCCCTTAAATCAGAGATCTTTCGAGTTTGTTTTAGCATAATTATACCCGTTACTCGTAGAGTATATTGTAAACGTTGGAATGTATGTAACAGGAAGAAGGAGGCATGGCAGACCCCGTAAAGTAGATATATTCTTGATCAGCATGACTAGTCGAGTCGATATAGCCATGTCCTTCTGTGCGTCTGTCCGTCTGTCCGTCTGTGTGAACAAAAGGATCTCAGAGACTATAAGAGCTAGAAAGGCCCGAATGGTCGCAAACGAAAGATAAAATGCCCAAGCAGTACAAGTTTGTTTTTGTTTTTTGATACGCCCACTTTAGGGCGTTCTATGTGCATACAAAGGTAAAAACAGGTAAAAATAGCATGTTTTAGTATAGAAAACTTTTTTGTTAGCAATGCTAAACCAAATGTACACAGAAAGTGCACGTCTACGGAGTACATATACTTACCAAGTTTGATCCAAATCGAACAACTATATCGTATAGCTCCCTTAGGGACAATCGGTCAAAAATACGCTTAAAATATGCATTTATATGAATAACTTTTACGTTGGCCAAGCAATCGTAGTGAAACTTACACAGAATATATTTCTGTGGGGCGTGTCAAAAAACAAAAACAAGCTTGTACTGCTTGGGCATTTTATCTTTCATTTGCGACCAGTCGGGCCTTTCTAGCTCTTACAGTCGCTGAGATCCGTTTGTTCACACAGACGGACAGGCTTACATGGCTATATCGACTCGACTAGTCATGCTGATCAAGAATATATCTACTTTATGTCTGGGTCTGCCATGCCTCCTTCTTCCTGTTACATATATTCCAACGTTTACAATATACCCTTTTACTCTACGAGTAACGGGTATAATCAGTATCCGAGTATATCAATTGATAGTAATAAAACACGTTGAAACAAATACATGTTTGTATGTATGCACATACATATACATATGACATTATTTGTATGCACATACATATGTATGTGTGTATATGCAATACATATACAATTGGTCGGCACGAGCAGCGTCCGCGGGCAGCGCTGCCGCCACATAAGCGGCGAAAATGTTCGTTCATATGCTTATATGTTTCTGTCTTGCTTGCACACATGCATTGACATTGCGTTTAATTATAAACTTTGTAACGTGTCTAGATCTTTTGTTTATAGTCCGATTTATCTGCAACTTTCAGGATAGTTTGATATAATTTGTCTCCAAACGAAATTCTATCAAGAAAGAATGCTATAGTCGCTTCGCGACTTTAGGATACCCGTTACTCAGTTTTATTATACTATTAACAATGGGATATGATAATAATAATAGTACAATCGTTTAGGCAATCGATCCTAGTGAGTTTAATTCAGATGGCTTGGGAAACACAGAAAATTTTCATACAAATTCACATTTACAGCGAAGTTTTGACTGATCGTCCATATGGGAGCTATACGATATAGTCCCCCGATTTGGATGAAATTTGGTCAGTATGCTTATATTATTGACAAATATATTCTGTGTGAGTTGTACTAACATTGCATGGCCAACGCAGAAGTTTTTCATATAAATTCATATTTACAGCGTTTTATTGACAGATCGTCGCTATGGTAGCTATACGATATAGTCGTCCGATTTGGATAAAACTCGGTCAGTATGTTTTTATTAATGACAAATATATCCTGTGTGAGTTTTACTAAGATTGCATAGTCAACGCAAAAGTTATTCATATAAATTTATTTTTGACCGATTATCCCTATGGGAGCTATACGATATAGTTGTCCGATTTGGATCAACCTTGGTCAGTATATGCACTCCGTAGACGTGCAGTTTCTGTGTACATTTGGTTTAGACAGCATCGCTAACAAAAAAGTTTTTTATACTAAAACATGCTTTTTTTACCTTTGTATGAACATAGAACGCCCTAAAGTGGGCGTGTCTTTCTAGCTCTATAGTCTCTGAGATCCTTTTGTTCACACAGACGGACAGACGGACATGGCTATATCGACTCGGCTAGTCACGCTGATCAAGAATATATATACTTTATGGGGTCTGCCATGCCTCCTTCTCCCTGTTACTACATACATTCCAACGATTACAATATACCCTTTTACTCTACGAGGAACGGGTATAAAAACAAAATAAATATGGAATAAGTTTACAAGCTTTTGATTTTGCTATTTATTTTTGTTTTACAGACCCAATTTATGAGCATTATATCATAGCAGAATGGCCTTTTACTGGTGGTGTCATTGGTTTTGGATTACGCATCTAAGTGGTACGTATTTCGTTTTTTCTTTATCAGATATTCTAATATATTAGTTTTCAGTGCAACTATCGCATAAGGGTAATACCCATGTAAGAGCATATCCCAGTCAGGACTGGTTGAATACAGTAGGACATGAAGCTCATGGCCTTCGGCATATAATAACATTACATCACGCTTGGAATACTCCAACACAAGCAAGTTTTACGGACTTGACCAATAAGACATCAGCATCGTTAACGGTTTCTGTTGACAAAACCATGCGAGGAAGTGCAATATCTGAATTCAATAATGAAAGTGGTATTAAAATTAACATGAAGCTATTCAGAAGAATCGTTAATGATGAACACGATAAAGAGTCGAAACTGACGCGGTCACTGAATCGGATTGAATTGAAGCGCTCGCGAAATTTTACAGTTCGAGAAGATGGAACGGAGCCGCTTAGCAACGATTCGGATTCTAATCGTATCACAAGGTGAATACCAATTCATGTACTTTGAATTTTATTGTTAAAATATGTTTCTTTTACAGTTTAAATACAAAAAGCACAAGTTGCAGTTTTTGCAGTTTAATGGGCATAAGAAGAACCAGTAATGGTACCCCTGAAGTTAGTACAACGACAGAAGCTACCAAGACAACAATAATTCCGTCAGTCAATTGTACAGATCAAACAGTCGCAAACCCCCCCTCCATGCCAAAAGCCATATTAAGCTGGCAATCAAACAAGTTGCAAAATTCTTTGTTTAAGTTGAATAACTCTAATAAGGAAGATGAGCTACATAGAGCCGAAAGCAAAAATAACTCGCTATTGGCCAAACTGATCTCTACAGAATATAAGCATACTAACCATAACATTAAATTTTTAAACTATACCAAAAGTTTGTTAACCCGTTCAGCTCCGCCGACGGCTAACGTTCCCGGCTATAGCCCTGATGAAGGGAATGTTTCTTCTGAGGCGTTGTCCGTTCAGGTGAGCAGAATCTAGAGCCATTACACGTATAAATCCTCTTTTAATCCTCCCTTTTTAAATTTGTAGCGCAGCTATTTCATAGATGGAGCTGCCATTTTGACCATATGTTTTTCTGTTTTCGGCATCTGTTGTACAATTGGCGCTATTGGCATTGTTCTATATAAGCGGAGATTTGTAAATAAACCGCAATCACTCAGCGAACCGGATTCAAGCGTTTATATTGATGATAGTACTATGCGTGTAAGTATAAAGATATTTTCAGTTTCTTTGCTGCTCTGCTTTTATTTTTCTGACCTAGAATATTCTTTTTTTTAATTAGGATAACTCGGATGAAATGTACAGCCTGGATAACGACTCATTTCTTAACTCGCTAGAGGCAATGACAATACAGAACTATTGGACAGACACTGTTAAACACACAAAGCTATAACCATTAGAGTTTATTGTAAAATACTTTCCATTAACCTCTTTTTGTCCATTATTACCATTACCATTATTACTTAACATCTTAACATCTTGAAACTAGTTTATGCATCTAACGGTAAAGCCATTAATGTAAGTAATAAAATAAATGCAACGTGAATAAATTCTCATTCACTTTATTACGAGGCCTGTAATGTTTAAAGATATGCTACGGCTCTTGTCAAAAGTGAAAGCGGCTACAAGAGCACATTAAAATACTACGGAGTTGCAGAACAGTTTCAAACGTTGGAGGAAATAGCTTTGGTACATGTCTAATTTAAACCCAAATTAAACGGGATACGTGAAAATAATTATGACTAATCTGTTGCGTCTGTATGATAAGTAGATACATTTTTTTTTTACCATTAATGTATCTATTTTTCTATTTGTGCTTTATTATATTATTTTTTATCAGGCGTAACTGCTAAATTTTATTGTTCAGAACTTTGTCAATAATTAGTAAGTAAGGCTACAGTCGAGCAAGCGAATTTTAGAAGACCTTGTTCATGTTTAGAGTAGGAAAGACCAAGGCTAATCCGGCATCTGTTTTTCAGTGTCATTTTTTGTTTTAAAAAAAATTGTTTTTCACGCTTTGAAGCATGTAATATTATTAAGAACTTAGTTTGCTTTTATAAATGGCAAGTTTAGATTTTTCTAAATAATATTTAACTTTTTATGTAAAAATAAGTAAAAAGTGTGAAAATCTGATAAAAAAAAAAACCCGGGGTAACTCTGGGGAAATTCCGGCACATAGATTTTACGATTGAAATCGTTAGAAAAATTTGCAAGAAACATCTTTTTATTGTTAGTTAGTTGTTATTTAACAGTATTTCTGTTATTAAAATAATTATTATTAATAAGCGTTGTTCTTTTTTTTCACGGAATGTAATCGCATTCATAATCTGAGTCTACACTTTGCATTTTATTCTGGCGACCTTAAAAACTGTTTTTTTTTTTATGTTTTCGACGACAAGTGGAGCCTTTTTTGTAATGTATGTGAGTTGAGGTGTATCAACTCGGTATTTATTTATTATTATATAGTAATTGTGTATGCGGATAGTACAGGTTGTAAAAATGTGTCTTTCGATTTATTTCATTACTGCGTAGTATTCTGCGTAATTCCTCAAGCTTCCACTTTTCTCGGCGTCGCTTTTCCAGTGATGCTCTCTTTTTCGGCTGCTGATATTCTGCTGTCAATCCTTCAAGCTTCCACTTTTCTCGGCGTCGTTTTTTTCAGTGTTGTTCTCTTTTTCGGCTGCTAATATTCTGCTGTCAATCTGTTGTTCTGCTGTTATTTTGCTGTTACTGCTTTCTGCTGCAGTGTTGCCGCTGGCTTGGCGAAAAAATAAGACAGATTGACCCAGAAAATAGGACAAAAAACGGACAGATTTCTTTTAATAGTACAAAAAAATAGGACGAAAAATTTTTCTTCAATAAAACAAAAAGTTTAAGTAAATTTATACATTTTCATGCAAATTTATTAACACTTCGTCGAGTGTTTCATTTTCAGATTCTAAAACATTCATGTTTGTGCCGATTTGGCGGTGCTAAAGATAGTTTCTTACCTAACATCTTATTAATTGAAACATCGGTCGACTCATCAATTCACAAGCTATACTTGTTTTCCCTTACTTCAATTTTCAACTCTTCTTCGAAGTGCGGGGCCAGAACTTTTTAATTATTTAATTATTGATGTGCACTTTGTCCTGTGCAATTGTATTTCTTTCGCATCAAATTGTAACTTGCACAATTCACTTAAATGACCAATGGCGCTTATTGCACAATGTTGTGCGCAAAACAGTGCAAGTGCCGCCTCTTGCCTACAACTCGCACTACTTACAAGGGGCTTAAATGTAATTTTGTTTACTTGTTGAAAGGGCTTTGCATTTTGCATGTTTTTTTGAATGCCCATGCGCGCGGAGCTGGTCGATTTTAGCATTTAACGTACATTTACAATATTTACAAAATGCTTTATCAGGATCTTTAGGATCCAGACAAACCCAATCCTTCAAGTCGCATTCCTTCATCCAGGAATCTCTAAATTTTTGTTTGTACGTATCTTTCGGCATCCTTTACTTTTAACAATTATAACTCGAGTGAGCGATGTTCGATAAGTCAGATTTCGATAACACATATAAAACAGGGTTGCATTGCTTTGAAAATGTTCAAAAAATCATGATCAAAGCGATGATATGCAGTTGAAAATAACAAATTATATATGAGACTCAGAAAATTAAAAAAAGGATAGAAATAGGACAAACTAAAAAAAAAAAGGCATTTTTTCCGGACAGGGGACGTTTCAAAAATTTTCCGGCTGTCGCAGTCAAAAATAGGACAGATCTGTCCGTAAAAAGGACAAAACGGCAACACTGTTCTGCTGTTATACTGCTGATACTGCTTTCTGCTGTTATACTGCTGATATGTTACTGCTGCTGCTGTTCTACTGCTTATCTACTGCGGTTACTGCTTTCTGTACCATTTCTTACATTCGGCCATTCCTGACTAATCATCTGTCCCAGATGAACATGCATCCTCGTTGTCTGCTGCATACCTCCACAACTTCATATGATCGGAGCTAGTTGCTGTATTAGTCGGTCCCTCTACATCAGCTGCCTTTCGCACATTATAGCGACCGTTCCTTTTGACTTGCGTGACCTCATAGGGTCCCAAATATTCGCTAGTTAGCTTCTTTCCTGCGATGAATTGAGTGCGGCGTATGGCAACTAAATCTCCAACTTGATAGCCTGCATCTGGTCCTCGCTTAGCGTCGTATTGTTTCTTATATGTGTCTTGTGCTTGCTGAATATCGATCTTTGCTTGTTGTCTCATTTGAGCGCTTCGTCGAAGAGTGTACATGCGAATTTATTACTTTCTGCACTTCTGGTACTGCTTTGATCCACTTTGATGAGTCTTCTGCCGACATTTTTGAAATAATGGATATGATTACACGGTTGACTCTTTCGATCTGTCCGTTTCCCCGCGGTACTCCAGTTGTGCTCCATATATGCTCTATTCCATTTTCCTTTATATGTTCCTCAAACACATTGCTCGTGAACGCAGATCCCCTGTCGGATATCAGACGCACTGGGTTTCCAAAGATTTCCGACCAAACCTGGATTTTTTTCAGCGTTTCTTCACTACTTGTCGTCTTTGTTGGGAAAAGCCATATAAACTTTGAAAATGCATCCATCATTGCAAAAATGTACTTGTACTGCTTTGCAGTTGCATCCATGGGCCCAAGTGGTCCACATGAATAGTATGAAGCGGTCTGTCTCCTTTCTCTATGCAACTTAAAAAGCCTTCCTTTTTGCCCAGCTTATTGTTGAAGATAATGCACTTCACACAGTTTTTTATAAGCTGCTGCACCTTTTGCTGCAAATGAGGGATCCAATATGACTGCTGAATGGCATGCATCGTTTTCTGTACAGCGAAATGACATGCGTTGTGGGCTTCAAATATAACCTCTTTCTCCATCTTCCTTGGAACAACAAGAAGATCATTTCCGTCTACTTCTTTATAGATCAGACCTCCTTTAATTTTGTATCCCTTAAATGGTCGACTTGCGAGTATCTCCACAATAGCCTTCAGCGTCTCATCTGTTGCTTGAGCATTTTTGATTCTTGCGGTGATATCTAAGGCTACAGACAATACTTGATTCGGATAACGACTTAAACAATCTACATGCTTTAGCCTTTCGCCTGGTCGATGCTCAACTTCAAATTCAAAGTCCTGAAGATATATGACCCACTGAGTAACTGCTCTCGGAACATCTGTCTTCTTCAGGGTTTGTTTAAAAGCAGAGCAGTCTGTTACCAGCTTAAACAGACAGCCCAACAGATAATGCCTGAATTTCTTAACTGCCAGAAACACAGCTTTTGCTTTCAAAATGTAGCTATGTTGATGTGATTCTGATTCCGTTGTCTTTTTACTCCAAAACTGGACTGGATAAAGTTTTCCTTCTGACCACTGCAACAGTACTGCGGCAAATCCGTCTTTTGATGCATCCGTGTGCAACTCTGTGTTTGCACCTCTGGTATACATCTTCAGAATTGGTTCCTGTGTTAAAGCGTTCTTCAATTGCTGAAATGCTTTCATCTGAGGCTCAGCCATTTCAAACACAGCGTCCTTTCGCAACAGATCCGTCAGCTCCAGCTCTTTCAAAAACACGGGCCATCTTTTCCAAACAACGTTCTGCTCTCTCAGCGTGAATAATTATGTCATCCATGTATAAGTCCAATACATCTTCATTTATCAGCTCCTGAAATACGTGATTTAAATAACGAATAAAGACTGCCGGCGAATTACGAAATCTAAACGAGGTTTTATTGAATTCATACAGCCCTGATTTGGTGATGAATGCGGTGAATTTCTTACTGGTTTCCTCTATAGCAACATGAAAAAACCCATTCTCTAGATCCATTGCTGTGAAGTATTTTGCAGTCTGCAGCTTTTCCAAAACATCATCAATAATTGGCACCGGAAAACAATCTCTTAAAACCATTGAGTTAAGCTTTCTAAAATCTACGCAGATTCGGCGAGTTCCATCCTTTTTGCTGACAAGCACCAATCGGCTAGCAAAATTCGACGTCGACTTCCTTATGATTCCAGCTGTTATCCATTCACGAATCTGAGTTTCCACCTCTTATTCCTCGGCAATAGCAAATCGATTTGGAGACTGACGAAATGGTATTATGTCGCCATCCGGAACAATTCGCAACATTACTGGAACCTCTGCTGTTGTATCTGCCAATTTGTAGTTTTTGATAAGCGTCGATACCTCGTTTGCATACTCATCCGGAGCCTCAATATCAGCATTTGTGTTGACGACGTTGTATACATTATTCTGCATCAACCCTTGATCCAGCTTCACCTTTTGAGGACAATTGAATTTGTATCCTTCTGCTGTTGACGAAAAATCGAATTTGGATACAAAGTCAAATCCTAGCAAAGCGTCGTATTCAATGTCCTGATCGGGTACGATGACAAACTTGTGATTGGTGACATGCTCATCGACTACAACATCTGCTTTAAAAGATCCCACTGAGCTAGTGATCTTGTTGCCTAAACCACGCAGCTTTGCCACACATGTCTCCATGTTAATATCTGGTATTTTTTTCGCAACGCCACTTTTTATTATCGATACATCAGCTCCAGTATCCACCAGACATTGCACCTCAACATCATTGACTGTCACCTGCTTCATGCGATTTGCGTTTCGCACTACTAGGACTTCAGCTGCTAATCCAGGACAGTTCCTTGCCATATGTCCCTCCCTGTTGCACTTGAAACATTTGGTAGCGGCTTTGCAATCTTTGCGCATATGGTCTGTGGATCCACAATTATTGCAGTGATTCTTTTTATCGTTTGGTTGTGGCAGCTTCATTTGTGATTGAGCAAACGGCTTTGATATCCTTGCGGCATCTCGCATCAACACAACCAACTGCTGCAATCTTCCTCATTTGAAGAAGATATTCGTGAAACGATTCCTTGCTCTGTTTCTTACGATCACGTAGCTCTGCGTGTATATCTGCGCTGCTGAACTTTCGGCAAAACTCGTTCTCCAACAGCGTTCTCAGTTCGCAGTACTGATATACGCCAGTTGTCTCCAAAAACAACTTGGCTGTCTTCGTCATTTTGGCACGAGCTTGTACGTACATCTGCTTAATGTTCAAGCCGTAAGCCTCAGCGTTTTGTTCAAAGTTTTCAAAACAATGCTTGACCGGAATAGACTCTACTCAAAATCAGGGATGATTTTTGCAAAACCATCGGCATCTATTGTTCGTCTGTTTTGTTCGTCAGCTTCAAACTTCGAAGCAAGCAGCTGAACAAGATCTCATTTGCATTGATGACTCCCAACTTCCAGCTCCAACTCCACTTGCGCGCATTTCATCCAGCTCGAGATCATCATCTCCTCGTTCGTCTTCGTAAGCGGCTGCTCCTCTGGCTTTACCTGCTTTCTGCTGTGCAGCATTCCCACGTGTCTCCGGCATTTCAACCAGCTTGTTTCCTCTGCTTTGACACCTTGGGCAACTTTTACCAAGAAGCACGCACCACACACTTTGACTTAGGACGAGCCCCCAAATGTGAGTTGAGGTGTATCAACTCGGTATTTATTTATTATTATATAGTAATTGTGTATGCGGATAGTACAGGTTGTAAAAATGTGTCTTTCGATTTATTTCATTACTGCGTAGTATTCTGCGTAATTCCTCAAGCTTCCACTTTTCTCGGCGTCGCTTTTCCAGTGTTGTTCTCTTTTTCGGCTGCTGATATTCTGCTGTCAATCTGTTGTTCTGCTGTTATTCTGCTGTTACTGCTTTCTGCTGTTATACTGCTGATACTGCTTTCTGCTGTTATACTGCTGATATGTTACTGCTGCTGCTGTTCTACTGCTTGTCTACTGCTGTTACTGCTTTCTGCTGTAATTCTGTACCATTTCTTACATGTATGTGCGAATCATCTTACCTCTGGCCAGTGCCGGATTTATCCCGCCTCTTTGGTGCCGGAATTTTCTCGAGCGCTACATTTCTATTTGTAAACAAAACGAAAATTATCAAACAGTTGCCGATAATTGTAGCTGACACTCACCTTAATCGAAATTACTCACTTTAATGATTTAAATTATTCTCTCAAATAGAAAAAGGAGGCGGCGTAAATTCACTTGTGAAGAGGTCAGAATTATATTTAACCTCGTGCAAGTTGCAACATAACAGCGAATAAAACGAAACTCTGTCTGTAAGAGTATGACACAACGACACTTCTTCACAATTTTTTTTACGATACAATTTTCAATTGTTTTTCCTGAAAAGTATTGGTGCCCCTGTGCCGGATAAGCCCCGGTCTCCCCTACGATCTTTACACAAATCACCAATTTTTTTTATCGACTTGGGCTGCGGATGCTATTAGCTACAGCTGCCCGATCCTGACTTAATTTGGTATGAATATAAAGAATCTTATGTTCATATCAGTTTGATTTCGGTAGCTCAATAAGCACTACATTTTTTCAAATAAACCACCAATTTTCAACCAATTTGCCTATGATAGCTATTATATTTTATAAACCTCAATTTAAGTCTGGGGTCTAACTGGATGCATGTAAATATTCTCTTTAGTTAATTTTATTTATAAATATCATCCCACATCATATTTTGTTATAATTTTTTTTCAACGGTCACAAGTATCTTTAAATGATTTTTAGACCCCATACTCAACAAGATAGAAAAGTACAGTCGAGCACGCCCGACCGTATAGCACTCTCCGCATTTTATTCTTGATTACATGATTATATATAACAAGTAAGAAAGGCTACAGTCGAGCGAGCCGTCTGTGAAAGACCCCGTGCTCTTTCTAATGCGCGTTTAACCATACATATCACCAATCTTCGACCGATTTGTCCTATTGGAACACCGAACCGAACTTGGTGAGGATAGTTATATTAGTACCATACACATAATTTGTGAATTTCGTCTCTCTAGCTGTAGTCGTTTTCATGCTGTGGTGATGTGAAAATAGTTTTTTACAATTTGCGAGGCGGTAGGGGGCGTGACAAAGATTTAATATAAACTTGATCTGCTCACGAAGCAGACGGACTTTCATTCCAAATTTGGTGGCTCTAGCTCTTGCAGTTTAGAAGATCCATGTGTTCATACTAGAGGTGCGTACGGGCCGGGTATTCATTGGGTACCCGTGGGCACCCGCGGAATTACCCGCTGCTCTGTTCCGCTTGTTTAGATCAGTTTTAAGAGACTTTTTGTGACTTTGTCTATTGGTTTTGCTGCTTGGAATTATTTTGATGCGTAGAAAGTTATACCCGCTGACAAGAGGCAGATTAACTCGTACATCCCATTGCCATTTTTTTGTACTTGTCTATTAGTTTCGCTGCTTAGAATTGTTTGACGCCTAGTGGAAAAAACCTACTGACTGTCAATATCTTTACTCGCAAATCTTGTAGACATTTTCACCGCCATGGGTATAAGATTTGCTGCTTAGAATAATTCTTATATTTTATGATTAATGAAATTATTAAAGTAATTATATATTTATTATATTAACATAAATTATATGTTTGCGCATATTGAAGATTTCTTTAAATTCTTTATTAAAATAACAATAAATATTGTTTATTTATATTTATTAAAATTGCAATTTGAATTATATTCCAAATTATTATTTTCGGGGAACTGCTAATAAGTATTTGTGGAGCTACAACATTTTTTAATTTCTTTATAAATATAAAAGACATTATATACAAAATTGTTAAATGGAATTTTTGCAAGTCCATGATAACAATTGCCGATAAGTGAGGCAGGCTGACTATCGAAAATCGGCAACACTACTTTTATATTTTTTGGTGTTTCCAACCATTTTATAACTGTTTTATGTAATTTAAAAATTATTTATTAATTTAATAAGTAGTTTTTCATAAAACAAACTGATTTTTTCTGTTTTAACAAGTGAAAAGTGAAACGATCGCGGTCATCGATAAATATTCAGGGCTAACATTGCGACGATCGGCTTTCCGATATGTTTTGATTGAGACTGCAGCCTTTGGCTTTTGCATGTGTCGCGAGTGAAGAATATATTGTGAAAAAATGTGAAAAAGGTAAGTTTTAAGCAAATTATTAAATAACAAGAGTGTTTCAACTATATTCGCTTAAAGTAATTCTTCGAGAAATACAAATATTTTGAATAATAATATATTTTTTATTTGTACATCACCTTCTGCCACGGATGATGAAATTCAAGTTCGGCAATTGCGTCGCTTGCACAGGAGATAGAAATCACAAATTTTGTCACATCTTCTCGAAATAAAAAGTAAGTTTCATATATTTGTAATATTATGAAAATAAAAAATAATTAAAGTTTCAATCTCAGTTTCAGATGTATTCTACAAAAGATGGACTTCGGCACAAAGACGAAAACTATGAGAGCGAACCTGGTGCCAGTAATCCTATTTTTAAATAATTTTATATAGTAATTTATCATATTTGTAAGACCCATTGTATTTATTAATGAGATTTAATAATAAATAAAACTAAAGTTTAAAAAATTTCGAAATTATTCATAAATTTATGCAGGGGGAGGGGGGATTCCTATAGAAATCCGACCAGAAATCCAACTGGAATTCTAGTAAGAAGTCCAACTGGAATTTCCTGTATAGAAAAAACCCAGTGAAAAGTACGTTTGTCGCGAAATACCTAATACGACCTTTGAGCTCAAAGGGTCATAGGGGGCCGGACATTGCCAATTCATTTTGGCGTGCATCAAAAATTAATCAAAAGAAAGAACAAAAGGATGGAAAATGAATCAAGAGAACACACACAGCAATTTATACAAATATAAAGCGAAAACTAATTATCTTAAAATAATAATAAATAGGCCAATATATATAAGTTAAGTTCGTCCTTATCGTCGTCGAACCATTACGTGTTGGGTTCAGCTGAGTAGACTGGACTAAGGTTCCGTCCAGCCACCCGGCAGAACACGTATCGTCGGTCACAACTGAGTTGTCGACCGACATATGTATGCAGTTTTCGGTTTGTATTTATTCGATAAGCTTTTTAAGTGCGATCCGTATCCAGTGCCCACTCGCCGAGTTCTGCCTTTGCCGGCCGGCGTGAGTTCCCATGAAGACCAGGTTATCGTATTGGCAGCGACAGCGGCGCCGGCATTGCACTTGCCCTCAATGTGCAATTTGCCAACACGCGCATTTGTTGTTGTTGCGCCAAAATCCGATCGCCGCGCATAATTGTTGTTGTTGCGGTGCAGAAATGCTAACTCTGCGTTAGCCCAAAAGCCGCTCGTGTTGAGCAACAGCGGATATGGCGTTGCAGTTTTGACCGTTAAGTGCTGAGTTAGCACGGGGCTGGCGGGGTAGGAGAGAACTGCTGGTAAACGGTCATTGCACCGTCTGGGGTCAGCTTACGTGCTCGTGAGAAGCGACGGAGGAAGGGGCAATGCCAGGTGTTAACTCTTCCCCCTTCAAAGATCTGCGTCCCGCAGATTACTGGTGCTTTGGTGTAGGTCGGGCTTCGACGTCGAACACGGCGCTGCAGTGGGTAGGTATACCCTTGGTTGATGTTATCCTCTTCCACACGATGAATAGAAATTTTGCTAGAACGACTCCCAATGTCGTTTCTGCCAAGGTTGAGAGCAGCAGCTTGTCCGACATCGTCGATAGCCTCCTCAGATTGTCCAGACCAAGATCCTGAACATACTTTAGCGAAGATTTGTAGTTCGCCGCGGTGACTGTCGAAAGTACTGCGGGCATAGCCATCACGTGGGTTTTAGAGGTGCTGGTGAAGTTTCGATTTCCAACCGTGACTGTTTCGTTGTCACATTGGATCACAAAAGACCCTTCCAGATGGTGACTAACTAAGGCAGTGGCAACCGTTCCGTTGAAGTTGGTGACAAAAATCGTACCGTCGTCTATGAGCTCAATCGTTTCTTGATCGTTCCTCACGTAGTTGCACGAACCGTGTCCGCCCTTTAGCAGTACCGGGATACAGCTCCCTTCGTCGAGTTTGCGCAGCTCTTTCTCTTGGCATACTGTGGTGTTGCCTATTGAGAGACAGTTCCCAAGTACCGCATACGTCTCGCGGTGGCTCACTGCTAGCTTGTTATACTCCAGTATAACTTGTTTTCCATTTTCGATTATTGGGTAGAGAAGCGTCAGTTGGTATCTTTCCTCTGTCACCTTAGGCATTGCCAGAATGTACAACATTGTCGCCCCATTGGAGAGTGTTGTGGGCTTAGAGAACTCTACTGCTTCTACGACGTTTTGATATGGGAGGCTCTCCATTTCTCCTAGCAGGATTTTCGTATTGACGACTCCAGATTTTGCTAATTGGCAGGCTCGCGATATCTCGTTTACCTGGTCCGCCAATATTATTGCCTTGTGCAATATTGCAGTGGCCGTGTGCATGTCCCCATCGATAGTGTTCACCCTCTTGATGACGTCGTTGAGCTTTTGTAACGACTCGTGCGTAGCGTCGAAGAGCCTAGTGTTTATCCTGACCTGTTGGTTCGTGTTCTGGATCACGTTGTCCTGGGACTGGATGATCGCACTCCAGTCCGATGCATCCGGTGAGCAGGTGATCCACTTCCATGCAAATCCCAACCATTCGATGGATCGTGGCTTGCGCGCTGAGCTAGTGGATAGTGTCGCAATGCCTTCTGTTGCACCTTGCAAGTGGTGCATTAGTATCGCCTTAATTCGTAGATCTGTTATTCCAGAGGATTCTTCCTTAGTTTCGTCAATCACCCGCGTCAACTGGTCCAGGTTGATTAGATGGGCTAGTTTAAATGCTCCATTGATGCGCAAAACTACTCCCTCCTGTAACGGCACAACGGGTGTGTCATATCTAAAGATATGGAGAGGGCTCGCAACGTGTCTGGTAATAGCTCTTGGGGGAGAAATGTTGTTATTTTTACATTCTTATAAAATAAGATTACAGTGTTAAATTATCCTATGTGTTTTTTTTTTTTTTTTTTTTTTTTTTTACAAAATTTGCATTACTGTTTTTGTTACTGTGCATTTAATTTTTCCTTTAGTTAGTGTGTGTGTGCTTAGTCTAAGTGGGTTTTCGTGAAACGCTTTTATTGTAAATATCGTTAAAAATTTTTTTTTTTTTTTTTTTATATTTTTGTTTTTTTTTTTTATTTTTTTTTTTTTTTTTTTTTTTTTTTTTTTTTTTTTTTTATTTCCTAAGATCCGATTTATGAAAATTTTTACCGGATTTTGTTGTTATTGTCACTGTATTGTCCATATTTACCTTCTCTACTCTGAATCTTTGCTTATCCTTGCCTTTTATCTGCTTGTTTGCAATGTAAACTGTGTCACCTTCCTCATAGGTCTTTGGTCTATCCCTTTTTTTATTAAACGTAGCCAATGTTGTCTTTTGCTTGTGTTGAAGCAAGCCTCTTATATCCTCTTGAGTTTGGCGTTTAAAGTCGGTTAGGCCCTGATAGTTAATTCTAGAGGTTCGGTTGAAAAAAATATCTACCGGTTTTCTATTTGTGACTGAGTGCACGGAATTATTGTACCTGTCCACAGCTATGAAGACTAATTCCATCAATTTGTATGTTGGATTTTCTGTTTTCAAACACCTATAAATTTCGAGGAACGTGGAATGAAATCTTTCTATTTGACCATTGACTTCGCTTTTTTGAGTAGGCGTATAGTACACTGTTATATCCAATGACTGCAAATAATTTAACACCGTTGGGCAAAGTAAGCCCCTTTCATTATCCGATACCATCATCCTCGGTGCCGAAAAATAATGGAGCACTTCCCTTAATTTTTCTCTAAGATGTATCGAGGATTTGGACTCGATGGGGAAGAGCTTGGCAAATTTCGAAAATTTGTCGATACAGCTTAGAAATTTATGCTTCTCTAGCATGAACAAGTCAATGTGCAAGATTTCGCATGAAAATTTCGGAATTGGGGTTGGTTGAAGTTCTGGTTTATTCGGGTGCCTATCATACTTCGACATCTTGCATGTTGGGCACGATGCTATTTGCGTTTTAATGCGGCTAGCCATTCTAGGGAAATAACATCTTTCGAGAATTTGAATCTTCATTTCCTTAGAATTTCTATGGGCTCTAGAGTGTTCTCTTTCAATTTCCTTACAAATCTCTTCTTCGTCAGTTAGATCGGAGACCAGTCGTTGTGTTATGCGAATTTTATACCCCCTAAATGCATTCAAACAGGAGGTTTGCAAGAATTCTAAGTAGCTCTCTGGTATTTTTATGCCGTTTATTACTAATGGCTTTAAATAGTTTGTCAAAATGGTGTGAAGGTCTAGCAGTGCGTTGCTGTTTATCGGAACCAAGTGACGTGTGTAGCCGGTGTGAGGGGTCTCACAAGCATATTCCGATAGGCTCGGGTCGAAGATGAGTTGATTTCTAAAGGCGTTAATTGGAGCTTCGACATGCGGTATTAGGTCTGAAGCGTCTTGTATTGCACTGTGAACAGTGGCTAAGGTGTCCGTGGTGGCTACAGTGGCGTTGTCGGATCCTAAGTAATTCACGTGAGAAGTGATGCGTGACAAAGCGTCAGCAACGACGTTTGACTTCCCTGGTTTGTATTTCAACTCGCAATTATATTCTTCTATTCGGGATTTCCAACGCTTTAACTTGGCGTTATAATTCCTGTTACCTAATGCAAAAGTTAATGGTTGGTGATCGGTATAGACCTTAATGGATCCAGCACCATAGAGGTAGGATCGAAGATTATCTAGTGCCCAAACTATGGCAAGCATCTCTTTTTCGTTCGTGGCGTAGTTCTCCTCTGTTTTGTTCAAGGAACGAGAGATATAAGCTATGGGGCGATCTTTGCCTTTATTGAGTTGGGAAAGGACTTCTCCAATAGCGTAGTTCGAAGCATCTGTCGTCAAATGGAAAGGTTTTCCGAAATCGGGGAAAGCTAGTACTTCTGAGGAAGAGAGGATCGTCTTTAAGTCGTTAAAGGCTTGCAAACCTGGTTCGGTAAGTTCGATTGCTATCTTCCTAGATTTTGATGACCTAATCCTAGCGTGTTCCAGGAACATTTTGCAACTCTAAGCAAATAGAGTATGCTTCTGGCAAATTCCGCGGTCTGCAGATAATCAGAAGTTTCGAGATGTCACCGTTCAATCCCCGTATGAAAACATCAAGTGCTCTGTCTCTGTAACTATCGGATAAGACACTCACTACTTCGGGCGTGTGCCCTCCAGGTTTAAGGCAACTCAAAATAAGTGAGAAATGATTGTTAACCAAATTATAGAATTCTTCTATTGACTTGCTACCTTGGATCAGTTGGCTCAGTTGATGTTCTAGGGTACGAATGTCGCGCTTGTCGGAATAGTGTAATGCAAGAATACGTTTAATCTCAGGCCAATCGTCATCGGGCACATTGTTAGAAACTAAAGCTGTGTCAGTGTTGCCCCTAATCTTCTGCCTAATATGCAAGATTATTGAGCGATACAACATTCATAGTCTCTTAGTGTTGATTCGGCTCTACTTATCCAAGAGACGTATTGGGTCGTCTCACCCTCAAATACCTGCAATTCTTTGACGTTGTCGGGCAAACGTGCTATCTCCTTAAGCTCGTATTCACTGCGAGCATGCGCTAACGGCTTGGGAGGAGAACTAACGGAAACTGTTGCATTGCGCTCCTTTGAATGGTGACGACCCTCTCGCTAACCTTCTTCAGTTCTTCGTTTAAGTTGGCCATTTGCCCCAGCAAGACGGTCAAGCTAGCATCAAATTTGGTTAAAGTATCTTTTATTTCCTCCATTTAGCGTTTTCGTAGGTTATTGGTTAAGCAAAGAGTCAGTAGAGAGTGGACCCTTTCTTTGTAATTATTAGTTTTTCTTTTCTTTATTGAAACCCAAAAGCGTTTCACTCACCCGTTAATATACTATGAAGTGTTGGATGTGTGTTGTTGGTGCGTTCTTTCTCGTGGCTATCGTTTCTTCTTCACTCACAGTGTGATAATGCTGCGTGATAGAAATATAGGATTAGTAATGGATTTTCACATATGGTATACTTAAAATTAGGTTCGTGAACTGTAAGTGACGTGCGAGTTTTTGTGCGTGCGTGTTGTTTCTTTTCATTTTTATACTCTCTGCAAGAAAGAGTATGTTGGGTTTGTGCAAAAAAAAAAAAGTATGTAACAGGCAGAAGGAGGCGTGGCAGACCCCATAAAGTATATATATTCTTGATCAGCATCACAAGCCGAGTCGATATAGCCATGTCCGTCTGTCCGTCTGTCTGTCCGTCTGTCCGTCCGTATGAACAAACAGATTTCAGAGATGGTAAGAGCTACAAGTTTGAATTTGGTCTCTATCGACTCGATATTAAGTCAGTCAATACAAGAATCTTTTTTTTTTCGATGCCAAGCTCCGTTCGCCCACGATTAGCAAAAAACTAGACACAACTCGTAGAAAATTGATATCTTAGGTGAATATCTCAGTAACTATGGCACTTAGGAGCACCAATTTTGGTGTGAAGGTTCCTAGTCAAGGCATAAATATAATGCCATTAAAATTTTATGGCTGCCACGCCCCCTTTTCTCACAAGAAATAAAATAATTGTTAAACTTCAATGCCGATTTTAAGGCAGATGTTCTTATCTTACAGTCTTGTAATTTCAAATTCGTTTGGAGACAAAATATATAAAACTATCCTGAAAGTTGCATATAAATCGGACAATAAACAAAAGAGCTAGACATGTAAGAAAGTTAATAATTGAACGCAATGTCAATGCATGTGAGTCGTGGGTTCGAGTAGCGGTCAATCCTTTAAAAGAATATAATTCAATAGCTCCAATTGTTGCATGTTTTCATTTAGTAATAAAAATTAATTTTTTTATCAAAACCCAATTTAAAAAATGTTTTCAATTGTTTGTTAATAATTTGTTAATAAACAATTTTTTTCGATAATGCAACACATTTAAACAACACAATAAAATATATCCTTTTTGATGACGGACCAAGATTCGAACCCACGACCTCCCGTTCAACGATCGAATACTAATCATCTGCGCCACCGCATTACTTGGAAATTTACGGCCTTAAACCATAGATATCTTTATAAAAGAGGCTTAACTTCCTAGCTGAACGTCTTTCAACGTCTTTTACTGCAAGTACTATTAGTTGATATTCTCGGATACTGATTTTATAAAAATGATCGGGAATAAAAGGCAGAGAGTATTCTACGGTCGGGCGTGCTCGACTGTAATTTTCTTTCTTGTTATGTTTTAATTAATTGTATTCTATTTAATTTGTTATACACTGGCACAGGACACCATACGGAACGCCACTTAACAACACAACACAAAAGATTTAATAAATTGATCTAACGCACAACATATTAATTTCTATTCAACTTCCTATTAATCCGGCCGCGCCAAATTTTCTTCTCTTAATCCGGCCGCGCAACCGCCTCGTGCCGATTTCCAAAACCAACTCCCGTCTTGAAACTCAAGCCACCTGTTGCTATGCAATTTTTAATTTTTGCATCCTTTTCGCCCTCTTCGCAACGGTGTCTTTGAGTCAACGGCCGTCTGCCCTTGGCCGATATTCTCTCCCTCTCTCTTTCTCTTAATCTCACTCTCCTTCATTATTCCTATTCTTCTACTCTAACTCTTATACTTTAACTCTTCTATTTTAACTACCCCCCTCCCCACCGAGTATGGCCACCACCAGCTGAGCCGAACAGTGTGCGATGAATTCGCAACACTTATCGATATTTCGATTCCGCTCAGCCCCAGATGCAACATCACTCGAAGATTTGCACCCGGCTCGCAGGTGTTTACGCCTGCGAGGGAAGTGGTGCCAATATTCGAGCGCATGGGGCTGTCCACTCTGGGTATGCCGCGCCCAACGTAGGCCATCGCCCAAACCCTGACCTTAAGAGTCTCATGCTCTACCGACTGAGCTAGCCGGGCTTATAGTCGGATGTCTTTGGCGTAAAAGACACCTATTGGTCTCCCACACTCGTTCTCCCGTCTTCGTCGCATCCCTACGGCCGTTTCTCTGGCACTCCGGACACTTGGGGCAGAAGGTATCCGGTCTGCCACACAGGTAGCAAAATACCCTCCGTTCCTTGGCCAAACAGTCCCTGAAATTGTGGTCTAGAAGACCACAATTGCAACACCCTGGCCTCTGCTGTCTTCGTGCCCCATCTCGCGCCTCCTCTACATCGATATCGGGTCCTTCCGACTCGTCTTCGGCTACATTCACCTGATTTACCTTGTCCCCTTCCCTCGAACCATACCTCGGCATTGGTCGGCCCTCAAACGGCTTAACCGTGCTCCTCCTACCATACGATTGTTCCACCTCGCTGCACTTATCCCTCAACTGGTCCAATGTGTACACCTCGAGGGCATACACATAACGTGCCAGATCATCACGGAGCCCCTTCTTGATGATCTTGATGAGACGAGCCTCAGGCAGGGGTTCCCGCAACCTTGATGCCAGTTTCCGCATGGCGTACACAAAGTCGTCGGCGCTCTCACCGCCTCTCTGCCACCTCTGCATCAACTCATGCATCTTATCGTGCTCGGTCTGGGTTCCCCTAAATCCAGCCAACAAAGCACGCTTCAGCTCGTCCCATCGCTCCACTCGAAACTGCCGCACGTGTAGCCAGTACCAGTCCCTGGTTCTTCCTTTGAGGAGGAGGTGGAAACATCGCAGTACCTCATCCCAAGGGCACCTATACTGCCGCTGGAGAAATTCTACGCGGAAGATAAAATCTTCCACGGAAGATTTGTTTGGGTCTCCGTCGAAAGACACGTCCCATCTCTCGATCTTCGCCCACATTTGCCGGCCTACACCACTTTCGTCTGCTCGGCAAGCCTTCTCGTCTCCCGGGTACTCATTGGCCCGTCTGTCTTCTACCCTCCACTGAGACGTCGTTGGGTTCCACCAAGTACGCGTTTGCGGATCGGCTGGCCTAAAACGAACAGGCTCATCCGGCGTCACCAGGCGTGGTGGCTTCGCAAATTGATTTGGTGGGCCCTCTGCTGAACCTCCGCTTCTCCTTAGACCTAAATCTTCCCCTAGCTCTGGCCCTGCCTCACCGTCGAACGCCACCAGCTCCTCCTCATTTGTGCCTGCATGGAAGCGAGGCAAACCCTCGACTACCGTCGGCTCTTGCCGTTCACGAGGCAAATGGTCTGCGATCGGCCGGAGAACATCGTTAATCGCCTTCATCACCTCCATGAAGCCTAGCCGCATTTCTTGCTGGATGGTCTGGCATATTTCCTCAGCTTGGGACTTCATGAAGGTGAGATGCGCCTGTGCAAGCATTGCATTCACTGATGATGCCTCCTCCGATCGCAACTCTGGCTTTGGCTCCTCCCCTTTCGCCCTTGTCGTCTCCGGCGGCGGTGTTCTTGCCAGTGCACCATACCCCCCTTGCGGAAGATCGCTCTCCCATGAGCTCTCCCTCTGGACGGCTTTCTGTCGGGTATAATATATATATATAATATAATATATAATATTAGACTATCTTTTCTAAAAACTATATAAATTCCTACTGATTAACCCCCCTATACGAACTAACGAAAAATGATAACAAAATAATAAATAAATAAATAATAAAGATCGAATTTAAATTAATAAATCCTAAATAACACAACAAAACAAAAATAAATAAATAAATAATAAAAAAATAAATAATAAATAATAAACAAATAAATAACATGTATAAAAAAATTAATACTTCGCAACAAATATCCACAAACAGAACAACATATAATATAAGATGGGGATTGCATTCTGCCGGTTCGAGCTGACTAAACCTACGTCAACCATATGGTTCGACAGAAATGGCCAGACATTTAATGCACAAAAAAAAACAAAGCACGAGAGGTCTGTCGACATGTCAGGTCGTCAGCTGAGCTGACAATCGACAGTCAAGAGGCCTCCGTGGGCTAGACTTACTCTTTGTTCTGTTTTCTTTTGGTTCTGGCTGCCCACGGTGGGATAGTGTCCAATGATGCAGCGCGTACTAAAGTTAGTCCTGTACGGGTCACCATAGGGCACTATACACCACCTAGCCAACCATCGTCGTCACGATGCATCGCGTGCTGGAGTTTTAAGCCCCGCACGGGCCACCATGATCACCCGATAGTTTTGGCCGGACAACCAGTACCAGAAAACACAAAAAGACGCTTTACTTTACATTATATTTAACATTTAAAACAAAACGACAGAGATGTTTGATTTGCAGGTCGGACCCTTCGTGTGCAATTGAAGGCGAGCGTATACGCTCCCGACAAGACTCCATTCAGGACCGATCTGCAAACCAAGACATACTAACACGTGAGATTCGACAATCTTATGTGTTACTTATTTTTCGTCTGGGTCGTATGCTACGAGGCGCACCTCGTCGAGTTCCATTTCCAGTTTGGGCGCCATATTGTTACGACTCGGCTTGCCTTTCCAGGGGCGACCGCGGCTAGCTCATTCGCGTCAGGGCGGGGTTGTTAACCAATGCCCACCGAGCGTACAATCCACAATCATCGATTGGGGAACCTCGATATTACCACTAATACATCACACAAACATTACCAAAACTAAACAACTATCGGCCATCTCTATCGGCGGCATCGATATTATTGCCGCAACGTACCCACCCTACCTGTGGCGGCAACATTCAAATTACTAGTTACGCCACCCATTACAAATGTTTATGGCAGCTCTTCTACTCCAGGCTATGCAATCCCCCTCCCATTAACAACTTACTCACACATATTCATTTCAACAAATTTACACATATTTATTTACATTAATCTTCAACATATTCTGTGCTTATTAATACATATTTGTCTTTCTTTATTTAATTTAATTTTGCTTTATTCATTTTTTTTATTATTTAATCTTAATATTTATTTTTATATCTGTCTATTTTATTCTGTCTCTCCTTTCATTTATAATTTTTATTCAAGTTTCATTTGTTTGCATTTATCTATCCTTTCTTTGTCGCCTCTCTTCTTTCTCCGTTATCCCTTTCGCATGCTTTCCTTTTATTTACGAGTATTATTTTTTTTACTATGTGTACATTTTTTTATTTATGTTTTTCTATTTTGTGCGGGGGGGGGTTGGGGGCACCTAATACGACCTATGAGCTCAAAGGGGCATAGGGGGCCGGACATTGCCAATTCATTTTGGCGTGCATCAAAAATTAATCAAAAGAAAGAACAAAAGGATGGGAAATGAATCAAGAGAACACACACAGCAATTTATACAAATATAAAGCGAAAACTAATTATCTTAAAATAATAATAAATAGGCCAATTCAACCCACTACACTCACACAAAACACATTATACTTATATTACAAACACTTATGCTGTAAACATAAAGCCCCGAGCTATAAACATAGACTCCCGAAAAATCCTAATGTAAACATTCCCATAAATTAACTTAAACATAAAAATTGTAAGACGATATCAGAATCGCCACTATAAACATAGACTCCCGAAAATCCCAATTAATGTAAACATTCCCATTAAATAACTTAAACATAAAAATTGTAAGACGATATTAGAATCGCCAGAACGCGAGAAATGCCTATTCAGCATCCTAGCAAGCCTAGAGTCTAAAGTCTAATTTGAATGTCACACGAAAAACTCACTAACACATACAAACTATCAGCGTATAAATATCCCCATACAGCCTTCTGTCAAGTTAGTTCTAATCTTGCCGCCGAAGCCTTTATCTAATTATTTTAAATCTAGATTCTAATAATTCATTTTATAAAAAAAAGAAAA
Organism: Drosophila cardini; assembly: GCA_018903735.1. Taxonomy (NCBI): domain Eukaryota; kingdom Metazoa; phylum Arthropoda; class Insecta; order Diptera; family Drosophilidae; genus Drosophila; species Drosophila cardini. The sequence goes on from JAEIGM010000062.1 coordinate 159,357, forward strand.
AATCTGCTGTCGGGAGCGACACAGCTCACCACGTTCATTCCACTGTGCCAGAGTGCACAGCTGTTGCGGCCTGACGTCACCGTCCCGGCTGCTGTCCGGCGTTACTGCGGCTGTCGCTGTCGTTGCTGTTGTCGGGCCGTAGAATTTTGGTTGTTGTATTTGTTGTCGTTGCTGCAGTATAGTGGCTGCTGCAGTAATGTTTTGTTGTTGTTGTTGGTTTTGGCTGTTAGTTTTGGTTTATATTGTTCTTTATGTGTCGTCCGACACTGTGATTGTTGTGGTTGCGTTTCGTTTTACGTATTTATTTAATAAATTTTAATTTTGTTGTTGTTGTGTGCGTAACTGCGTGTGCTTTCGATGTTATTATTCTTTATTTAAGTTAATTTTATTTCGTTTATACGTCACTAGTAAGTGTGTCGCGCATTCCATATATATGTACATGTATATATATGTAGATTTTTGTGCCTTCGATTTTTTATGTTTTAATTAATTGTATTCTATTTAATTTGTTATTCACTGGCACAGGACACCATACGGAACGCCACTTAACAACACAACACAAAAGATTTAATAAATTGATCTAACGCAAAACATATTAATTTCTATTCAACTTCCTATTAATCCGGCCGCGCCAAATTTTCTTCTCTTAATCCGGCCGCGCAACCGCATCGTGCCGATTTCCAAAACCAACTCCCGTCTTGAAACTCAAGCCACCTGTTGCTATGCAATTTTTAATTTTTGCATCCTTTTCGCCCTCTTCGCAACGGTGTCTTTGAGTCAACGCCCGTCTGCCCTTGGCCGATATTCTCTCCCTCTCTTTCTCTTAATCTCACTCTCCTTCATTATTCCTACTCTTCTACTCTAACTCTTATACTTTAACTCTTCTATTTCAACTACCCGCCTCCCCGCCGAGTATGGCCACCACCAGCTGAGACGAACAGTGTGCGATGAATTCGCAACACTTATCGATATTTCGATTCCGATCAGCGCCAGATGCAACAATTTTGAAGAGAAAAAGTTCTTAAACATTTTTTTTATAATTCTTTCGGGCGGGCGGGTTGGTTGCGGGTATGAAAATTTTTTTGGCTTTCGGGTACGGGTAAAATTTTGAACTTTTGACCGTGGGCGGATCGGGCCGGGTGCAAAAAAGTCGGATACTTGGTGGTTAGAATGAAGAAATGCAGAGGAGAAGGAGGAAGATTTTATTCTGTTCAAATATAGTTTCTCTTATTTTACAGCTTAAGTCTTACCGCAGTGACTGCTTCCCATCATGTGCGTTTTAAAAATAGCTAACAATTTCCAGTTCAAGCGCTTAAATAGTTTTAAGTGTGACCAGCGCGTTGGGAAACATAATACCAAATTTGAAACCGAATCCTTTTCAGTCACTATCGATATTTATTCTAACTACGTTACTAAACGCTATCGGTCCATCTCGCGACATCCTCACCCCCGTGAAAGAACTTCACTTACGTCCAAAATAGCAATCTTAGAAACGGGAGGTATTATCGTTCGACCAGGGTTTCGGGCCATTCCATCTGGCCCCGCAACGGCTTGGTCTATTGAGATTGGCAAGTTGGTGAGCGGTTCTCCCTTCGACCAGGAAACATGTTCCATTCTCTTACAGACTCCTCTTTCAGATGGATTTGCTGAGCAGTTGAACAGCCACTCAACTCCCTTGGTTGACAGCTCTTCCTGCATTCTCTCCGGCTCGAAAAAGTTGATAAATCGCTTGGCTTCTCTATCGGCCGCGGCAAATTTTTTTTATTGTCGCTGTGCAGTCTGACTACTGGTCCGCTACTGCCAAGGAAATTTCTCATGGCAATGATACAGGAGTTGGTCGAAAGAGACCCTTCATTGGTGGCATTGGTTGTTCCCGTTGCATCTGGCATGTAGCGCATGCGTACAGAATCTTCTGCAGCAATCTACGTAGATTCGTCACCCAGAACTTAGCACTTAGCACTTAGCTCACATATGGTGGCGTCCAGGCTCTGTTGTAAAAATGCGCCATTTGGCATGCATAGAGCAGCATCCACTCTTTAATAGGCACTTAAATTTTAGCTCCCAACGCAATACGGCGTAAGGATCTGTATGTCGCTTCGTCCAGTGACTGTTTCCTTTCTTTGCGCGGCTCGGATTTCATTCGGAAATGTTTCTCACGGAGACCGCCGTAATAGCAGATTCAAGCAAATCTGCACAACTCGAACTCAGCGATCGCGTATATATCCTTCACCCGTGTTGACACCGTAATGGCTTCCGCTTCCCTGGCGAAGCTTTCCACATAATCATCCATCTAGTGGTACTCAGGGATGGCTTTCACTACACGTGCGTCCTTGTATTAATACTGTAGCGTAATACAGGGTGAACAGGCTGCACCGAGTGTCATTACAGTCATCACGCTTTATGTCTCAACAAACTCCTACGGCTCCTTCCCGAACGTGGATTACCAAGGCTGGAAAGGATTTGTAGTACTGTGAGCCCTTGTCCAGTCCTGAATTCAACGATACGTTGCCCAATTAAGCTTCAGCATCGAATACTAGGCGCGATTTCCCTGGCTTGTTGAATCCATAACTCGAAAATTTGGCAGGTACTATCTTTTGTCGATATTGCCCAAGTCGAATTAATGTCGTCCCAATCTTCTGGCGTATCCTTTACTTAGGATTGTGCGAATTGTACATCGCCTATCATCTTCTTCTCAATGTTGATAAGCCTTTTGTGCGCCATAACATAGCTAGGCGGTAGCAAAATGGTATTATCCTTTCATACTAGCGCGGTTTGATAGTGTTGCCCCACTCTGACCGTTGTGACTTCGAGCATCTTCTGGCTTCTGTTGTCGGCTGCGACCGACGGCGAAAGCTTCACTCCAAAGTTCCCGTTATCGAAGAAGTCGCTTGCATTTTTTGTACGGCATCCTCGTGAGACACTGCTAAGTGGCAGAACATCGGCGATGCTATCTTCGAACAACTTTTGGATGGTCCAAATACATATGGTCCTCGTTCTGCAACCGGTCTGGTTTGGTATTCCTAGGTGGGCGTGATCGAATCCAATGAGAAGCTTTGGGACTGATTTGATGTACGGCTTCATGTTTTCCATGATTTCTTGAATGTCATTTCGTTCCAAGCTTTGCATCGGCAAACTCAAGTTATGAACCAAATTCACATTCTTCAAGGGTTATCGTTGATGTTAGCCCGCTCCGCTAACTTGCAGGCTAACCACGGTAGTGGGCTGTTTGGCTGACCTCCCACTAAACCAACTTATGTTCAGTTGCCGTCGCTCACCTTCCAGGTTCAAATCACGTCGAAGATCGTCGTTCATTATGGAAAGTGAAGAACCTTCATCGAAGAGTGCGTTCGTGTTTACCTGTTTATTTCCTAGTCCGAATAGAGGCACAGACAGTATGCGGAATAGCAGTCGCGTTCAATTTGGATCGACACAACTCAAATTCCTCTCGCACGCCGTTTAGATTGCCCTTGGTGGTGTCTCTCGGCTGGTAAATCTTCGTAAATCTGGTGGATGTGAACTCCGTCTCTAGTCTATATTAATTTGCCTGACTGGCGGTGTTGATCTTATAGAGGATTTCAAGGCCTTGTGATGGTGATGCCTTCCGTGGCACTCATTCACTTCACAGCTCTTGTCTACACGGAAGGATCTTGCCATGCGACCGCAACGCAAACATGAGGAACATAACCGATGCTCCTTTACATACATCTACCCACTTTGTCGGTTGGGAAGCTCGGTTGAAATCTTTGCAGTGTATGACTCCATGCTGTCCGTTGTATTTCAGTATGCAATATGCAATTATTATTCTGTTTGTCGGCGCTTACATGCAGCACTCGAAGTTTGGGCTCCTTTACCTCGGCGATAGATATCGTGCACATAACATTGACGATTTCATTAGGCAACTTGAAGAAATAAACGAACGTCGAGTAAGTAGTATATGATGCACTGAATCTAGCCCATTATTCTCTTATAGTTGCTGGTAGTTTGGTGACCAGTTCCTTGATCAAGGTGGGATTTGAGAAATGAGGCGAGCTTATTCACGGCGAACGGTATCATCAGATGGTGCTCCTGAATAGGTTGCACTTCACGAGCGCTTTATAGTTGGCTCCGAATATACTGCTTCGGTCGTTTATATTGAAATAGCAATTGATCAATTACCGCATTTACCTTTCATGGGTGGATAAGCAGCGACTCCAGTGTATTGTGCTCCTCCTTTTAAGGCCTTTATCAATCTTCAATTTTTCTCCAAATCTGTGCAGCTATATGCTCCCGTAGCCACATGGAAAAATATGAGCCAGTCTCCGGACTGGGCTTCAAACTCAGGAAGGTCCAGCAGTTTGCGTGTCGTTTTCATAATCGGTGTAGTGGCTCCGCAAACAATAGTGGATGGTATCGGTGCCGTCAAGGCTTCCTAGGACTCATGTGCGCAGGCGCGCATCCTGCTAATGCTTGCTTCATTTAAATTGGCTTTTAGTAACTCATAGTTACATAACAGCTCGATGATGGTTGTGGCATTACATTTATGTGAGAAAACACAAATATGTCAGTAAACTCCCACTCATGTGTGTTGACATAACCTTCTTATTTTGCAGCAGTGCATTGCTGCCCGAAGGCAACTGTATATTTTCGAGCATGATGCTTTGCGACGGTTGATTTGCGTTCTTCATCCATGTGATGGTAGTCCCTGCCTTCAGATGCTGCACTGGGTGTAGGCTGTGGTTGCAACTCATTTTAAACAATCTTCATCGTTGGAGTCGACGTCATCGTGGCAACTCCTATGGTGGTCGACTGTTCCATATCGTGTAGCCTAGGACTTCTTCTGGGTGAGTGTTGGGTTGACATTTTCAATTTCGTCCCAGGAATCTGACAACTTTCTAGCTGGCTTGGTGCTTTTAGCTTGTGTTGCATAGATGTCGCTACTAAGACATGTAGGCAGCAGCGAAAATTGCCCTTGCAGACTTTAAGTTCACAATAACGGCAAATAAGTGAGATGCCTTATTGTGGTATGTGAATAAAAGAACAAAACGATTCTTGACAGAGGGAAGTTGCTTGGAACCCTGGCTTCACTCATACACGATATTTGGTGGTAAGAATGAAGAAATGAAGAAGAGGAGGAAGAGAATTTTATTCTGTTGAAATGCAGTTTCTCTTATTTTACAGCTTAAGTCTTACCGCAGTGACTGCTTCCCATCATGTGCGTTTTAAAGTGAGCTAACAATTTCCAATTCAAGCGCTTAAATAGTTTTAAGTGTGACCAGCGCGTTTGGAAACATAAAACCAAATTTGAAGTCGAATCCTTTTCAGTCACTATCGATATTTATTCTAACTACGTTACTAAACGCTATCGGTCCATCTCGCGACATCCTCACCCCCGTGAAAGAACTTCACTTACGTCCAAAATAGCAATCTTAGAAACGGGAGGTATTATCGTTCGAACAGGGTTTCGGGCCATTCCATCTGGCCCCGCAACGGCTTGGTCTTGTTCTTGTTCTTACTACAATTCTAATCGCTAATTTTTAGCGTTGAGGTCCGTATACTAGACAATTACCAAAACGTGTTGCACTCCTGGATGACCGCTTGGAAACTCGAGATCGCCATTTCGAGCAGAAATTAACGCAGTTGTGGTCATCGTTCGAAAGCACTATGTTGGAAGGCTTGTGCGGCCAACAAGTCAAGGCTGGAGGCTCTGCTACGGTGGACGAAGACGAGAGAACGGCGTTGACCGAACAGGAAATGGCGTCTAGCACTCCTCAAGTTGACGGATCGCTCAACAGTGGTGGTAAAGAAAACTGCAATGAGCTTCGCAGCGAACAGTTCGACCATACGAAGTGGACAGACGTTACAGCAGAGATGCAACCTCGAGCGTCTGGTCCAGCTGCTAGGCCGCTGCCTATTACGGTGTCCTCCCATGCGACTGGGGTCTGCAGAATGATCACCGAAACGGCGCGAGCTAGTAATGTGGTCGCCGAGCGACAGTTTGTGATGCTACAGGACGCTGAACCGCCGCCGACGTATGACGATACCTACCGAGTGCCGATTTTAGCTAGTAAACCACGGACGGTACGGGAAGCACTAGACATGGTACGCCGTATTGAAGACCAATGGCGCCGTCGACCGGTGGGTGCCGTGCTCAATATGACCGAGTCAGCTCCCAGGAATCCTCAACAAACCCCGAGAAGAAACGCACCTCGATTCGACAGAATCGACCAATCCTCCGTTTCTTCACCATCAGAAAACTAAAGTCAACCAGCCTTCCGGGGCAAAGGACTCAGCAACTTTGAACACAGCTCATACCCCAGGCCGAAGGCCCACTCCTGTCGCCAGCACTGACTGCCGCTCGTCCGAGCACTTCTCCGTAATCTTGCCGTCGTCGAAGCTTTTTATTTCCGGGCTTGAAACTCCTTCCAAAGAAGATGTAGCCAACCGCATTCAGATGCCAAGTAAGCCGCCGCTTGAGGAAAGCGCTCACGACCCATCAGCACCACTCGTGTGCGATTCACTGGATCCCCTCATCGAGGACCTGGGGCGGTCCAAACCATTAGCACACGAACATAAGACTCCTTCAAATGAAGACGAAGCCGTCCGTACTCACGTAATGGAATCCTACTGACGCAACATCCAACTTCCTAAGTACCACCTCTCGCGACTCGAAGTCTACATTGTTTCCAGAAGCGTCCAATCCGATTCATCATTAATACTGGTGCGGCTGTCTCGTTGTTAAATAACTGAGACCTCAACGTTATGCCTGGCCGAGTAACTTTGCAAGGGCCATGCGCCGAACAGCTCGTTGCGACAGCTAAAACTTTAGCACGATTAACCATAGCGGCACGATCTATTGCTCGTCGAAGACGACGTGCCCAGTCTTTTCGGGATAGATTTTTTATTGCGGCACAAAGCCGTCGTGGAAAAAGTTTCGACTAGAGTTGGCATGGGGATCGGTGCCATTACACGTACCCATTACGAAATGCCCAAGCCTGCTATTCGCCAAAGAGTCCGCGAACATTCCGCCACACAGCCACACGTATATTCGCGTCGGTCGTACTTCCCAGGACCAGCTGACTCAGGCCGTTCTGGATCGCGGGATATATTCCGAACTAGCTTCACTTTTTATCTCTAATGCTTAATACAGTAGGTCAAGGTTAGAATTCTTCTTCTTAGTGCAGCTGTGTTGCATTAATTTCGCTTATCGATATACCGATAGAAATTGATCGTGCTAAACGATGTTTGGAGTTGCGCGGTACATTTGAGCGTTCAGGCAAACTTCGTTACATTACCCCCCACAGAGAATCGAGCCTCCTGCCCGAGAGCTATCATTAACGGTCTTTGAATCGCGCGTTACATGAATGATTTGTTTAACTTCAAAACTACTCACCAAGGACTCAGCAAAATGATTTCTCACAAAACAATCGTCCAAATTCTGGGTGGGATAATCAAAATAAATAACCCATCTATACGTGCTTAGGGGAATACGAATCATATACTCCTATGCTTCTATTCAAGTTTTTGTAAATAAATTTCAAGTCGAATTATTCAAAATGCCCATCGATGCACTCCATCAACTGCAGGTCCTTTTTTACGACCCAAAACGGTGACGAGTTGGTCAATAAAATAAACAAAATAGTTATAATCACTTCGTCTGTCACGGTTTATTTTTGATAAACCATTTTGCCGACATTACTCATAAAAATTCAATAAAAACGATATCAAATAAGAAAGAAAAGTATAGTCGAAACGCCCGACCGTATAATACTCCCTGCACTTTATTCTACATTTTACGATTGTATTATTAAAATCAGTATTGGGATTTTACCATTGGTCGGCACGGCCAGCGTCGTTCAACGGGCAGCGCTGTCACCACTCAGGCAGCGTAAACATTCGTTCGTATATATGTATGTTTCTGTCTTGCTTGCACACATATATTGGCATTGCGTTCAAATATAAATGTTGACATACATGTATGTCTAACTTTCTTGTTATTGTCGGATTTTTATGCAATTTTCAGGATGGTTTAATATAATTTGTCTCCAAACGAATTTCAAACAACAATATTGTACAATAAGAAAATATTACTTAAAAACGACATGCAATTTGAAAATTAGTTTATTTCCAATGGGAAAGGGGGAGCGTGAGGCCAAAATTTGTAGTACCAAAATTGGTAATCGCTAAAGCTTCTTAAATATTCGCAAAAAAATCGATTTTTTCCGAGGTGGCATCGAAAAAAATAGATTCTTGTACTAACTAGAGTACTAGAGTGGCTGACTGACTATAGACTGGTGGCAGCGCTGCCCGTTGCACGACGCTGGCCGTGCCGACCGACTATAGAGTTGATACTGACTAAATTTTAACATGTATGTAGCTCTTACCATCTCTGAATTCTGTTTGTTTATACGGAAAGACAGACGGACAGACGGACAGACGGACAGACGGACATGTCTATATCGACTCGGCTTGTGATGCTGATCAAGAATGCATATATAAACATTGTGGGGTCTGCCACGCCTCCTTTTGCCTGTTACATACTTTTCACAAACCTAATATTCCCTTGCAGAGAGTATATAAAAATGCTTCGTCAGACAAAAATACGCCAGAAGAAAATAGTTTCGAGAACCCGTAGAAGCACTTGCGGAAAGCTTTGGTAAATGGTCCAAAACTTAATAAAGAAAAATGTAGATATAAAACATATTGTACTTTATTCTAGAAGGTTCTAAGTATTTTTTAAGCAAAAAATGTATTTACATTCACAGTTGACTTTCTTCATTATACAATTTATTTTATTGTCTAAATATTCCCGATAGCATAATATAAGTTTTATTTTCAAATTAAAAAGAAGACACTTAATTGTAACTATGAAAATTCGAAACGGCAAAAGATTAGAATTTCAATATTCCTTTACGTATTTTACTGCAGAAAAATATTCTACACAATTCAATTCAATTATTGGTTGGTTATATTCACCAGGGCTCAAACCAAATGATGTAGACTCTCTGATGCGTACGCTCGGTCCACCGTTGCACAGTGGTTTTATTGTAGACCCATTTAAATTTATAAAAGTTACAAAAAAGAATGCAATGGCTACACTCTACAATCACCGTCTAAATATCACGAATATTCATCGGTTTCATTATATTATAATACATAATTTGTTACATACATCATTTTATCATTACTCGAACTAGAATTCATGACACTAAGTTCGATTTGTTAAGCTCGTCACCCAATTGGTTCTTAGCATAAAAATTGAATTCTCTTGAAGCATTTAAGCCAAGCCATTATCGTTGCCCTTGCGAATTTATACATTGTTTGTTTTATTTTTTGCAAAAGACGTTAAAATTTAAATAAAATAAAAAGTATTAAGTAAAAGGTTGCTTTAACAAATAATTAAATTTTGTATTTTTTTTCTATTTGGAAATGTATAATATTAAAATAACTTTTTTGTCGTATGTGGATTTACAAGCATTCATTAATTGCTGTGTCATTGAAATCCATAACTTATTTGTACACTGAGATGTTATTGAATGTTATTGTTATTGAATGTAGATTCAACATTTGAATAAGCAAAACAAATTATATCATATTAAAAACCTTCTTGTTAGGTACAAATGAAACAATCCATTAATTCAAGGCCCAAAATTTCCGATGTCAATAAAAGAGAAAAAATATAATACTATAATAAAAAGTCTACTATTTAGTACTAAGTACATAGGTATAGTTAGTAAACCGTTCGTCTCATACACAAAGCATATGTTGTATCTGAACATATGCTTCCCGTTTTGATTTAATTTTTTGCTGAACCGTTGGCGGCAAATCTGATCAACACTTGTTTATGATTCAGCAGTGTGGTTAGTAAGCTTGAGCATTTTGGCAGGCATGTAATCACTCAATATTGATCACTAGCTCCTTCAAGCCAATCCATATAATGCATGAAACACTCATATGGTCCCATGTTGCGAGCAGACAGATCAAAAAAAAAAACTTCATTTTTCTACTGTCGGGACATTTTCTCATGAAGCGGCGATGTAATTCCAGTCATCAATTGAGTGTAAATGAAATGTTGGATGCACCTGCTCTGTTTATAAGGCGGTGTTGTTAAAGTGAATATTTCTGTCCTCTTTTTTTCTACAACAAAATTTTAATAATTAGCCTATTTGTACATATAATAACAACACTATTTTATTTTTCCGACATAAAATGCGCAACAAATTTATCTAAGAAAAAATAAAAAAACCGAAGTCATTATTTTTATAATTTTTTTTTTTTGTACCCAAACACATACATTCTATATTTTTTGGTATACAATTTGGCAAGTGCACATGCATCAAAGCCAAAGTTCAGTCTTTCATATATGTATGTATGTACATAGATAAACAAGAAACAAAACTACAGTCGAGCACGCCCGCCATATAATACTCTGCATTTTATTCCCTATTATATGATTATTAAATTATTAAAATCGGTATCAGTGTAATCCAATTAATAGTACTGGCAGTAAAACACGTTGAAACAAAAATATAACATTGGTCGGCACGGCCAGCGCTGCCACCACTCATGCAACGTTCGTTCATATGTTTGAATGTTTCTATCTCGCTTGTACACATGCATTGATATTGCGTTCAAATATAAATTTTGTCATATGTGTAACTTTATTGATCATGGTCGGGTTTTTATGTAACTTTTAGGATAGTTTGAAATAATTTGTGTCCAAACAAATTTTAAAAAACAACACTGTACAATTAGAATATATATATCTTAAAGACGACATGCAAATTTGAAATTTTTTCTATTTATTATGGGAAAGGGGATTGGCATCCCAAAATTTTTAATAACATTGTATTTATGTCTCTAGGAACCTCTGTGCCGAAATTGGTATTCTCAAGTGACATAGTTACTGATATATTCGCCAAAAATATTGATTTTTTCCAAGGTGTTTTTGCTTATTGTGGGCAAACGGGGCTTGGCATCGAAAAAAAAAAGATTCTTGTATTGACTGACTTTGTATCAAGTCGATGGTGACCAATTTCAAACTTGTAGCTCCTACCATCTCTTAGATCTGTTTGTTCATTCGGTTTATGAAGCTGATCAAGAATATATAAGTTAACTGTGAACGCCCGATTTTAATATTTAATTAAATTATTAACCAAGCCGGGAGAGAAAATCAGCGGTCAGCGAGAACGCTTCAAGTCGAGACGTCAAGTTCGACGACGTCGCTTTCGAAGCTAAATCAGCGTCCCGCAACTTTGTTGCACAACGTCCGCTGGGTAACCTTATACCCCACACGAGGCACAAGGTTTGCAGATTCTTCGGCGCGGCTACCAAGAGCCAGCGTCAGCTGCGGCAACGCCGCTGGCACCCTTATGTTAGATTGTAAGATATCAGACATTGTACTTTTAGTTTATAATTGAATTAATATAGCGGCACACGGCCCTAATAATCATTCTTGTATTCTCGCTTAAATCCGCTAATCTTTATTTCAATCAATCGGGAATTATTCTAATTTATATACTTTATGGGGTCTGCCACGCCTCCCTCTGCCTGTAACATACTTTTCTTAAACCAAATATACTCTTGCAGAGAGTATACAAATTTAAGTGCGGAAAGAAACAGATCAATATGTGGAACCAAAATAATTTTTCTCCATGCTAACGTTATCTTTATTAGATAGTGACAACATGAACAGCCAATTGTAATATGGTATACGACTGTAGAAAAAATATTTGTGTGGTTATTATTTATTTGTTGGCAAGTTGGAATTAGTGTCTTCCCTACCTCTTTGCATACAACAAAACAATTTTCACATCACCATAATTTGAAAACGACTAGAGCTATCGAGACCAAATTCACACAATATATGTATAATGCCAGTATAGCTATCCTCACTGGTCCGTATCGGACAACTATAGCCTATAGCTCCCATTGGACAAACCAGTCGAAAATTGGTGATTTGTATGGAAACGTGTAGTTTTAGCTGAGCGATCGCAGCCAAATTCACATATTATGTGTATGGTCCCATAATAACTATATTTATCAAGTTTGATCCGAATCGGACATAGCCTACAGCCCCATAGGACAAATCTGTCGAAATTTGGTGATTTACAGCTCCGTATAGCTCCCATAAGACAGATCAGTCAGTCAGTTATTTGTATAGTAAAATGTTCACTAGAGTGATTGCGGGGACTTTTACAGTAGGCTTGCTCGACTGTAGCCTTTCTTACTTGTTTCGATAGATTTTTCCTATGGGAGTCTTTTCTACCCTTGTTTTGTTCTTGTCACGAAGTTTAAACGCATTTAAAGTATATACATATATTCTTGATCAGCATCAACAGCTGTCTGTTTCTATGCGAACTAGTCTACCAGTTTTAAACCTAAGAAGCCTTTCTTACTTGCTTTGTAAGATCTTATCATAAACACAATGTGAGATGCTTGCTTAATACACTAAATATAACCAAACTTGATCAGGATATTGTATATATTATACTGCATACATTGTATACACCCAAATAAACACCAAAAATTTGTCATATAATAATTCAACAGTTGTTCATAGGTCACCTTATTAATGATTTATCCAATCGAAACCATTTTTTCAGGATATATCAAAAAGTACCACATACGCAATCAACAAGTTGAGGTTGAAATGTCTTAAGTAGTTCTTACATAGAAATTGAGGTGGAGATTGTACTTCTTTTAAAGAACCGGATAAAATACGTCAAAAATTGTTGTAATTGTTGTTTTTCATATTCATTTCGACGCGAAAAAATCGCGAGGATAACACAATGTCGAAAAAATCATGGCAAAACAAAAGAATACTTTCAAATATGTGTTTATGGTTCCGTATCCTTTTTTGATTCTGCAACTCCAATTTTTCCTTAAAAAAAGCATCGCTTTAAGTTTCTTTCAAACACCAAGAGTGGGGATTCAAGGGCTTACATCTTTGGGTACTCTAACGAACAATCGGGCCGACGTTCATATATAGACTCAACTGCTGATTAAAAATATGTAAATTTTGGACGTTTTTTGTCGGTTACATATTTTGCAAAGGAATAAAATTAGAATTTCATTGACTGAGCAGCTTAACAAAATTACATTCATTCAATTCAAATGGGATTGCGATTGAAACAGCAAAACACGAATAAATCCACAACGCAAATTAAGAGATGGGCAAATTAAATATAAATTGGCGTCTCTTGGCCGGTAAGTAAACGAAACATAGACGTTGGCATTGTCTTCATCAAAATCTGAAAGAAAAAGCTAAGTTCAGTTACTAATACACATACATATCAAATTTGTGCTACATACCTCGCCCACAGATGACGAAAGCAATTTAACGATGGTGTCGTGTGGTACAGCCACAACACTTTGATTGTTAATTTCGATAATGCGGTGTCCAACGCGCACACCACCGCGTTCTGCAATGCCGCCGCGCAAAAGGCTGCAAATCTGTAGAAAAGACTTGGCACTAGAATTTTGGGGTCATAATATGAATCAAACTTACCACTCCGTTTTGTACACTGAATCCTAGTTGAAAAAGCGCTTTTGGGCGTCGGATCTTAACCTCAACAACGGGCGGGCAGGGCACAACAGTGAACTTAACTGCAGTTTGATTTTTGGCATTGCGTATATAGCTTTGACATGTAGACAGCGGCAATCCAACCAGGCTCATGCCATTTATGGCTATAAGCTGATCGCCAATGTTGATTTGGCCACAACGTGCGGCTGCGCCACCGGACATTAAATTTGCAATGACTACAGTCGGCAGCATTGAGCCCCAGCCGCTTTCCACTATGACAACTCCAAGTATTTCGCCTTTGGCCTTAGGGACCACAACTTCCTTTTGTAGCTCTTTTTTAGCAAATATCTCGAGTTCGTCACCAAAAATCTCCTGGCTGTTTAGCACTTCTTGGTAATCTATCTCCTTCACCAAACTCTCATTCTCAATGCCGTTAGCTTTCAGAAACTCTAGGTAGGCTACCTGAAAAGCCTGACCAATAGACTGCGCTATAAACTGTGCCTCATAGCTCTCAAAAACATGACATATCATTTTGGGTGTTCGATTGTGTTTATTGGAGGAGCCACTCTCCTTGTTGCAAGTAATTTCTTTCAACGTATCGCTATAAGTGACATTCCCAGGACCTGGTGTGTCTAGAACGACGCCACCACCAACGGGAACAAAACTTCGGCGTGCCATCAACACCACCAAATCCCCAATGTCGGCTATGTATGAGATTGTGCGCAACGTATGATCCATCATAACCTCTTTAATATCTGTATTAAGCACCATTATTTTCTCGGTTGAAATGAATAAATCGACTTCTGTACATGGTTGACTCTCGCCGTCGCGCGCCTGTCAAAAAGAATAAATATAAAAGTATGACAAATTAACTTGATTTTATTTAAATCAGAATTTTTACATGAATAGATAATACTGATAATTGTGTGTATTGCTTACCAAAGCCTAATATTGTTTAGAAATAAGCGGCATGGATTTATGACAAAAAGCAGCAAGACGCATTAATAATGTTACCAAACTTTTGAGTGATTTTAAAGGAATACAAATGAGGAAGTTGTTCTGATCTCAAAATACATACCTTTATACGCGATACTGCTTCCTCGGCCTGCATCATGCGAGTTGACTTTGTAGGCTGACCCTCACATACAAGCTGAGTAGACCCCAGATATCGAGCGCGAAAGAGAACTCCCTCGATTAACACTTTTGGTTCCAACAAACCTAATAAATATGAAAAAAAAATTTGTAAAGTATTTATATATAACAAAAGTTATTAGTGTTGACAAAAGTTCAGACTAAACACGCAAGCAAGCCCAATAAGGAATTAAATACAGTCGGGCTTGATCTGCTTGACGCATTGACGGACTTTCATATCAAATTTGGTGGCTCCAACTCATATAGTCTCTGAGATCTCATCATCAGATATATACCCTCACAGGGTATACAAATTGTATATGGATAATACGCGTTTGAGGAAGAGACAGCAAAATAAGTTGGGAAATAGATCTACAGGGACCAATCAGTTAATTAGTCGAGCGAGCCGACTGTAAAAGACGCCGTACTCACAGAAGTGCGCATTTTCCATACGAAAAAGAAGAAAAGCGGAGTGATTCACATTTTGTATACATATATATTTATATACAAATGTATGTAAATATATACACAATTAAATGCACAATTTCCTTACTTGGCTTATTTTAAAAACAAGAAAGAAAAGTACAGTCGAGCACGCCCGACCGTAGAATACTCTCTGCAATTTATTCCCGAAATCTAAAATCTGTTTGTTCATACGAACGGACAGACAGACGGACAGACGGACATGGCTATATCGACTCGGCTTGTGATGCTGATTAAGAATATATACACTTTATGGGGTCGGCAACGCCTCCTTCTCCCTGTTACATACTTTTCACAAACCCAATATACTCTCTCTTGCAGAGAGTATAATAAGCCGTGTTTTACAATTTGAAATTATTATTTTACAGTTCGAAATTATTATTTTAAATTTAAATTGAAATAGAAAAAAAAAAATAATAATCAAAATAATTCACTGTCGGGATTCGAACCTCGGACTTCACGCACACGCGTCAGAGCCCTAACAGTTGCACCACGCCCCTCTCTTAAAAGTGCTCGTCTATCTGCATTTACATGTAATATTTTTTTGTTATTTTGTTATATAACAAAAATTAATAAAATATCCCTGACGGCGCTCGAACCCACGATCCCGGGTTAACATACAAGTGCGAAGAATTAGATCAGGCATCTTTACTACTTAGACCACACTCCGCATTGAAGTTTATGTAAATAATTAAAATTTAAAAAGCAAACAAATAGCATATGTCACTGACTGGATTCGAACCCGGAATCCCGGTCTAACAAACACGTACGAAGCGCGCATCTCTACTACCTAGACCACGCTCCTTATTGAAGTTGCCGCAGCTAAACGTAGAGTTAAATCTTTTATTGCAAGTGTAAACAAACAATTTATTCATAAAATTCAGCATTTTTGATTAATTTGTTTTGTATGTTGAGGATACTTTTAATAATTAAACACACATCCTGTGTGAGTTTGGTTGCGATCGGCCAACTAACATTACATGTCTTCATACAAATTTTTTGTTTTTGACAGATTTGTCCTATGGGAGCTATAAGCTATAGTTATCCGATCCGGATCAAACTTGGTGAGGATAGTTATATTGGTACCATACACATAATGTGTGAATTTGGTCTCTCTAGTTCTAGTCGTTTTCAAGTTATGGTGATGTAAAAATAGTTTTTTACAATTTGCGGGGGCGGTAGGGGGCGTGGAAAAAAATTTGAAATAAACTTAACCTGCCTGACATATAGACCGAGTTTCATTCCAAATTTGGCTGTTCTAGCTCTTGTAGTTTAAAAGATCCAGGTGTTCATACGGACGGACGGACAGACAGACGGACATTGCTATATATATATATATATACTTTATGGGGTCGACCACGCCTCCTTCTGCCTGTTACGCACATTTCGCTTCAGACAAACTTAATAGACCCCTATACTCTTTTTTAGAGTACGGGGTCTAAAAAATCAGCACTCGTTTGTTTGTCTAGCTTGGCAAGTTTGCAATCGCTGACTCTACATATTTACAAGTCAGACGATTTAGGAAGACGAATCACTTTAATTTGTGAAGGTGTAGATTTGTGTCGTTTCATAAATGCTTCGCTGAGAATAAAACGAAGAGCCCCGCTTAAATGAATGTATAGCAGACTTGTCCACTAATTCTTCCATTTACACTTTAAACAGCTTCATCGCTCAAAGTGGCATTCCCGTCCGGCGATACTTCGAGCAGGCGACAAATTTCGTGCAGCAGAACAGCCTTCCGTTCGCAGCAGCGAACAGCCATCCCCCGAAGAGACCCTCTCTTTAGAGCACGTTCGGGGGCAGCCGAGAAGTCGGCTGAGCGACTGGTCATGCGACAGATTGGCACTGCTTCGCTCGCAGAGGACTAGGTATGAGGACCTCTGGCCGACGTAGAGGCCATACTCACTGCAAAGCCGCTGACACCACAGGACAGCGACCCCAGCCACGAAGAGGCGCGCACACAGCGTTTTTGGCAAGCGTGGTCGAGGGGCTACGTCCACAGCACTCAACACCGAGAGGCATGGAAGACGGACGACGAAGCCAGGAATGGGGACCTCATCGTGGTCCACCAGACAACGGACAGAGTCGTCGAAGCAACGCCAGGAGGAGACGGAAGATTCAGGGTGGCCGGCATTAAAGCTCCCAGGGCTACCAAAGGATTGAAGGTGATCCCTTCAAGGTGGCCGGAAGGTTGATTCAAAGGCATAGGTTGTAAGCTTAAGGAAAAACAATGAATTATTAGTATAAGTTACAATGATGAATTTATTGAATAGTCCAGTAGTGTAAATAAATCGGTTATGTTTAAGCCAGCGAGTAAGTTCTTTGTATTCGGCTGTGCAGCTCTCGCGAGCGGTAGTTTAGTTCGTTCTTTGCCACCAAACGATTTCTTATTCTCGAAGTAAATTGTGATTGTATACATTCGGTTTCGTTTACGGATATTAGGTTGATGCAAATCTATAACGAGCGGAATAACTTTCAATACCACTTGCTTGTTTACGGATCTCTCTTTAGGCTTAGAATAACAAGGATAACTAAAACGATGGAATTTGTGATATTCTACCACCTCCGTCTATTCACTGATATATACTTCTGATTTGCTTTTAATATTTTTACGGATATTGGGTAGATGCAAATCTATAACGAGCGGAATAACTTTCAATACCACTTGGTTGTTTACGGATCTCTCTTTAGGCTTAGAATATTCTACCATCTCCGTCTATTCACTGATATATACTTCTGATTTGCTTTTAATAATTATAATTCAAAGAACTCAAGCAGCTCATAATATATCGTATATGCGTATGACAAGCGTTGAAAAGTTGTATGTTATGATATTTGTTTTCATACCTATGCAGAGGGTATCATGTTTGTGTCATGAAGATTACAACGCATAGACGGAGGCGTGGCCGCCGCAGTAAAGTTTATATATTCTTGATCAGCATCAATAACCTAGACGATGTAGCCATGTCCGTCTGTTGCTATGCGAACTAATCTCTCAATTTTAAAGCTATCTTGATGAAACTTGAAACATATGTGTATTCTCTTTGCACGCAGCTCATATTTTTAAATCGGATGAATATATCATATAGCTCCCATAGGAAAATTTTTTTTTTAGAAATCTCAACCAAATTGCATTTAGTACCAAATCCCATGTACAACCCAAATTTTATCCAAATCGGATTGCTTATCATATAGCTGTTGAAAATGCTTAATGTGAAAATTTCCAGTGTCTATTGAAAGATTTCAACCAAATTCACGCAATAACCATTAGCTATCAATTTATATACGCTGACCAATTCATCCATCATCCAAATCGGACTACTATATCCTACTATATAGAACAATTGGTAATTGAAACCTAGTTAACTCAATATCTGCAAAGGTATTTAATCTTCGGCGCGCCAAAGAACCCTTTTTCTCGTTTTTATACCCGTTACTCGTAGAATAAAAAGGAAAGTGAAAAATTAAATGATCAAGCAGTACAACTTTGTTTTTGTTTTTCGACACGCCCACTTTAGGGCGTTCTATGTTCATGCAAAGGTAAAAACAGGTAAAACAAGTAAGAAAGGCTACAGTCGAGTATGCCGACTGTAAAAGACTCCGCACTCATTCTAGTGCGCATTTTACCATATAAATAAGTAATTTTTAACCGATTTGTCCTATGGGAGCTATAGGCTATAGTTGTTCGATCCTGATCAAACTTTGTGAGAATAGTTATAATGATTCCATACACATAATGTGTGAATTCGGTTCCGATAGCTCTAGTCGTTTTCAAGTTATGATAATGTGAAAATAGTTTTGCACAATTTGCGCGGGCGGTAGGAGGCGTGGCAAAAATTTGAAATAAACTTGATTTGCCTGACATATAGACGGACTTTCATTCCAAATTTGGTAGCTCTAGCTCTTGTAGTTTAGAAGATCCAGGTATTCATACGGACGGACGGACAGACGTACATCGCTATATCGAATCGGCTGTTGATGATGATCAAGAATATATATACTTTATGGGGTCGACCACGCCTCCTTCTGCCTGTTACGCACACTTCGCTTCTGACAAACTAAATAGACCCCTGTACTGTTTTTTAGAGTACGGGGGGGGTCTACAAATTTTTAATTTGGAATGATGAGTCTAAATGCATTTTATTGCATTTATCAGAGACGTGCACCTTTGAAATATATTTGCAATAAAAGACATCATTTACAATGCCAAAATATTTATATTCGAGTCAATAACGATCAATGGATCTTTATCATTCTTTTCACTTCATTAACCTTCAAAATTTCTTTAATCACAGGAAAGAAATACATAAAGGTCTTTTGTAAAACCTCCCTGTTGAAGCCACAGTCATAAGAGATGTGCGTTTTGCCGAGATGTGTGAACATCCAATTTTGCAGCAGCCAAAATAATAAATTTGTATGAATACATGTAGTGTTAGTTGAGCGATCACACATTATGTGCATGGTACCATTATAACTGTCTTTACCAGGTTTGGTCCAGATCGGACAACTATAGCTTATAGCTTTCATAAGACAAATCTGTCAAAAATTAGTGATTTGTATGAAAAAATGCGCACTACAATATATACGGGGTCTTTTACATTCGGTTCGGTCGACTTCCTTACTTGTTTCTCATAATTTCAAAAGTCAACCATAAGAGACCCATTACCATGAGAGACCCCCAAGAGGGGTTTTTTCATAATTTTTGGCGTTGAGGCCCATAAACTAGACAATTACCACCATTTTGACGGCAAGCTTATGTGGGGAAATCGACTATGCTTTAGCGAAATATGGTTACACTCAGAAATGTTAAAATATAATAAATTTTATATATAAATGTATACTGTTCTACCCAAGAAAGAAAAGTACAGACGAGCACGCCCGACCGTAGAATACTCTCTGCATTTTATTCCCGATTATATGTAATGTATAAACCATTGGTCGACACGGCAAGCATCCGCAGGCAGCACTGTCGCCACACATGCAGCGAAATCGTTTGTCATGTTTGTATGTTTCTGTCTCGCTTGCACACATGCGTTGACATTGCGTTCAACTATAAACTTTGTTACGGTTCTAGCTCTTTTGTTTATAGTCCGATTTATCTGAAATTTTCAGGATAGTTTGATATAATTTGTCTCCAAACGAATTTCAAATTACAATACTGTACGATAAAAAGATATGCCTTAAAAATGTCATTCAAGTTTGAAAATTGTTTTATTTCTTTTGAGAAAAGGGGGCGTGGCAAACCAAAATTGTCAATGGCATTGCATTTATGCTATCCCTAGGAACCTGCGTACCAAGTATTTCCAAGTGCCATTGCTACTGAGATTTTTGCTAAAAACATCGATTTTTTCCGAGGTGTGTCTAGTTTTCGGCTGAGACGAATGACTAAATATCGAGCCGATACTGACTAAATTCGAACTTGTAGCTCTTACCATTGCTGAGATATGTTTGTTCATACGGACAGACAGACGGACATGGCTACGGATCCTTCTGTTTGTTACATACTTTTCACAAAGCCAAAATTCTCTTGCAGAGAGTATAAATATAACAAGTACAACAGATGTAAAGAAATACACATCCACTTACATAGCAGGCATCACAGCCCATTTTATAAATGCAAATTTCAATATGCAGCAGTGACAAAAGAAAACATATATGTTCATCATAAGTTTATTGGAGGAGCATAACACCCAATATATTTTCTTAGATGAATAAATTATACATACCCTCGTTATTGCGCGTCTTTGCCTTTTTATCTGTGTTGGACGAATCTTTAAGAGATTTAATGGAGTTTTTGGAGCCCTTTGAATACATTAGCTTTTTGGGCGAACTGAGTAAAGAGTCTTTATTCTCAGCAATTTGGCATACATCAGGAGAGTTGAGTTCTAGTGACGTGCTAATGCCTTCCCAAATAGTTGCCGTCGAGAAGCTTTGAGGATTTAAACTATTGTCGCTGTCACCATCATTACCATTACCGGCGTTGTTTTTGGTGGCGTCGTTGGTATTGCTATCTGTAGGAGACGACAAATCACAAGTCTGAAAGCAATTGGGAAATAAGTAATTAATTATTTATTGTTACGTGCGAGCTTACTTCTTCAGCAAAGAAATCTTTTTGGGCTAACAGTCGATCCGTTTCTAGATCCGTGTCCGTTTCATTCTCATCTAGACTTGTGGTCGGTATGATTTTACGTGGCACCCATACTGGTGAATTTGAATCTGAAGGCGAAATTTCATCGCAGAGTTTTAATATTCCTGTTTGTGTCTTTGCAGTCTGAAGAGCCAATCGTATTTCCTTCATGGTGTCTTTTAGCTTGACAGGAGATGCAGTGGCAATATCTGATATTTTATTATGTACCACTGCCTTTGTGGTATAAGGTAGGTCGTTTAGTGATTCTATAGGAATTTCACTAAAATCTTTATCTGCACCAAACACAATATCAGGTTCTTTAAACTGTTTTTGCGGCAACTCAGCAGTTGGCGAAGAGGGCAGCGGCGGGGGCGTCGGCAGCAAAAAATCGTTCGGCTGTGAAACCAAAGTGGCTGCCAAGGCTGGACTTTCACAAACGTTTTTGAAGTCGTTTCTTCCAGTGTGCTCATACACGTTGACGGTTTCCTGCTGTAGTTCCGATTGTTCCTTTTTTTCGCATACTACCGAGATATTACTTTCAGTATCGGACGCGTGGCCACTGCTTAGACCATCCTCTAGCACTGGCATGCTGGTGTATAGTTTGCCATAGTCGTTGGATGTACAGTTAATGTCATTCGTCAGGCTATCTAGTTCATCGCAATTGAAATCGTAATCCGTAGTGTCTGGTGAAAGTGCAAAGTTATGTGAATGACGGCGCGAGTTATTTTTAAGTTCTGTGTCAGCCATATCGTCGCTACTTCGGTTGTTTGAGTCTATCTGCTGCTCTGTGTTGTTATGATTCTGGTAGGAAAGAAGATTTATTCTATAATTAAAGAATCTCTTTTTTACTGAACAAAGAAAATGCAAAGAATGCGGTATTTCACTCACGATTGTTATTCATATAAAGAGCATATTTTTGACCAATTATTTCTTAGTATGAAATTAAATAGGTATATTTACATGGGTTAATAATTAACTTGTTTATACTTATGCAACCTAAGACTAAATATTTGCACAAATCTTTCAAGAAATACTAGATGCATTTATTCGATTAAGGTCAAATTATTGTAAATTAGATTTTTCTAATAATAAGCACGTGTTTTAGAAATCTCAACTTACAAATAGTTATACCAGTTTTCTTTCAACCGATTGTTCTCTTGGGTGAAATATGATATAGTCATCCGATATGGCCGATTTTAGCACATGGACTGCGTGCAGAGACAATACAAACCTGTACCGAGTTTCATCAAGATAGCTTTAAAACTAATAGAACATATGCCTTAAAATCGGCATTGAAGTTTGAAAATTATTATGTTTCTTGCGGGAAAAGGGGTCGTGGCAGTTCAAAATTTTTAATGACAATGCATTTACGCCGTCTCTAGGAACCTGCAGACCAAAATTGGTATTCCTTAGTGCAATAGTTATTGAGATATTCGCTTAAAACAATTTGCAGAGGCGGTAGGGGGCGTGGCAAAAATTTGAAATAAACTTGCACTGGTTAACTACAGACGGACTTTCATTCCAAATTTGGTGGCTCTAGCTCTTGTAGTTTAGAAGATCCAGGTGTTCATACAGACGGACGGACAGACGAACATCGCTATATCGTCTTAGCTGTTGATGCTGATCAAGAATATATATACTTTATAGGGTCGGAAGAGCCTCCTTCTGCATGTTACGCACATTTCGCTTCAGACAAACCTAATAGACCCCTATACTCTTTTTTAGAGTACGGGGTCTAAATATTAATTTCGAATTATAATACGAGATTTATTTTTACACAAAAGATAATTCAGAACTTCGTGTGCAACAAATAACAATATAATATATTATTAATAATATTAATAATAGTACAATCGTTTAGGTAATCGACACTATTGATTTTAATTCAGATGACTTGAGAAACGCAGAAAATTTTCATACAAATTCATATTTACAGCGTATTTTTGACCGATCGTCCCTATGGGAGCTATACGATATAGTCGTCCGATTTGAATGAAACTTGGTTAACATATTTATATTATTGACAGATATATTCTGTGTAAGTTTCACTTCGATTGATTGGCCAACGCAAAAGTTATTCATATAAATTCATATTTGGAGCGTATTTTTTACCGATTGTCCCTATGGAAGCTATACGATATAGTTGTCCGATTTGGATCAAACTTGGTCAGTATATGTACTCCCTAGACGTGTACTTTATGTGTCAATTTGGTTTATATACCATTGCTAACAAAAAAGTTTTCTATACTAAAACATGCTATTTTTACCTGTTTTTACCTTTGTATGCACATAGAACGCCCTAAAGTGGGCGTGTCAAAAAACATAAGCAAACTTGTACTGCTTGGGCATTTTATCTTTCGTTTGCGACCACTCGGGCCTTTCTAGCTCTTATAGTCTCTGAGATCCTTTTGTTCACACAGACGGACAGACGGACGGACGGACAGACGGACATGGCTATATCGACTCGGCTACTCATGCTGATCAAGAATATATATACTTTATGGGGTCTGCCATGTCTCCTTCTCCCTGTTACATACATTGCAACGAATACAATATACCCTTTTACTCTTCGAGTAACGGGTATAAAAAATAAAGTACAGCTGTTTTTAAGGGCTTCTCAAAAAACACGGGGCTTCTAAATTAAAAATTAAAATAGGATTTTTGAATGCCCTAAATATTTTTCTGCTGAAATAAAATATTCATTTTCGCTAACTGTTACAAAAAAAATTTGACTTTTTGCCAAAATTTTCGTCATTTGGACCAGTGTGCAATGTCACACCAAAAACTTTCATCAAGGACTACAGTTCAAAAACAAGAAAGAAAAGTACAGTCGAGCACGCCCGACCGTAGAATACTCTCTGCATTTTATTCCCGATCATCTTAATAAAATCGATATCCGGGTATATCAATTGATACTTGCAACAAAACACGTTGAAACAAAAACATCTGTATACACACACATATACATTTGACATTACATGTATGCACGCACATATGTATGTGTGTATATGTTATACATACACAATTGGTTGGCTCAGCCAGCATTCGCGGGCAGCGCTGCCGCTAAGCTACGCAAGCAGCGAAAACGTTCGCTCACATGTTTGTATGTTTCTATCTCGCTTGCACACATGCATTGGCATTGCGTTCAATTATCAACTTTCTTACATGTCTAGCTCTTTTGTTTATTGTCCGATTTAGATGCAACTTTCAGGATAGTTTAATATATTTTGTCTTCAAACGAATGTGAAATAACAATACTGTACGATAAGAAAATATGCCTTAAAATCGGCATTGAAGTTTGCAAATTATTTTATTTCTTGTGGGAAAAGGGGGCGTGGCAGTCCAAAATTTTTGATGACAATACAATTATGCCGTCTCTAGGAACCTGCGTACCAAAATGGGTGTTCCTAAGTGCCATAGTTACTGAGATATTCAGCTAAAACACCAATTTTTTACGAGGTGTTTCTAGTTTTTTGCACATTGTGGGCGAACGGGGCGTGGCATCGAAAAAAAAAAAGATTCTTGTATTGACTGACTTAATATCGAGTCGATAGAGACCAAATTCAAATTGTAGCTCGTACCATCTCTGAAATCTGTTTGTTCATACGGACGGACAGACAGACGGACAGACGGACATGGCTATATCGACTCGGCTTGTGATGCTGATCAAGAATATATATACTTTATGGGGTCTGCCACGCCTAATTCTGCCTGTTACATACTTTTTTTTTTGCACAAACCCAATATACTCTCTCTTGCAGAGAGTATAATAAACATGCTATGTAAACAGAAAATAACAACGCGGAGATTATTTAAGAAACTATGTAAACCCTAAATTTTGAATCTAAGAATACTGCGCTCTATCCTGTGCGTGTGGTACAATACTTAATATCTTAGAGAGCTCTGTCTGATGCTATATAAGACTAGGATTGTAAGAAATAAAATTAATTCAATTTTTGATCTCCAACCATAGAGTTCAATTTTTGTGCTCAAACCCAAAAGTCTTGTTGTCCATTTATTCATTGGTCCTTCGAGCGCTCTGTTGTTTCCCCTCACCAGTGGTAAGGAACACAGAGTTTTTAAACCAGCACCTTAGAGTGGAGTACTTAAGGCTGCTAAATTAATATTGGTCTGCTGCTATAATAAGAAGCACAGAACCAATTCGTCGTGTTCTCCCTTTGAGGAGGCAGACTTGAAAAACTTGATGTAGATCCATTAGTTGGTCTTTCAAGCGTTCTGTTGTTTCCCATCACCAGTGATAAGGAACAGAGAGTTATAAACCAGCACCTTATAGTGGAATAGACAAGGTTGCTAAATTAAAATTGGTCTGTTGTTATTATAAGAAGCACAGAACTGATTCGTTTTGTTCTCTCATTGAGGAGGCAGAGTGAGCGTTTCCGAGGCTAACATCGGAAAGTGAAATATATACACGTAGAAGGATTCAAGCAGCCAAAGAGCACCCAGAATCAAAGATCGGTCGCCTAAAGGGTTTACAACCCCAAGAGCCGAAGACAACGATCGGCGCGCTAGAGGATTTACAACCCCAAGTGCCGAAGACAATGTGCGCCGCATAAGCAGCGATAGCGGCGACACAGCGTCAACGATAGCAGCGACACCAGATCATCGTCAGCAGCACCGTCGACGTCAACAGCAGCGTCAACATCAGCAGCACCAACATCAGCAGCACCAACATCAGCAGAAGCGTCTACAGAAGCGTCAGCAGCATTAACAGCGACAACAACAAAATGTGGTTAACCAAGTTTAATTGTCATTTTAATTAAGTAACGCCCTTTCTGTGGCCCTTGGCAGTATGTTCAAAAATGAAAATGTTATGTAAGCAGAAAATAACAACGCGGAGATTATTTAAGAAACTATGTAAACCCTAAATTTTGAATCTATGAATAATTTTGTTTATTTTGCTTGCGAACCGTTTCCATGCTTGGAAACGAAGCCTAAGATAAGAATATATTTAAATTTAAACCCGCACTCTATCCTGTGCGTGTGGTACAATACTTAATATCTTAGAGGAGACCTCTGTCTGATGCTATATAAGACTAGGATTGTAAGAAATAAAATTAATTCAATTTTTGTGGTCAAACCACAGAGTTCAATTTTTGTGCTCAAACCATCAAGTCAAGTCTTGTTGTCCATTTATTCAGTAGTAGTAAAGTTAATTCGTTTCCAACCGCTCATGAACAATTGAGTCGAGTCAAATCAATTTTTTAAGAAAATGTATAAACTAAACCAATGGTAAACGAAGTACAAGTATTAAATATTCTCTGTTTATTAACTGACCAAAATGAAATTTAAACCGAGCGCCATGTATGGAACAAAGCTCAAATCCCGTCTACTAAATCTCAAGGCATTTGCTCTTAAGGCCATTAAATTGATTTTTGTTTCTGTATTAAAAAGTGTTCTGATCCTAACCAAATTTGGTTTAACTGTGCAAGTTGGTACCATGTATATTTGGTTAAGATATTGAATGGTCACCGTACAGCTTATTATTATTATTTTTTAAATTTAACATGGTTTTGTTTTATTTATGAGAGTATTTCCAGTGTACTGTTACTAAGAAGTAACTTTTACTGTATTGTAGATTACATATTTACTTGACATTTTTATGTGTCTTGAATTAAAATAATATACTAATGGTATAACTTTTGAGAGTGTATCTAAAGGTAATTCTGAAGGATCAAGTCTTTTTTTCTTCTTCTCCTGTGAAGACGTCGGCCCAGGACATTGTTTAATTAATTTAAAATTGTAGTTTGCTGATTGTGTGCTAATAGCATCTGCTACTAATGGTATTTTTAAATTTTTGGCAATTCTTCGACGTATATACCATTCAGTTCCCACCATTCTCTTTAAAATTTTGGCTTGAAGTGTGCGAATCTTGTTTATATGACTTTTAGCTGCTATACTGTATACTTGGATAGCACGGACAATTTGTTTCTGGCATTCAACAGCTAAAACATTTGGCGAGCTTTGTTCAACCACAGTAGTTACATGACATCCAAATGTCAATCTTCGATCCAAGGTAACTCCAAGGAATTTGTGTTTGTTGTTCTATGGAAGGAGTTAACCTCTTAAAAATAGACCAGGACAGGAGTCCTTGCGGAGCGTGTGCGTGACTGTTACACATTTTTTAATGTTTATGCCAATGTTCCAATTAAGGGCCCAAGATTCAAATAGCAGTATCATTTGTTATAATAGCCATTATCAATTGGCCATTGTCACTGAAACGTCCTTTTTTTGGGCATGTCTAGCGTAGGCTTCCGGCACTCCAGCACAGATATATTTTGGGCCAGTTGCAACACCATCCATATAAAATTTAAAGTTCTCCCACTTAAAAAGGTTTATAGCAATAGGTGTAATTGAGGGTTGATCAAATCCTTGAGTTTTGAGAGTAATCGTTCATGCTATACCCCGTCAAATGCTTGTTAGACATCTAAGTTGGTCCATCAATTTATATGGTGTACTACCCGGTGTACTTCTTCTTGTGTTCCATGATACAACCTAAAACCAGATTGGAATTTAGGAATAGCCTTCATAACCAAACTAGATTCTCTTAATCTTTGAGGTATGCACCTCTCCAGTATTTTACCATTAGCTGGTAGCAGACTTATTGGCCGGTATGAGTCAAGTTACTCCGGAGGCTTACCAGGCTTAGGCAACATTAAGATATTAATGTCATTAAGGTATTAATGTGGTGCCTTCCTGACCGGAGGAGTCATTTGATAGGGCCCATCAAGATTTTTAGAGATTTTATGTACACAACTCAGGGAAGCCGTTTCAAATGTGGTGAACCGTTGCTCAAGATTGGCGGCAAACGCTTCTGCTCAGTCCGCAGGGGACCGGGCAAAGTGCCATCGGCCATACGGACAGGAAACTATGGCGCTGCCTGACGTTTATAACAGCTTGTCAGCTTCCACAAGGCATAATTTGAGTTCTTAGAGGCTGTTGCTTCTTCCAACATTAAGTCAAGGGACTCCTTCCTAAGAGAGGAGACCTCGTTCCTCATCCTGTTAACCTGTCCACATCAAGATCTAGGATACGTAAATAGGCCCTAATAAGTCTCTTTTTTTTTAAAGATGAAGGCCACCTTATATTGGCGATGAAAGGAAACTTCGGTGGGGACCATACAGTTGTTGAAAAGGAGGTGGCGAAGATACAGTAGCTGATTCTTTCATCTTATCCAATTGAAACTGAACGGCCAAATCCACATCCATGTTTGATAACAATTCAATGCTCAGGTTCATTGAATTTTATATGATGCTTTAAAAAAGGGAAATATTGCATCCTGGTGAAATAAGTCCGACTCTTGCCGTAATTTGAACAGCATCACTACCAAGCGTGGCTATAAATGGGAGACGATACGATGATAGTTCTCGTTTTTCATAAATGGATAGGTGATTGTTGAAATTATATTATATAAGAAACAAGAAAGAATGCTATAGTCGCCTCGCGTTACCCGGATACCCGTTACTCAGTTTAATTATATTATTAACAATATAATATATTATTAATAATATTAATAATAGTACAATCGTTTAGGTAATTGACCCTATTGATTTTAATTCAGATGACTTGAGAAACGCAGAAAATTTTCATGCAAATTCATATTTACAGCGTATTTTTGACCGATCGTCCCTATGGGAGCTATACGATATAGTTGTCCGGATCAAACTTGGTCAGTATATGTACTCCCTAGACGTGTACTTTCTGTGTCAATTTGGTTTAGATAGCATTACTAACAAAAAAGTTTTCTATACTAAAACATGCTATTTTTACCTGTTTTTACCTTTGTATGCACATAGAACGCCCTAAAGTGGGCGTGTCAAAAAACAAAAGCAAACTTGTACTGCATGGGCATTTTATCTTTCGTTGGCGACCACTCGGGCCTTTCTAGCTCTTATAGTCTCTGAGATCCTTTTGTTCAAACAGACGGACAGACGGACGGACGGACAGACGGACATGGCTATATCGACTCGGCTAGTCATGCTGATCAAGAATATATATACTTTATGGGGTCTGTCATGTCTCCTTCTCCCTGTTACATACATTGCAACGAATACAATATACCCTTTTACTCTACGAGTAACGGGTATAAAAATCTAAGAAAGAAGGGGTGCTTTGTCTATTATATGGCAAATGTCTTCGCGTTCCTATGCCAAGAACTTGGCCTGAAGTGCTTCAAAGAACATCATGCAACGACTCGCCCCTTCTTTCAAACCGAAAGTTACCCCAAAGTTGGTGTTTCGCGTTAAAATCTCCTAATATTAATTAGTATTAAGCATACCATAAAAATCTCCTCTATGCCAAGTCAGTGGTAAATAAGCTGCTCTTACATTTTTTCCAAACTACGTTTCAATTATGATGGATGCTTGCTGAATTGTGCTAGATATCACTGAGAAAAGATTGATATTTTGTTTGATAAAAATTGCAGCACCGCCCCTATTACTTTCAGCTGGGTGATCAGCCCTGGGACATACATAATCGTCAATTCCAAAAAATTGTCCTGGTCGTAAATGAGTTTCTGAGATTAGCATTAAGTTATATCATGTTTCCGAAAAAAAGAGTGTAAGCTTGTTAGCATTTAAAGTAATACTGCGTGCTTTTTAAAGTCCGCCAGACAAAAAGAAAATAAATTGGACTCCAAGAAACTTTAAATAACAAGTTATTGTTCGGTGAGTTTCAGTGTCAATACACCAGGAATAGTAATTGGCCTGGGCTTGGGTGGTTTTATAAGTCTTTACTTGAGACGGACTAGATTCCAAAACTTCAGGGTCAGCATTCTCAAGACCCTCAATCATGTCACCATTCAGAGTTAAATTAACGTTCGTCTTCAATGGTAAAAATGGTTTAGAAACAGCTGACAGCTTTCCTTTTTGGTCGGTTGATTAAGTGCACTGTTTCCATGCTTTAATTAATAACTGTTTCATTGGTACATTGACTGCAATCGGATAACTTCTAACTCCAGCTATCGATGAGCCGGGCATCGAATAACAATCAGAATCATTGTTGTTTTAATGGTATGCGAGTAATGACATCAAGACATTCGCTTTATTCATCTGAAAGATTTTCAGGATCACAATTTGCTGCTTGATTAAACGCAACTGTAGCAAATCGATTGAGAACATCAAGATTACTAGATTCAGTGGTGATTTTCTAAGAACTAGGTACATCTGAGGCATCAACTCAATTGTCAGTTGAAATGCCAACAGACCCAGAAGGGAAATCATCCGAATTCATTGCTCTCGCTGCATCAAAAAAGGATTCATTTGACGTTTTAGGGGCTAGCAATGCCGCCATCTTTGTAGACTGTTTTATTTCAACGGAATGTTGATATTCATGGATCTTTTGTTTCCTAGCCAAGAAATCTGGAGATTCCGAACCTACTAATGGACATAAATGAAAACTGAATGTACCGCCCCTAAAGGGCCAATAATAGAGGAGCCTACAATCCAAATGATGTAACATTCCAAAAATTTATTAAAATAGGCAACGATATAAAATTTCTGGCCGCGGGCACAAGTAAGTAAAAATTGAATTTATTTTATAAATTATATACCTTTACAGATATATCGAAAATTGAACGCACTAAAACATTTACAAACAGACAGTTCAATTTGATTTGAAATCGTCACTCAAAATTACACTTGTGCACATTTTATATATGATCTTGCACTACACAAATACTAAATTAACAATATACCCTTTTACTCTACGAGTAACAGAGGTAAAAACTTTACTTTTAGCAAAAAAAAAAAATAATTTAAAATTGCATTGTAAGCCTAATGGCAAAGAATACTATGAAGAGTATCTACCCTCGAAATAACATACTATTGATAAAAATGAAAGCATAAAAATGTATAAATATTTATATATAATAGTACAATCGTTTAGGCAATCGACCCTAGTGAGTTTAATTCAGATGGCTTGGGAAACACAAAAAATGTTCATACAAATTCTTATTTACAGAGTAATTTTGACCGATCGTCCCTATGAGAGCTGTACGATATAGTCGTCCGATTTGGATGAAACTTGGTCAGTATATGTACTCCGCAAGTATGTGCACTTTCTGTGTAAATTTGGTTTAGATAGCATTGCTAACAAAAAAAGTTTTCTATACTAAAACATGCTCTTTTTACTTGTTTTTACCTTTGTATGATCATAGAACGCCCTAAAGCGGGCGTGTCAAAAAACAAAAACAAAGTTGTACTGCTTGGGCATTTTATCTTTCATTTGCGACCTTCCGGGACGGACAGACGGACGGATGGACAGACGGACATGGCTATATCGACTCGGATAGTCATGCTGATCAAGAATATATACACTTTATGGAGTCTGCCACGCTTGTTACATACATAGCAACGATTACAATATACTCTTTAACTCTACGAGGGTATAAAATGGAATACTTGAAGACAATAATGAAATCCTAAAAGCTATCTCAAATGAGAAAAAAATGAAACATAAATGAAATTCGAACAGCAATTGAAACCGTTTTGAATGCCCTTTCAGCTGCTCTCTTTTGCGGACTTATGTTATGGAAATTACCCAGTTATTTTGGCTTGAAAGTGGCTTGGGATGGAAAGTCTATCTCTTTGGGGACCCTTTGCAGTTTTCTTTAGGGTAGGGTAGAAAATGCTAGTGTCAACTACCACTATAGACCCCGCCTTTTTATTAAGACAATATATAAGTAGTTTTACCCCTTTTGTTTGGCCATGGTTATTTTTTTTGATCCTTCAAAAACAATAAACTTTCTCATACTAATTTATATTTGAAATTTGACATCGAATTTACCCCCTTCCAAATTTCGCAATAGGCCGCCTTATTGCACGATGTTATGAGATCTACGTTGTGTAAAAATTGCATATCTCTAAGAGTTTTGGTTTGGTCTGTAGCGTGATAGATCAGTCAGTGACTACAAACAGTTTTATACATGGTATATAGATAGTTGCGTTCACAAATAATATATGAATCGTGTGCATAGGGACTTAGTTTGACGAAACAGTAAATTTTTTTTTTGCAGTTGATATTTGACATATTGTTTCCGTGTAGGCTTATAATATACTGCTCTGATCCGACTGGTAAAAGCACGTGATCGTCTTGCAGCAAAAAGAAGAATCAGTAAGTTTTATCAATATACTTTTAAAACTAAAGAAATGGTTGGTAGAAAAGCAAACGGAAGTAATGATATCAACCCATATTAAGATACTGGACCATGCTTATGTATATAAGATATTTTTAACAACATGATTCTGTTTGATATATAGGGGACAATGATTGATTTTGAAAACTAAATATTACAAGTGTTTGCAAAAAAGATTGATCACTAGTAGATAACAGCGTGGTCCGACTGGTTAAAGCGCGGTTTCTCTTTTATACAGTTAAGTTTAAACATGAAGGGTTTAAATCCCAATTAATTTATTTTTTGACTTTTTGGGTCAAGCGAAACTTACACATCTTAACGAAACTTATACATTATGTATCTATCATGACTCAATATATCCCTACCAAATTTGGTTTAGATCGGACAACCATAGCCTAAAGGTCCCATGGGACAAATCGGTCGAAAATTGGTGATTTGTAAGGAAAAACCTGCACTAGAATGAGTATAGAGTGATTAATGACCAGTTGAAGAATAATTATATCGTATAGCTCTCGTAGGACTAATCGGTTGATAACATTTTATAAGAAAGAAAGTTATGTTTCTGAGCTTTCTCAAACAAACTCACATAAATTGTAAATAGTGTACTTGGACGAATTCCTGTTCAAAACGTAGTTGACATTATTTTTTTTTAAATGTTTGTTTATGTGTCATATAAACATTTGGTCCAAAATAGGTATGAAAATCTTTTATAGTTATTTAAAGATCTTAGATGTATAATAATATAATAAGTTCGGAGTCTACTAGAGTCGGCTGGTTCTACTGTTGTTTTTAATAGATTCTAATTATTTATTATTTTGTAATATTTCGAGTTTCAATAGTTCATTATTCAGGTTTATTCAATTTATATAATATAAAGTCGGCAAAATCGAATAGAGAAAGATTAAATATAAATTAACAATGCATAGGCGAAGACGATCAGAGTAATATATAATAAGAGCTAGTGTTTTTAAATAATATATTTACTATGGATTTAATTTTTATTGTCGGGGAAACTCGACTGCACTGTTATTTTTCATTTAATAATGACTTACCTGCATTTTGGTTGAACGATGAACCATGTATAATTCGTCAATTGATGTTCTAGCTAAACGCAGACCAATATAAGCATGTTCAATTTTTGTGTTTTCGTTGCAGATGCGTGGCTGCGTGCAATGTAATTAGTAACAAATATGTTGTAGATATATCAATATAAAATTTACTAGACTAATGGGAAATTACCGAACAAGCCATATCATCTTGACTTCTTGCAAGTTCCTGTCCGCCGTGATTTGCTTTAAAGAACTCTTCCAATACTTTTCGGGTCTCGGATAATTCATATAGACTGTCAAATGCAGGAGTTTTCAAGGACACCCCTGCATTTGTTCTCTCTCCATCAACCAGGTCTACTGAAGTACACACCGATTTAATTCCAGTCATATCGTCCAGGTAATTCTTATCTGAATGGTACATTCTTTGTGAGATCCTCTGTGGGAAACCGGGTGGTCGTTTGGGAAACCCAGTTTCCACTTTTTCTTGATTGTCGAGCAGATTACCAAATCGTCGCGGCGAGCCGTCATACTCGGATATTGGCAACTGTCCAATCATTTTGGTGACCTTAAGTATATCTTCATTATTTCCTCTACCAGAATATTCCAATTCTGCAGGCATATTCATCCAGTTTGTATCAATATCATCAAAGACAACAATCTCGCCACTTTGAAGGCATTGGCTTTCAGACGTGTCCAAATCCGTTATTGATCCTTGACTCTCTAAGCCCTGTTATCGTACAAAGAAAATAGTTAAGAAATAAAACTTGTAAGGAAAACGCTTGCCTCTCGTTTAATATGGCTGCTTCTTGGACTGTGCCCCACGCGAATTCGATGTACATGGGTTCGCTGGCTATGGTACGTGTGAGTCGGGGATGATTTTTCATTCGCCTGGGCATTTGCCATGGAAGCATACGTAAGTTCTGCATTCAAATCCGGTGAATTTAATACAGTGCTAGTTGGAGTAATATTCGGGCTGCAAGCTCTCAATTCCCACACGTACCGATCATTTATACATGGTGTGCCAATACTGCTACCTCCAAATATGTGCAGTTGTGTGTTGGAAGCATTATTTACATTTTCTCTCCAAGAATCCTGACTATTGTCGTTGCAGAAATTCATTTTAGAGGCTAAGTACAATGCTCTGTAGGGAAATTGCTGAAATCTGGGAAAGTCAACTTTGGTTACTTATTGGACTGAAATCTGTAAAAAAGACAACTTTGGTTCTTTTCACTATTTACTAATATAATTTGTCACAAATAACAAGACAACCATCGAACAGTAGAACGCAGAGCAGAGCAGTAGAATGCAGAGTCCAAAAAGAAATACGTAAATAAAAGTAGAATCAACCACCTACGTAAGAATTCTTTAAAGTGATCTAGTACATTTAGTTATCATATGCATGTAGTAAAAAGCCATAAAAAAATTCAGTTTTTCCAAAAATACTTGTTTCCAAATTTAAAAAAAAAAAAAAACAAGAAAGAATGTTATAGTCACATCTCGAATTTAGGATACCCGTTACTCAGTTTTAATATGTTATCAGCATTGGGGTATAGTAATAATATTGCTGCAATCGTTCAGGTGATGAAATCTAGTGAGTTTGATTAAGAAAGCCTGGTTAACGCAAATTTTTTTATACTAAATCATATTTAAAGCGCATTGAATAGTAGTCTAATGCAGATAAAACATAGTCAGTATTTTTACATTTCTGATCAATAAGTTCTGTGTGAGTTTGATTAAGATAACCGAGTCAACCCAAATATTTTTCATATAAGTTCATATTTAGAGCGTATTTTTGACCGATCGTTCCTATGGTAGCTATACGATACATTAGTATGATTTCAATGAAACTTGGTCAGAATGTTTATATTATTAGCGAATATATTCTGTTTACGTTTTATTAAAAAAAACTTGGTAAACGCATAAAATATGCATTCTCATCCATATTAAGACTTCAATTTTGACCAATTCTGGCAAAAAAGCAATAGATATAGTTGTCCGGTTTGGATTAAACTTGGTCATGAACTTGAATGAGCTCCCTGGACATGTATCCCCTGTGGAAATTTGGTTTAGATAGCATTGCTAACAAAAAAGTTTTCCATACTAAAATATAATATTTTACCGGTTTTACAATTGCATGAACATTGTATGTCGTACGCCCTAACATGGACGTGTTATAAAAAAAAATCAAAATTTTTCTGCTTGGGCCTTTCTAGCTCTAATAGTCTCTGAGATCCTTTTGGCTATATCGACTTAACTATTTACGCTGAACAAGAATGTATACACTTTATGGGGTCTGGCACGCCTCCTTCTCTCTGTCACATTCATTCCATCGATTATAGTATACCCTTCAACTCTACGAGTAAAGGGTATAAAAAGTATTCAGTGAAAATACAAATTTTGTTTTAACTTTTTGCAGAAAACCCGCCATCTAGGGGAGAAAATTTTAAAGAACACGAAAAATGCTCCTCTGTCCTAAGTTTTTCACACAAGAAAACTTTTGTTTTATTTTATTGATTAGTATCAACAAATTTATGAAACCAATGTACATTTTCGTCCCTAGATTGCTACCTCGATAGTAAGCTTAAATTATATCAGTCGTTTTGGTTTTGATTTTTTTTTTTTTTTTTTTACATATTTACAGCTTAATTCAGTGTATAAATGAAGTTGTGATTCAATAATTGTTGGGTTAAATTACTTCTTGCATTTAGTGGACACTGAGCCAACTACTACAACCATTACTGTACCGCCCATATTGGACAATTAAAAACTCGACTTTTTTACCTTAATTGAAATCATGTGCAGAAAAAGCTCCTAGAATTTTAAATTCAAACTGTAAAAAGTCAAAATATACAGTCTGCACACGCCTTACTAAGAGTTTAAGTAGGGTTTTGTGAGTGTTTTTTCAAATTCGCGTGCAAGATTGCACAAAATCTACTCAAAGGACCGCCTTTCTTTTATTGTACTTAAATCTTACTTTATTATCTTTTATTACAACTGAAATGATTAGTAAGAAGTACTGCAAGCAAAACGTTATTAACAAAGGAAACGAAAATAGTCAATAAAAAATCAATTTTTTTTGTTAAAAAAATTTTTTATTATTTATTTTGACAAAATCAGGATATTTTTAGTTAACATAAAAGCTATACAACAGTCAAGTTACTTCGGTTTGACGTCGATATATCCGGACGTCGCAAGTAACCGAAAATCGCGCACGGTGCTAATTAAGTATGATATGGAGCTAGATAATCTCGTGTCATTGAAGTGAAAAAAAAAACTAATTGGTTAAGTACATCTGCAGCTGCAAGGGCCTCCGAAACTGACGATATACTGACGTTATTTTATCCTGATTATCAGAATTTTCGTTACATTTCACTTGGAAATAAGTATTACGTCGCTATAAGGCGGTTGACTTTTGTATGCGCTATTCGTAATTCGCTAGAATAACATCGCTTAAAGCGGTTCATTGTTAGAAGCGTCGTCATACAAGTTTGCATGGGGACCAACGAAGACATCCACTTTTGGTCTTTATACCCGGTTGGTCGCTATAACCGGTGTAGTTATAACCGGATTCTACTGTACCTTAAACAAATTTTCTTTTATGGGATTCAGCTGTTTCAGCTGGAATCAGCTATTGATTAAATTCAAAATACTAAATTATTTTAAAAAAGTTTTAAAAAATTAAAAAATAGTTTTTATTTCAACCGTTTTGTTTAGCCGGTCCCTTTTATTCAGTTTAACTCTCTAATTAATATTTATAGTTCCTTAAAGTAAATCAAACTTTAAACATTGCACTTTTGATAATTTATAATACAGGTTTTTTAAGAAATACAAGTTCATAAAAGGGGGTTTTTTTTTTTTTTTTAACAATTTTGTTACATTTATTCATAGTTCCTCAGTAAATATTGTTGGGTAAGGCTTGGTAATAAGCTAAATCAATTGTTCGAGAAAGAAACGGTGAAAGCTCATTTGGGATTATCGAATCTAATAAAGGTTACGCATATAAAATAATATTAGATTTCGACAAGTTATATTAAAACATGAAAAGCAACAGATACCATTTACCACGCACTAGGCCTTATTAACCGCTTTAGAAGTTGTTTCTGCGACTGTGATTAATAAACTTAGTCCATAAAAATTTAATAATTTAAACGAATACTTAGACCTCGTACTCAAAAAGAGTATAGGGGCCTATAAGGTATGTCAGAAGCGAAATGTGTGTAACAGGCAGGAGTTTCCAACCCCCATAAAGTATATACATATATTCTTTTTAAGCATCAACAGTCGAGACGATATAGTCAGTCTTTCTGTATGAACACCTAGATCTTAGAGACTGTAAGTGCTAAAGCCACTAATTTGGAATGAAAGTTATTCTCTGCGTTAGATACAGCGTTTACAGCAAGAGCAGTAAAAATTGTGCTATGCTCTGGTCACCGCTCTGAGTTTTGACGAGAGCTGCAGCCTAACCATCAAAAGTGTGTGCTCTGCTATGCTTTTAGCTCTGTCGCGTAATAAACTACCGACCAAATAGAAAATAAAAAAAAAAAACAAGAAAGAAAAGTACAGTCGAGCACACACGACTGTAGAATACTCTCTGCATTTTATTCCCGATTATGTATAAAATACAAGAAAGAAAGGTTATCTTCGGCTCGCAAAAGATAAAAAACCCTTGGAGTCATCCATATTGCGTTAATTTAGATTCAATTACCAATTGTTCCTATGGAAACTATATGATATAGTGGTCCGATCTGGGTGAAATTTGGTTTACACATGGGATTTGGGATTTTACTATATGCATATATTTGCACTATCTGCAGTACGCCTTATTGGTGTCGTCTTGTCCACGACTTTAAATCTGGCTGCTGTAGCTAGCAATTCCGAAATTTTTGCTTATAAATCTCCTTGTGCATTTTATCACTCTTTTCACAAAGCACCTACACAATTCAATTTATCACCGTTATACTCAATTTGGCATTGTTCTTAACCAAATATCGGTAAACAATTTCGTGTATTTTATGCCAAAGTTCTATTCAACTGTTCTGTAATGTTAATTAATAGAATTCTGTTGAATCCACAACTGATCAACTGGGAAAACAACCAACCAACTGGGAAAATATGAACACGATTCGCATTCACAAGAAAAGGAAAAGTGGGCGTGGCAGCCAAAAATTTTTAGTTACTTTGCATTTATACCGTCACTAAGAACCTGCCCACCAAAAATTGGTAGAGAGTATAAAAAAACGATGTGCTATATTTTTTGTGCTACGGCTTCTTGTGTGCCTGTAGCTTTAGCTTCAAAGAAAAAGCTTAAGGACGCTCTTGCTTTCTAGTTTAATGATTTCTTATAAGTAAACCAATGCAGCAATTCATAGATAATTTTTTTTCAGCTACAATTAAATCTATTTTTTTTTTTAATTTTGGCACATCAAGAAAAATAATTATTTTTTGTGATTTTCACTCAATTCGGTCTTCGAATGGATCTAAAACAGCCGATTTTCATGCAATTGTAAACTGCAAAAGCAACCAAATAAAAGTTTGGGATTTTCTTAAATAAATAAAACAAAAAAATCGATAAGTATTGTTTAAAAAAATCATATCGGGACGCAAATTAAAATGGGCCTGCAGGCTGTCTTGGGAAGTAGAGGGTTAATAAACCGTCGCATACCCACAAGGAATTTATGTCAGCTACAGACAAAATCTGTACTGCAGACAAAATCGGTACACAATTTGTCTGTTTTAAGGACTACATCCCTCGGTCGTCGGGAATTTGTTGGTAAGAATTTTACGTTTAGCCAATGTGAATTACACGCTGCTCTGTTCTGCTTGCTTTTCTCAGTTTTCAGAGAGTTTTAGTGACTTCGTCTATAGTTTTGCTGCTTGGAATTATTTTGATGCGTAAAAAGAAATACGCGCTGACAAGAGGCCGATAAACTCGGACATCCCATTGACATTCTTATGTACTTGGCTGTTAGTTTCGCTGCCTAGAATTTTTTGACTCCTAGTGGGATAAACCCGCTGACTGTCAATATCTTAACCCGCAAATCTTGTAGACATTTTAACAGCCATGGGTATAAGATTTGCTGCTAAGAATAATTTATATATTTGTGATTAATGAAATTATTAAAGTAATTATATGATATTTATATTTACATAAATAATATGTTTGCACACATTGAAGCTTTCTTTTAATGTTTTATTAAAATAACAATAAATACTATTTATTTATATTTATTGAAATTGCAATTTGAATAATTTTCCAAATTAATACTCTTGGGAAAATGTTAGTAAGTATTTGGGGAGCTAAAACATTTTTTTAAATTTCTTTATAAATATAAAAGACATTATATACAAGATTGCTAAATGGAATTTTTTACAAGTCCATGATAACGATTGCCGGTATGCATTTTACAACTTATTAATTAATTTAATAAGGAGTTTAGCATAAAACAACTGCATTTTTTGTGTTTTAACAAGTGAAGGGTGAAACGATCGCGCTCTCACGGCTGACAATGCGTGTATCGGCTTTTCGACACATTTTTATTGAGACTGCAGCCCTAGCTCTGTCTATGTGCCGCTAGTAAATAATTGATTGCGAAAATTGTGAAAGAAGTTAAGTTTAAAGCAAATAATTAAATAATAACAGTGTTTAAACTACAAATATTTTTAATAATAATGTATTTTTTAGTTTTATATCAGCGTCTGTCACGGATGGTGAAATTTAATATCGGCAATTGCGTAGCTGGCATAGGAGTTAGGAATCGCACAATTTTGCCAGATCTTCTCGATATAAAAAAGTAAGTTTTAAATATTTGTAAGGATATGCAAATAACAAAAGTTTAAATTTCTGTTTCAGATGTATTCTACTATAGATGGACGTCGGCACAAAGACCATAAACTATGAGAGCGAACCTAGATCAGTTATTCCATCTCTATAATATTATATAGTAATTTATCGTATCGTATTTACCCACTGTAATTATACATGAGATTTAATAATAAATCAAATTTAATTCGATCAAATTTCGTAATTTTTAATAAATTTATGTAGGGGGAGGGGGGATTATACAAAAGTCCAACCAGAAATCAAACTGGATTTCTGGTAAGAAGTCCAACTGGATTTTTTCCACTGAAAAAAATACCTAGGGACAAGTTTATATACAGAGGTAGCGGCGGGCTCGCACAAATGAAATACTTCATGGCGGATTTTTTAGTTGCTTTGGATTAATTTCCGAGTACCATTCGTGATCACGCCTATGTAAAAGCGAATAAGGTTTTTCACAAATAGGGTGTACAACCCTGTGACTTTGTCGATTGACAAACGTGCATTTGTCGCGCAATTTCTCCTACTGGGTAGTCGAATATATGGTCAGGGTAATTTAATAACTTTTTTGTATATATTTTCAGTTTGATTCGATATTGATTTTTGGTAGTGACTTCGTACACGCAAGATTTAAAAATATAAAACTCTATGCGGTCACTTATATCTGCGGTAAGCCGTTGAGTTCTCTGGAGGCAATCTGAAGGAATGCTTATGTTTTCGCACTGCGCCCAGATCAGAGAAATGCAGAATACATCATTTCGTATTCTGCTTACATATCTGTTTTTTTGTTGCCGAAGCTAATACCGATGTAAATTTGTTGCTTGGCTACGAGCATTACACTTTTCGAAATCTGTTTTACTTTGTATCCTTCAGAAAAATGTTATGTAGAAATTATTTTTTTTTAGTTCACAAAAATTAAATTGTTTCCTTCTACATACATACATAGTTTTTGCTTTGTCATGAGCAGCATTCGGGCATGTCTGTCTATACAACTCGTACAACAAATATAGGCTTCAGTGAATAAGTCAGATTGTTAATAATTTCACCACGCAATTGTCAAAAATCAATAAATTTGTAGCTTTTCTATGGATATGTGTATATACATATGTATGTATGTGTCCACTGCAAAATTAGCAATGTATGTAGTTAAACATGTTTGTTTGCAGTTTTTAAAAGCGGACGTACATCTTGCACTGTCATGAACCGATTTTTGGAGGTTTGACTACATTGAATTTTACTATTCCAGTTTCAATTTACCTTTGTAAAGTATCGTTCAAAGTTTTCAATGCCTTAACTAGTTAAAACATATTGTTCACTTTTTTGCTGGCAGAGTTGGAAGTCGTACAGCTGGGAAACTATCGATGGCACTATCGAGGTATCGGCTATTTACTATTGATAGTTTTGAGAATTTTCTATAGTCACACATCATTAAAATTGGAACAAAACACAAGGCTCTGGTTATGAAATGTGGGCTAGTCAAATGCAGGTTAATATAGCAATTTCCTAATAAAAATGCATTTTTGTTTACCTTACATTGGAGTGAGATGCTCTAAAACCTATTTTTTTTTTTTAAATCTTTAAAGAAAGGGTAAGTTTAATATTTTACTGTTTTAACAATGTGTACTGATATCTATATATGATATGCATGTGTTCTTGAAAAACAATGCAGCAGACAACAACAGCTCTGATGAAGAAAATGAAGAAAAAAAAACCAAGAGTTGGGAAATCGAAAGTTTTTGTTACTCAGTAAAACTAAAAAAATCTGTGAAATAAATAAAATAAATTTAGTTGTTTTGTTTAAATTTTTCATTGAATTTTGAAACGTTAAAGTAAATAGAAAAAGCTTACAATCTAAAATTTTATCATAAATTTGAAAATTATTTATCAGCAATTTATTTTAAGTTGATTTTAAAATGATACAACAAATAATCAAACTTCAATATAGTATAAAGTAATGTGCCTGAGTAAAGAACGATATTATCGATAATATTGAAAAATTGCCATCAAAATATCCAATGTCGCTTCTATCGATAGTATACCAGCTCTAGGAAGCCGTAGCGTGACAATAAATTATATCGATACATAGTAAGCAAAAGTCTAGAACTATATCGATAATGATAACCTAAGCATCGCGACCATCGAAATTTCAACAACCGTTATCGAACTCAATAATTTTCAACTTAGCCAAACACAAATGTGTAAAGTTTGCAGTTCTATATTTCAGTAAATTAACTTTTTTAAAAATCTTTTCGACTTGCGCGTCTATATTCAAGTTCGTCTATTGAAGCTTATCGTATCGATATTGCCTACATGCGACTCGGTTCATTATATAAAGATATGAACATTATTTAATTTCTATTGAGTTAAATATCGGTTAAAATTTTAAATTTGTCCCCCACTTTTCTGTCCAGCTGTGGTCGTGTGAGGGTGGGACCATGCTCGGCCGACATTTAGAGAAATTATTATACAGATCAGCACCAGAGAATGCAGCACAGAATGAGTTTACAAATTTCGATCATACTCGAAAGGAACGCAACTTTTAAGAATTTTTATGAACATTTTTGATATTTTCAGCGGTGTTTATTTTGTGGATCATATTATAGAAAATGACTTGTTTGCGTTGCAGAATATTTAAAAAGAAAATAATCAGTGCTGCCAAATTAGCTTTTTTAAAATAGGAAAAAATTTTTGGTAGCAGGTTGTGAAAATTCAAACTTTTATAATTTTTATTAAAGCACTTGCTTGGCAATCTACCTTATTTAGCTCAGAAAATTATGGCAGCACTGGTTGTGATCGCGAACGAATTGTACGATATCAATCGATTAGGTTCGAATCACTCACAAAACGTTCATCTAATCGTCGTGATTCGATCATTTTTTCAGACAGCTGATCAGTTGATTTAATCTGAACATTATTTGAAGCGTTCGATGTGACTCGAGTATACTGATTAAGTATTGTTAGTATTCTGATTCAGCAGCGCAAACTGATAGCGACGGCAGACAGAATTGCTACATCAGCGCCAAGACGGCAACGACGACAACAAAAACGACGTGAGTCGCCTGGCACAGTGGGACTACCCACTAGGAAATTATGTCAGCGATGGACAAAATCTGTACCGCCGCGGTACAGACTTTGTCTGTTTTAGGGACTACATCCCTTTGTCTAAGGGAATTGATCAGTAAGAATTTTACGTTTTGCCAATGAGAATTACCCGCTGCTCTGTTCCGCTTGTTTAGATCAGTTTTCAGAGACTTTTTCTGACTTTGTCTATTGGTTTTGCTGCTTGGAATTATTTTGATGCGTAGAAAGATATACCCGCTGACAAGAGGCAGATTAACTCGTAAATCCCATTGCCATTTTTATGTACATGTCTATTGGTTTCGCTGCTTAGAATTGTTTGACGCCTAGTGGAAAAAACCCACTGACTGCCAATATCTTTACTCGCAAATCTTGTAGATATTTTCACCGCCATGGGTATAAGATTTGCTGCTTAGAATAATTCTTATATTTCACGATTAATGAAATAATTAAATTAATTTTATGATATTTAAGTTTGTATAAATAAAATGTTTGCACATATTGAAGATTTCTTTTAATTCTTTATTAAAATAACAATGTATATTATTTATTGATAATACAATATGAGATATTATCCAAATTAATTAATATTCTTGGGGAACTGC
This sequence comes from Drosophila cardini, assembly GCA_018903735.1. Taxonomy (NCBI): domain Eukaryota; kingdom Metazoa; phylum Arthropoda; class Insecta; order Diptera; family Drosophilidae; genus Drosophila; species Drosophila cardini. The sequence goes on from JAEIGM010000062.1 coordinate 203,300, forward strand.
TAGTAAGTATTTATAAAAGGCATTATATGCAAAATTGTTAAATGGAATTTTTTAGAAGTCCATGATAACAATTGCCGATAAGTGAGGCAGGCTGACTATCGAAAATCGGCAACACTACTTTTATATTTTTTGGTGTTTCCAACCATTTTAAAACTGTTTTATGTAATTTAAAAATTATTTATTAATTTAATAAGTAGTTTTTCATAAAACAAACTGATTTTTTCTGTTTTAACAAGTGAAAAGTGAAACGATCGCGGTCATCGATAAATATTCAGGGCTGATATTGCGACGATCGGCTTTCCGATATGTTTTGATTGAGACTGCAGCCCTTGGCTTTTGCATGTGTCGCGAGTGAAGAATATATTGTGAAAAAATGTGAAAAAGGTATGTTTTAAGCAAATTATTAAATAACAATAGTGTTTCAACTATATTCGCTTAAAGTAATTCTTCGAGAAATACAAATATTTTGAATAATAATATATTTTTTATTTGTACATCACCTTCTGCCACGGATCCTGAAATTCAAGTTCGGCAATTGCGTCGCTTGCACAGGAGATAGAAATCACAAATTTTGTCACATCTTCTCGAAATAAAAAAGTAAGTTTCATATATTTGTAATATTATGAAAATAAAAAATAATTAAAGTTTAAATCTCAGTTTCAGATGTATTCTACTAAAGATGGACTTCGGCACAAAGACGAAAACTATGAGAGCGAACCTGGTGCCAGTAATCCTATTTTTAAATAATTTTATATAGTAATTTATCATATTTTTAAGACCCATTGTATTTATTAATGAGATTTAATAATAAATAAAACTAAAGTTTAAAAAATTTCGAAATTTTCATAAATTTATGCAGGGGGATTCCTATAGAAATCCGACCAGAAATCCAACTGGAATTATAGTAAGAAGTCCAACTGGAATTTTATGTATAGAAAAAACCCAGTGAAAAGTTTATGTACAGGGGTAGCGACGGGCTCGCACAAACGAAAGCCGTCACAGCGGAACTGTTAGTTGGTTTGGATTAATTTCCTAGTACCGATCGTGATCATGCCAATGTAAATGCGATTAAGGTTTTTCACAAATAGGGTGTACCACCCTGTGACTTTGTCGCTTGAAAAACGTACGTTTGTCGCGAAAAATTTACTACTGGGATGTTTGTAAAAGGGAGAAGGAGGCAAGGCAGACCCCATAAAGTATATATAAGTTAACACCAGTCAACGACAAACACGCTTTCCTCCCTTTACTCCGTTCGCATATCGGCGGGCTCTGCGATAACGCAACAACACAACAACTTCCCCGCCACTCTCGCCTTCCAGCCAAACCTCTTCGCTCCCACCAGATCGACAACCCGGATCGAATCGCAAAGTCAGCTCTAGCTCTTTGCAAACGGTCAGCTATTGCAACACAGTTGCGATCCCGCTGACACGCGCAAGCTTAAGAATGCAGAGTTGACACCGGAAACCGATTCGTGAATTCAGCAGCAACAAACTGCTGATGGTGCTGACGCCGCCGCCGCTGACGCCGCCGCTGCTGCTGCCGCGGCCGCTCTGCCGCTACTCTGATGACGATTTGGATTATAAGAACCGCTAGCCGATGACAGGCGGGACAGTTGGATTTTACACCAAGACGCAGGAGTTCGCATAAGAAACATTCTATCAACTTATTGAATAAAACTTATTGTTATAACGTTAATTCGGAATGAATTCTTTCTCATTGAATAAGACAATGTAAGTATAGGCGGGGAACTGTTCGCCACTTGGACCCTGTCCAGTGGGATCAGATTCTCCATCCTTAGTACGAACGAGGAGCTGATTGCCACTTGGACTATGTCCGTGGGATCAGACTCCTTAAGTGGCGCCCGAGCAGGGACCGCTTTCGGTTGTGCAAGTGTGTAAATAACTAAATAATAAAAAATTGTGTGCCACAAATTCGACGGTGTAATACAAATAAAACGAAAAAAGGTGAAAATACTTTTCTCAGTGTAATTATGAAATGAAAGCAAAATCGTTGTGATACTACAAAACGAATTATTTTTCTCACTCCGTGAGTTGTGTAACCCGAGAAAAGTGTTTTCAATCCATAAAATTTTTTGTTTAAATTTTTTGCCGTAAATAATAAAACTTGTGTGCATAATTTAACAAAAGAAGGGATTGTGCAAATGAATGTGTAGCCAGCTTCCGCTTGCGGGAGGGGCGGGGCTCGACTCCCCATCACAACCCAATATAAAAGAAAATAAAAAAGTGAAAAAGCCGACGGCAAATTTTAGTGGGCAATGCGCTTGTGATGTGTAGTGTCGGGGTTCGACTCCCTGCCGTGAAAGTAAAACGCAAAACCTTGCACGAAACCTTGCATTCCACACACGAAATATTAAAAAATATTAAATATAGTAAATGAGAAATATGAGTGATTAAAATTGAATTAAACTAACACTAACTCCAATTTCCTACATGTTTTTACATTTCACAAATTCAAATTTATATCTCCGACAGATTATAAAGGAATCATCTCTACACACTACACACAATAAAAATACAATAACCAGGTCAAATTGGGTAAGTGAGACGTTGTCCTTTCCATTGGCTTTTTATAAAAAACAAAAATAAGAACAAATATTTTTACGTTATACCCCTAAGACTGTTGAAAATTTTCTTTGCACTCTAATAAATTTTAATAAACACTATTTGACTTATAATCAATTTGCCTACAAGTATTGTTTTCTCTTGAAGCCGAAAAATGTCTGCGTCAGACCAAGAATTGTCAGAGATGAGGGAATCTATGGGAAGATTCGAGGAAACCTTGTCCTTGCTAACGAACCAAAACAATGAGCAAAAAGAGAGCTAAAACAGGCCTTAGAAAAGATTAATTCATTAGAAAGCGAACTTGCTAGGGAGCGAGAGGTTCGCAATCCGGTAATAGAAGAACCAAGGGCCCTCGCTCGCCCACGATCTGTCTTTGATTTGGCCGAATGTGGTAAGATACCCGATTGTGTTAAGGATTTACAAGTCTTCGAGGGGAATGCTTCGAAGTATGAGTCTTGGTCTAGGAGGGTCGATAACATTCTCATTGACCATGAGCTGATAAGGGATAAGCCCCAGTATAGGGCAATTATTACGTATATTCGGCAGAAGATAAGGGGTCCCGCGGATGTAGCTTTGACTTCTTATGGCGTGCCAGACGATAATTGGCCCGAAATAAAGCATGTCTTAGCCTTACATTATGCCGACAAACGTGATCTGAGCACTCTTGAACTTCAGTTGGGGAAAATGTTTCAGGGAACGACCAGTGTTGACGTTTTTTTCAATAAGGTTAACAGTCACGTTTCCTTATTAATGGGAAAATTAAGAAACGGATCCTACTCAACAGAAGTAGCATCCGCCCTGATAAACATCTACAGGGAAAAGCCGTTGGACGTGTTTGTGAGTGGGTTGAATGGAGATTTGCCCAGATTTCTTATGTTGCATAGGCCGAAAAACCTCCCTGAAGCGTATACGTTATGCAACAGAACGTATGTATGAGGGCAGGCCTTCCTTCGCATCTAGGAATGTTCCCCTCCCGGGAAACTCGCGTCTTGCAGGTCCAATAGTAGGCCCTTCACGTCCTTCGAATACCTATAACTACACTAAATCGCAGCAGGGTTATACTAACCGTAACGCTGCTCCTCGCCCATCATTCACTCCGAAATATGGAGTACAGGCAGTTAGACCAGCTTTGAAAATGGAGTCTAATCAATTAGGGCAATCGCATAGGTCGAACGCATCTTCGTCAGGAAATCCTAAGAGAGCTCTCAGTGAGATGTCAAACCCATTCCGTAAGGCTCAAAGGCTTTATCATTTGGAAGCCCCGAGCAACCCATCACGCTTAGCCGCTGGCGAAAAGGCGTCAGAGGAAAAAGAATACACTGACTCGAATGTGACCTATACGACAAACGAACATACAGATGACACCAGTTTGGCCGAACACTCATCACCTGAGGATGAGTCGAACCAGACCGAGGAAGGGTTAGTGGAATTGGATGAGGGGCAGATAAATTTTATGATGAACGCCTCTCTAGCGTACCATATATAGAATATGGCACGGGAGACGGGGCAAAACTCCAGTTTCTAATTGACACTGGAGCAAATAAGAACTTTATTTGCCCCGAGGTGGCCGCAGGTTGCACCAATACACCCAACCCATTTTTAGTGCAATCTGCTGCCGGACGTATTGTAATTAGGCAGCAGCTGACAGGTCTATTTTTCGAGTCGGTGGAAAACAAGACCCCTCTTACCTTCTACGTACTCCCCAGTTTGAATTCTTTTCACGGTATCATTGGAGATGATACTTTGAAAGAATTAAACGCAGTAATTGACAGGAAACATGATCTCCTTACAATAGAACCTGGAGTGAAAATTCCTCTGCTCGCGAAGAAATCCAGATCTTTACATCTATTGCTTGATGACACACACCCAGGGGAGGTTCGGGAGGCACTTGACTTGTTGATCAGCGAGTTTAAAGACATTTTTCAACCTCTCGCCCCTGGTAGAACTGTCAAAACGACAGTGAGAGCCGAAATTCGCACCACCACTCAGGAACCTGTCTATTCAAAAGTTTACCCCTATCCTGCACACATGCGGGCAGAGGTAGAACGACAGGTCGCTGAATTAGAAAACGAGTTTATAATAAGACCGTCGAAAAGCCCCTACAATTCACCGATTTGGGTAGTGCCGAAGAAGCCTAAACCCAACGGTGAGAAACAGTACCGCATGGTGATTGATTTCAAACGCCTAAATGCAGTAACTATTCCAGACACATACCCTATACCGGACATTACATCTACCTTAGCTAGTCTAGGCAAAGCAAAATATTTCACGACACTTGATTTAACTTCTGGGTTTCATCAAGTGCTGATGAAAGAATCTGACATGGCTAAAACGGCGTTCTCGACCCAGAACGGCAAATACGAATTCACGAGATTGCCCTTCGGATTGCGAAACGCCCCCGCCATTTTTCAGCGCATGATCGATGATGTGCTAAGGCCATTTATTGGGAAAATATGTTACGTGTATGTGGACAATATAATCGTCTTCAGCGACAGCTACGACAGTCATTGGAGTCATTTACGAAGCATCTTCGAAACGCTCCGTGAAGTCGATTTAAGGGTTAACCTTGAAAAAACTAACTTTTTGTCCACTCAAGTCGAATTCTTGGGATACATTGTGGCTGCCGATGGCATAAGACCAGACACTAAAAAGGTCGAGGCTATCAAAAGACTTGCACCACCTTCAAATGTGAAGGAACTAAAAAGTTTTCTTGGCATGACCTCCTACTACAGGAAGTTTATACAAGACTATGCAAAAGTCGCGAAACCACTCACCAACCTGACAAGAGGAGAGGGCGCTGGGGTAAAGGCTTCCCAGTCGAAAAAGGTACCTATCAAACTTGATGAGTCAGGCTTGAAGGCGTTTGAGGAATTAAAAACTCTTCTTTCATCTTCTGAGGTACTCGCATTCCCGGATTTTCAGAAGACATTTCTTTTAACCACAGATGCATCGGAATATGCTCTAGGGGCAGTTCTGTCTCAAACTCAAGACGGAAAAGATAGGCCGATTGCGTACATCTCTAGGTCGCTTAATAGAACAGAAGAAGGATATGCAACCAACGAAAGAGAAATACTAGCAATAATTTGGGCTTTAGATAATTTGCGATCTTATCTTTACGGAGCTGGTTGTATTAAAATCTTCACAGATCATCAGCCGCTTACGTTCTCCTTAGGAAATCGTAACTACAACGCTAAATAAAAAAGATGGAAAGCTCGAATTGAAGAATACAATTGTGAGTTAATTTACAAGCCAGGAAAATCCAATGTTGTTGCAGACGCGCTTTCGCGCTTGCGTACTCAAGTGAATATGCTTGACACGGATTCACTCGCAGTTGCTGTTTCAGAGGTTGGATCTAACTCAGCGGCCACCATACACAGTGCTTTGCAAGACGCAACAGATCTTGTACCTCACGTGGAGGCTCCGATTAACGTTTTCAGAAACCAGTTACTGTTCGATCCTGAAGCTTTAACTTACTCTCTAGAAACGCAGTTCCCAGGGTATACTAGGCACATCATTCCATTGAGGGGCGCGACGATGTCCTTAGACACTATCTTAAGAGACCATTTGCGCCCAATGGTCATCAATGGCATCAAGATCTCTGAGGAATACTTACAATTCTTCCAAGAATGCTACCTAGAATCGTTCACACTTTTTAAAGCGCGAATAGCTCAAAAGGTTGTAAAAGATATTACAGATGAAAATGAGATTGCTGCGGCTATAGCCTGCGAACATTCTCGAGCGCACAGAAATCCGAAAGAAGTTAGATTACAGCTTTTGGACAAATGCTATTTCTTGAAAATGGCCAGCCGTATTAAGACCTTCACGGCCTCGTGCCAAATCTGTAAATATCAGAAATACGAGAGACACCCCAATAAACCAATACTTCAACCTACACCTATTCCGACTTACCCCTGTGAAATATTGCATATCGACATTTTTATGCTCGAGAAAAGGAAGTATCTTAGTTGAATAGACAAGTTCTCTAAGTACGCTAAGATGTTCCCAATAGAGTCTAAATCAGCCCTACACTTGCGTGAAGAGTTGACTAAGGTCTTGCATTATTTTACGGTCCCAAAAACCATGGTGTCGGACAATGAGCGAGGTTTACTTTGCCCGACAGTCTTGAATTTTCTTAAAGCCCTTGACATTGAAGTTTATTACGCCCCGACACAGAGAAGCGAGGTGAACGGTCAGATTGAGAGGTTTCATTCAACATTCCTAGAAATCTATCGTTGCCTCAAGCAAGAGTACTCGACATTCACTGTCGAGGAACTTGTTGCCATCTTTGTGGACAGATATAACAATTCCATTTATTCTGTCACACAGCGAAGACCCGTGGATATATTCTTTAACCGTTCGTCGTCCACCGGCTTGCAAAATATGGTGGTGCTTCGACAAAAAGAGCACGAGGATATACGAGGTCTCCTATTGCGTAAACAGGAAATTTCTAACAACAGCAAAAATAAAAAAAGAAGCGCTTTAGCAAAGAAACTGTCGAACAAGACAGACGGGTGACAGTGAAAACACGATCGGGGGAAGATATTTCACAAATCGCATTTGAGAAATTGAAGTTCCTCTTTTGCACCTTTTGTGCAAAATAATATTTCACAGTAATATAATTTTTATACTCTCTTTTTATATTCCACTTATTTTGTAATTTTGAAAGTTTCCACATGTCTCAGCTTAAACCATATTTGGTGCCCGCACAATAAAGCCAAGCGGAGGACTTCGTGTCCTTATCAGACCTATCATTTCCTCATTATAACAATTATAATCATATCCACACTTGTTTGACTATCACCCTCATATAATCTTAAGCAAAAATTGTTAGTATTAAGCAAAAACATAAAAATTGTACCAATAACACGTTCTCCACTATTAGCAACTCAGTACTCTTTTTTTTATGGTTCACGTCGAGTCAAGCGGCTCACATCTTCAAATATGATGGACCAGTGGTGACTCTAAGGCAAGGCAGTGGCTGGAGAGTGGACGGGTATTTCAACCTAATTCATCTAGTTAGGTTGGATGAAATAGAAGCAGCCATCGAGGGAACACGGACGGAGGCACTCGAATTGACCGCGGGGCAAAATCGGATATTGGCCCTGTATCACCTTGAGCAAGCCCAGCAGATGCTCTCAAAGCTGACGAAAACTAGGAAAGCTAGTTCGATTAACTGGTTGGGATCCGCTTGGAAATGGATTGCGGGATCTCCAGACGCATCGGATTGGAACTCAATCCTGGACACGCGAGAAAGACTCGTGGAGAATAATAACCAACAATACAAAATCAACGACAGGCTTTTCGAGACATCAAAACAATCTCTAGAAAGGCTAAATGCAATGATTGAGAGAGTCAATAGCATCGACAACGACGCCCAGGCTGCCACGGCGACGCTGCACAAGGCAATGCTAATAGAAAGCCAAGTTGGTGAGCTGAGCAGAGCGTGCCAGTTTGCTAAGGCAGGCTTGGTAAACAGCAACTTGTTGGACGAAACGGAAATACGGGCGCTTTTAAGAGAGATGGACTCATTACCCTATCAGAGCGCCGTAAAGGCAACAGAATTTGCTAAACCAATAATCGTGACCAATGGTACCACGCTTCTGTACATTTTGGCATTGCCAAAAGTCATAACAAAGGAGTATCAAATGATGGTCATCCGGCCTTCAATCTCCGAGGGCAGACAAGTAGACCTCACCTATGGCAAACTGTTGGTGGCCCCCGACGAAACCTTTGCGATAACGAGGAATTGCCTAACGATAGGCAACACCAGTGTTTGCGCAGAGGAACACCTGGCCCCACTAAATGAAGCGGGGTGCATCCCCAGAATATTAAAAGGAGGCAATGCGGAATGCCACTACGTGGCGTCCAATCGACAGGTCGTCGAGTTGTTGGATGACGGGATGTTATTCTTAACCAACTACAATGGATCGATTATCACCAAGGGTCTGGTGCACAAGCTCGACGGAACGTACCTCGTGCAGTTCTCCAACGAGTCAGTAACGGCCAACAACAGGGCTTTCCACAGCCACTCACACACCCAGCTAGTGGCAATGCCTTCGGTCATCACCAATCTGACCAGTAAAGGTTATCATCTGAATTTGGAACTTGTTCACAACCTGAGTGTGCGCAACCTGGACTTACTACGAACAATGCGGGGGACATTGACAACCTCGATCACGACAGAAGCCGCTATACTCCTAATAGCGGCAATCATTATCATCATCGTATGGAAAGAAACTAGGAAAGGCCGCACGCCCTCATCGAAAGCCGACGAGACGATTTTACACCAAGACGCAGGAGTTCGCATAAGAAACATTCTATCAACTTATTGAATAAAACTTATTATTATAACGTTAATTCGGAATGAATTCTTTCTCATTGAATAAGACAATGTAAGTATAGGCGGGGAACTGTTCGCCACTTGGACCCTGTCCAGTGGGATCAGATTCTCCATCCTTAGTACGAACGAGGAGCTGATTGCCACTTGGACTATGTCCGTGGGATCAGACTCCTTAACTTATATGTATATACATATATATTCTTCATCAGCGATATAGCCTTGACTGTCTGTATCATCAAAAGTTTCTCAGAGACTACTACAAATTGTATGTTTTAGTATGTATATACAACTTTTTTGTTAGCTGTGATATCTGAACTTAATTTACACAGGGAGTTTATGTATTGGCTAAGTTTCATCCAAATCGAACTACTATATCGTATAGCTGTCGTAGGAATTGGTATAAAACAAGAAAGAACAAGAAAGAAAAGTACAGTCGAGCACGCCCGACCGTAGAATACTCTCTGCATTTTAATCCCGATCATTTTAATAAAGTCGGTATCCGAGTATATCAATTGATACTTGCAACAAAACACGTTGAAACAAAAACATCTGGTTGTATGTATACACACACATATACATTTGATATTATATGTATGCACGCACATATGTATGTGTGTATATGTTATACATACACAATTGGCCGGCACAGCCAGCATTCGCGGGCAGCGCTGCCGCTAGAAAGCAGCGAAAACGTTCGCTCACATGTTTGTATGTTTCTATCTCGCTTGCACACATGCATTGATATTGTGTTCAATTATTAACTTTCTTACATGTCTAGCTCTTTTGTTTATTGTCCGATTTAGATGCAACTTTCAGGATAGTTTAATATATTTTGTCTTCAAATGAATGCTAAATAACAATACTGTACGATAAGAACATATGCCTTAAAATCGGCATTGAAGTTTGCAAATTATGTTATTTCTTGTGGAAAAAGGGGGCGTGGCAGTCCAAAATTTTTGATGACAATACAATTATGCCGTCTCTAGGAACCTGGGTACCAAAATTGGAGTTCCTAAGTGCCATAGTTACTGAGATATTCGCCTAAAACATCAATTTTTTACGAGGTGTTTTTAGTTTTTTGCACATTGTGGGCGAACGGGGCGTGGCATCGAAAAAAAAAAAGATTCTCGTATTGACTGACTTAATATCGAGTCGATAGAGACCAAATTCAAACTTGTAGCTCTTACCATCTCTGAAATCTGTTTGTTCATACGGACGGACAGACAGACGGACAGACGGACATGGCTATATCGACTAGGCTTGTGATGCTGATCAAGAATATATATACTTTATGGGGTCTGCCACGCCTCCTTCTGCCTGTTACATACTTTTTTTTTGCACAAACCCAATATACTCTCTCTTGCAGAGAGTATAAAAATACAGTCGAGCACGCCCGACCGTACGATACTCTCTTCAGTTTATTTTTGATTTTATGATTATATTATTAAAACGATAATTGGGTTTTACAATGGATATTACTTGCAGTAAGACACGTTGAAACGAAAACGTCTGTTTGCATTTATGCACACACATATGCATGTATGTATGTATATATAAAATACATATAGTATATACTATATAAATACCATTTTCACAAACCCGATATACTCTTTTTTAATTAAAATCTCTAGAGTCCACCACCTGAAAGATTGCACAAATATGTATTATTATACACCAATGCACTATGGGCGATTTTGCATAATGGGCTGAATAAAGTCATAAAATTAATGCTAAAATTTTAAGAAAATGTTTTTATTTATTGATAGTAAACACTTCAGTTAGCTGGAAAACATTTTTTTTTTTTCGGTTGTTTGTGGCAACCCTTCAAAACCAGCTGAAGCTGTCAATTATATAAATTGGCGCGTAAAACTTTCTGCTATTGTAAGTGCTCAAATTATCATTTGTTTCATTTAAATTAATACGTGTAAAATGCATAGCAAAGCTCAAGGTATTTATAATCTATTATTTAAGATAAATGTGCATAAATGTTCGTGGTGTTTTTAATGTCCAGTGTTATTGCTGATAGTATTTTTTGTAAAAATCTAACAAATTTAATCGTGTTCCGTGGAGAATTTTTTGAAAAGTGCATATCAAAACCTGCAACTAAAAATGGCAAGTTACTAACCAATTTGTCTAGTTTATTGTAGTAATCAATTTTTCTGCTCGTTTTGGTTCCTTTTGAAAAAAAAAAATGCACTTAAAGTTTCCTTTACGTTCAACAACAACACGCTTGTTGATATTTGGAGCAACAACAATCGCAGTGTTGATGCTGATACAGCGTACATAATGGAAGAAATAAATAGAGTTAATTTGAACAAATCAAGCATACAGCGAATTAGATCAAAAGTAACTAATTTTGTATATTATATATAACGTTATTTGCGCCAATACAATCGAAATCTTGAGTGATTAAAGTCGATTCACAAAGAATGGTTTGAAAAAGATATAGAAATGAAAATTGATGTGGAGGATATTGTTAAGCCATCACCCTTGAAGATGGGTCGTCTGTAAGTTGGATATGCCGAAGCCGGGCCTAGACTACAAAGGTCAATGACTTCAGAAGTTGCCGTTCAGAATGACTGCTCTACTGCGTTACTTCTGCATGCCGCCTCTGCATTTGCGCGTAAAAGTAATTTTAGTATAGTGGTTGGCGTATTGCAAAATGCAATGAGTGAGGAATATGTTGAGAATCCCGAAATAAGAAATCAACCTGGACCAGATCGCATCTCTAATATTGAAGCATTAGCTTTTTCATTGGAGAATAATTTCACAAAGCAGCAATATATAAGCTTAACACAATTCTACAATGCACACGGCCGCAATATATGTCCTGGGTACGACTTAATAAGATCTACAAAGTTGCAATGCAGACCGTTAGGAATAAGTATTACAGAAACTGTGCCAAAGGTTTCTCTGCAGGACTTGCTAAACCTTACAAAATGATGTTTTAGAGAAAATGGAAAATGTAACGGATTGCACTCTTATTATTAGCTATGAAAAAAAACCACTTCCAATAGAAGTTATAAACCTTTTATATAATCCAACATTAGAGCTGAGTTCATATAATTTTTTAAATGATGAAGACACAAAATCGGACAACGAAACCGATGACAAACATGAGAATTCTTTTGTTTTAGATGAAGAAGATTATTAACTTTTTGGATTATTAAGTTTGGAATATTGTTAAAATATATCTTAAAAACATGATAAAATAATATTTATTTTTTTCTTGCTTCGCTTTATTATAATTTAATTTTTTCCATAATAATTAAAATTAAAAATCGAAAATTTTTAAGCAGTGCCGGGCGGAAAATAAAGGCGTGGCAAAAATTGACTGAAAAAAATCCGAAATCAAAGTAAAATATCACGTTTAAAAAAAATTAGCCTCCTAGCTCTACTCTAGACTTTATGCCGCCAAAATCAACAAATCGCCCATAGTGCAATGTTCATAACATATTAATACTGAGTAATGGGAATTCATAAATCGCAAGGCGACTATAACATACTTCCTTGTTTATTATTTAAGCCACTACCAAGACCCCCCTAGAAAAATAAATCAAATAAAAAGGAAGGAAGAGGAATAGACGAGTAATACAATTAAGAAACAATCGAGCAAGTCGACTGTCAAAGACCCCGTACTCACTCTAGTGAGCATTTTACCATACAAATAACTGACTGACTGATCTGTCTTATGGGAGCTATGGTAAAGATATTTATAATGGTACCATACACATAATACGTGAATTTTTTTGCGAGCGCTCAACTTAAACTACATGTCTCCATACAAATCATTAATTTTCGATCGATTTTTCCTATGGGAGCTATAGGCCATAGTTGTGCGATCCGGACCAAACGTGGTGAGGATTGTTATAATGGTACCATACACATAATATGTGAATTTGGTTGCGATCGCTCAACTAAAACTTCATGTCTCCATACAAATCACCAATTTTCGACCGATTTGCCCTTTGGGAGCTATAGGCTATAGTTGTCCGATCAGGATCAAACTTGGTGAGGATAGTTATAGTTATAATATTAATACCATTTCCAAGTTATGGTGATGTGAACATTGTTTTTTACAATTTTCGGGGACGTGGTAAAAACTTGAAATAAACTTGCACTGCGTACACTACAGACGGACTTTCATTCAAAATTTGGTGGCTCTACCTCATGTAATTTAGAAGATCCAGTTGTTCATACAGACGGACGGACGGACAGACAGACAGATGGACATCGCTATATCGTCTCGGTAAAGATAAAAATACAATAATTGGTATTTAAGGACGAGACAATTTTAAGAGTTAGTTAAATTATATGTATTAATTTACGTAAAGGAATGGAAATGTGTGTATAAAATTTCTATGTGAGGGGAATCGCGTAGCCTGGGTTAGTGGAGCTGCCACCAAACTCTTAGAAAGCTATTTGGATAACTTAAAAAACTCTTAATAGAGAACTTATTAAGCTTTAAAATAACTGAATGTTTTCGACATTAATGTCACATATTTATTTGTTTTTTTTTTTTTTTTTTTTTTTTTTTTTATCTATTCTACTCAATGTTGTTACAGAGCATAGGCCAGTTGTGGCCCTTAGTCGTCCGGTCAAAGAGGATTACTACGGCCTGAAGTCCTGTAGGATCTGCGAAAGCTAGCAGGTCCCTTGCCGGTCTGTTAGAGGCCTCTTTTATTGAGAAGAGTTTCGGTTTGCCCAAGCACTTAGTCTTGTGTGCTCTAAGGCAGGACAGTAGCATAGAAGATGTTCCAGCATCTCGGCGGAGTTTAAGTCGTTGCATTTCTTGCCATTTATATTGTTGATTAAACCTACCTTGGCAACTTGTGCAGATGCTAGGCAGTGACCTGTTAAAATCCCAACCAATAACCTGCAGTCTTTCCTGGGGACGTGCAGGTTATATTGACTAAGATGGTGGTCCTCTTAAGGTTACTGTGAAGTGCTATTAGAGAGATGGTCAGTCGCTCTGTTCTATTCTCTGGTAGATCTACGCTTGCCTTTGTTAGGGTGTATGCCCCCTCAAGAGAGAGTCGACGACATCTTAGACTTAATGGCTGCTTGACTATCTACCATAAGGTTGATGTTGTGGTAATTCGTGCCAAGGTGTGATGCGGTCTCTAGTCCCTTCGCTGAAGTGGTTCTAAGAGCGCCTGCGATGCATATTAGCGCTTGACGCTGAACCACTAAGGCGAGATACAGGGTTGCTAACTCAAAATTTGAAAATTACGTAGGCTGACTCCACAATCTACGTGTTTTTACGTAGCACAATTTTGCTGAAATACGTAGATCTACGTCCTTTTTTTTTTAAATTTAGGACATAAATAAAAACAATAAAAAAAATTTATTATTAATTGTAAATTATCTGTGTTTGTTCTTGTTGTTATTCATTTTTGTTAACGTCTTAAAAAGAAAATTAAATTTTTCTAAATTGTTTTTACACATTAATATTTCACACATTTGTGTACATGTTTTTATTAAAATACTTTAGGTGGTTGTCAGAAGGCTCCACGTTTTCCTTTAACCCACTTTTTGTGTGAAGTAAACCTTTTAAAGTGTCCGTTTCCAACTTATTTCTATTATAAGTTTTAATTAAATTTATTTCTGAAAATAGTCGCTTAACATTAGCACTGCTATGTGGCAAAATAATCAAATTTTGAGTATGCTCCGTCAAGATCGGAAACATCTGGGTTGAATTTCCCATTTTAATATTTGAAACATAACGCCAAAAATCTTTTGGCGGTACTACTTCCTCCTCTTTAAAGGGAAAACTCATGTTGCGAAGAAGTCGCCATTCGCGGTCTAGCTCAGTCATATTTTGTGAACACAGTCCTGTAAATAATAAGAACTAATTGAAAAATCTGTTCATAAGACATTAAAAAACGTACCTGGAAAGATTTGCCCCAAATGTGCAATAGATGGTAGCTTTGCTTTCAAACTATTGTTGAGTATTGTCGCTGGATTTAAAAAGTTTAAGATTTTCATTTTCTGCAGGTTCTCCTCCTCAAAGGAAAACGGATTTTGTAGTTGCTTAAACTTTTAATATTAAATTGAAGGCACGAGTTTTCAAGCTGGATGATTTCATCTTGTTCCAGATTATGTTCTTCTTTTTTTCAACAAAGCCACAAAGTTGCCTCCGAAATACATATTTTTTAAGGGCAAGTGGTTTTCTTCGTTAGCGAAATCAATCTTTAGTAATTCTTCATCAGGCAATAATAAAAACTCCGATTTTACAAAGCACTCAGCTATTGTTTTGTAAACTGCAAGACATTTTTCGTGAAACAAATACAGTTTTGGACTTTCCTTGTTTAAATCGTTAAAATAGGGCAGCACAAATTTTAGAATGTCCAAATACAGTTCTGTCGTCGAATCTAAACACATTTGCAGAATCGGCTCTGCAGATTTTAACTGGTCATTGAATGCAGCTCTTTGAAAGTAAAGTTTCAACTCAGGA
Organism: Drosophila cardini; assembly: GCA_018903735.1. Lineage (NCBI taxonomy): Eukaryota > Metazoa > Arthropoda > Insecta > Diptera > Drosophilidae > Drosophila > Drosophila cardini. Next base: position 218,679 of record JAEIGM010000062.1, read on the forward strand.
AGTTGTTCTAAGATCCTTTCCACTACTTGGAGCAGAGATAGCCACATTGTTTGCCCGATATGTAAAAGTTTTGTGGTTTCACATTAACGAAAGACTGAAACTCCTTATAGTCTCCTATACGTTTTGGGCTTTTTGATATAAAGTTATAGGCATCTCTTGCAAATTCCTCCACTTTTTTAGGCAATTTTTTGCAAGCATAAGACGCGCAGAGGTGAAAGGAGTGAAATATACATTTTATCAAAAACAAATTCGGAATATCTTTCTTGAGCAGTTGCGAAAGAGAATGGTTTTGGCCAAACATTGCATTGCACCCATTCGCAGCAAATCCTATCATGTTCTGCTCATATGGAATGTCTCTTTCTTCAAAACACTTCTTGCATTCATTATGCAATGCCGTGGCAGATTCGTCAGTGGCTGCAATAAGCCCTAAAAAGGTATCTTGTACTTTGAATGCCACTGCAGTTCTTGCAATGAGAGCGAAATGCTTTGTTGTAGATCTGTCTGTACTTTCATCGACAATAAGCGAGAACTTATTTGATTTCAACCGTTCTATTAACAGGTCCTCTGCCACTTTTCCAGTTACCGAAGTTATCATAGCTTGAGCCCTTGTTCGTCCGAATTTGATTGATAGTACGACTTTTGAATCGCAAGCAATAGATTGAAAGACACTGTTCAAATCTTCCGCCAACGAAAATGGAAGATTGTTTTTCGCCAAAAATAAAGCCATTTTTATTTCAGCACATTTTATCTTGTTTTTAAAGGAAGTTGGCGCCTCAGGATATAATGACAGTATGGTTGGTTGATCGACGCCTAAAAGTTAAATATTAACAACAAGACTGATTAAAATAACATATAAAAACCAACATAAAACACTGATCTTAGTTTAGTACATTTTTAACTAAACATTTTGTTAATGTATATCGAACTACGAACGTATACACATGGACGCACGACGCAAACATGACAATTATAAAACGCAATACCATACATACTTTTCAAATTTTTCTTATGTTTAACAGAAACTTCATGTTTTTCTATGTCTGTCTTGCCTGAAGAGCATTTGAGATCTGCTTTGCAAGATTTGCAATAAAAATAATTATTACCCTTACTGCTTTTTGTCAGCCAGGAGCAGTATATTTTTTCCCAAGCTGCTGAGTACTTGACATTGTAGTGTAATTTTCTTTTTTTGGTTGGAGTAGCTTCTGCTATATCTTCCACGCTGTCACTCGATAAACTGTCGATGTCCATTTTTAATTATTTTTGCTTTTATTTTTTTTTCTCCACTTTCAATTTACAATTTCGCAATTTCACAATTCACAAATAAATACAAATTACAAAGCAAGCGGGGCCAATCTATTTGCAAATTCAGCGCTGTTAGCCGATTGAAAACGGCATTTAGTTAGCGAACCTATTGAAAACGGTGCTGCTAACCCAATAAACATTTTTATTTTATTTATATAATTCACAATATATTGATATTAACCATAAATGCTAGTTTTAAGGTATTTTGAAATTATTTTTTAAAAAGTACGTAGTTTTAGTCTCTTTACACGTAGACACGTAGATCTCCTTTAAAATACGTAGATCTACGTAAAAAGACGGAGGGTTGGCAACCCTGGCGAGATATGTTTTCTTATCCGTTGCTTGCCACCACACAAGAACTTCGTAGAGCAGTATCGAAAGCAAAATCGAGATGCATATCCAGCGCATAAGTCTGGATGACAGACCCCAAGTGCAAGTGAGCACTTGGATGCATATAGCGTCATGGTGGCCTTCTTCACCCTTTCCTCTACATTGGCTCTACAAGCAAGCAAGTCAGCTTGCTGTCTAGGTCATTTATGCGGGTGCTTGGTGTGGAGACCTGTGCCAAGAGAGCTTTCAGTGGAAGAAGATCAACACACTGAAAGCTCCGTCGCACAAGACACTGAATGAGCTTTCAGTATGCGAGCTTTATTATTCTAATTCTTACTCTCGCGTTAGACACACGTACTGGCATTTTGTACAGCAAGCATAGCGCAGCAAGCATAATAAATATATTATTATTTGGTATAGAACTAAATCGTTATTACTTCTATTTACTGGAGTACTGGGTTATTACATTGGCGACGAGGTAAAAAAAAAACAAAAGAAAAGAAGAAATAGAAGAAAAACGCGGTA